>OX596032.1:5534499-5879499 GCA_951394125.1 Epistrophe eligans
GCGCTAGAACCGCCTAAAATTAAACCTTTAATACTTAGAATAAGGGTAGGATAAGAAATGAAGAACAAGTAGTAAGAGCGAGTGAATCCTACCATTTAAGTTACTAGGTACAATAAGGAGAGTAAAGGAGATAACTGAGTAAGCTGTTTGCGCCCCCCATATGGCAAAGTGTTTTCATATACAAAGATAAATATGCAACACCAATAGAATATCGAGAAATTTCTTAAGAGACTAATTTAAAGCTGTATAAGTGTATAAGCAACAAAATAGATGAATCGAACAGTTTATTGTAAGACAAATATCTTAGGACAAAAATATTTAAATACATAGATGCATAAATATTTGTATGTATACCTACATACTGTATATGTTGATATTTTGAATTTACTAAAGATCTCTTACGGGCGAATCGTATATCCGCTACTGAATCTTTTCCACTCTTCTCACCCCAGTCCGTTGTGGACGTATGACCCCGCATCCAACCCAGTATCCACACTTCTGTTTGGGATTGTTCGTTTCACATAAGCACTAGACTTAAATTTTGACATAGAACTGCTGTTCCATGAAAAGACATTTTATTTGAAAATTTCAATTAATTACTTCAAATAAAAATGGATTCTTTACTTTTGGCTGATTTGATGAATCTTTTATTCCATTGAGCCATATAGGTAGGGTATGTCCGTATGTGGAACAATTATTTCTTAAGAAACTAAAATGCTTGTTGTCTTATATTTAGCTTGGATAAATATTGGAAACATTTAGTATGGGCACGAAATTTTAACACGATTTGCAGTTAAGAAAAATACAACAATTTTGGCATTTTTATTATTATAAAGGGTTTTATTTTGATATAAAAAATAACGAATATTTTTTAAGAGAAATCAATGGATGTTTATTTCATTACAAAGAGGAAGGCATGCCACATTAACAATGGAAAACGATATCAGCCAAATGGCCGCACGGCTACGGTTGCAGCAGCATATCCTTTTCATGAAATTTTCCATGACCAATTCGTACACATGCGGCTGTATGTCTTCGATGACTTCACGAATTCCATCTTTAAAGTCTTGAATCGATTGTGGAGCATTGGCATAGACTTTATCTTTCACTTGGCTCAAAAGATCACAAGATCTCGGTGTCCAATTGTGATCACCTCTTCGAGAAATAACAAGGTCAGGAAACTATTCTTGCAAAATTGCAATTGTTTCGTTGCTTGTGTGGCACGTAGCGCAATTTTTGTAGTGAATTTTAACAATTTTAATGTTTAGGTAATGTTTATTATTTTTGTAGTTTCTATATACCGTCAGCTTTTACGACAAAACAATAAACATTAATTATAATAAACTTACGCCCTTACGGGTTCAGAAAGAATTAACATCAGCATTAGGCAAAGCAACCAACAGGTAGAGTGCAAAAAAATAATGAATAGAAAACAAAATAAGATCTTTTATTTAATAGAAGCGTCCCACCCCCGGCGTTGTATGGGAAATACTTTACTTTAACCAAAAAACGAAATTCTGTTGATCCGATCGCTACATCACAGGATTTTAAGTTGGGCTAATCTGAAGATTGCCTGAAAATTTCATCAAAATCGGTCACGTTGTTTTGGAGTCTATAAGGAACATAATATATACATAGGTACCTACATTAAAGCCCAAATTATTAATTCTGAAATATCCTAGCTTTAAAAAAATGTGACCTTTTCTGCTTGAATCCCAAATTAAATAGTAAAATATGATAAAAAAAATGGGTTAAACCACTTTTGCACTCACAGCCTCATATATTTCTTAAAATATACATACAACCAATCTAAACATATCAGCGCAAAATTTTAAACGATTTAGTACGATGTTAAAGCCATTTTATCATACTAAAATGCTTTAACATCGTACTAAATCGTTTATAATTTTGCGCTATTGTGTTTAAATTGGATTTGGTGGCCCCCGGACACCGGGAGGGGCAATTAAAAAAAAAAATTGACTTAAAACGGAAAAAAAAATTATTTAAAAACAACGGTTAAACTTACAATGCCATGCTATACCTTTTTGGAAAGCCATGCAGAAATCTCTTCTTTAATTTTCATTTTAAATTAAGTTGTGTTAGTGAATAGTTTTTGAAATTGAATAGAATTTGAAATTTCAAACTAATTTTTTATGTAATTAAGTATAATTTTTGTTTTCAAAATTCAATGCTCTTATTAATTTTCAATAAAAAACAGAAAACCGGATGCTAAAATGGCCAATAAAAAAAGGTGCAATCCAGTTAATCTAGTTTATTGTTTTTTTAGTATTTGCTAACAACCGGATGTTATGCAATAAAAAATAAAAAAGGAATAATCCGCCAAATCCAAAAAAGTGTTTTTCTTGAAAATGAACGCATTTTTCAATTTTTTTTAATTTCTCAAAAACTATAAAATACATTTTAGCAACAACAAAGATTATATCTGGATTGGCTATAATTTCTTTAGAACACAAGGTTTACGATAGAATGAATTTATTGGAAATTATTAAAAAATTTGCAGAACAGAAAGTTCGAAGAAAATTATTTAGTTACTAGGGAGAGTTGAATATTCTTATAAAAAAGTTTTGATTTCTTTATTTATTTGTTTTTTGTATTTATTTATTTTGAAAGGCTAAATATTAAGATACAGGTATATTATTTATCATTTAAGATAGCAGGAAAAAAATTGCTAAGAATGACTTATTTGTTTTGTGGCCTTACATAATTATAATTACTGTGTGATTTAATCGAATAAAATAAGAAAAAACATCATTTTGTGTTTGTTTTTATGATTTAAACTGAAGACAAAAAATATTTCAAGCAAGTCGATGTGACAAAGATATACATAAATGAAAACCGACTCAATAAATAATTTTGGTTTATTTCTTTTAAACTACTGAACAGATTTTGATGATTTTTATGTCAATACAATTTTTTTTTTCAATCCTACCAGTAGTAGTTTCAGAGAAATTTGTAAACAAATATGTACACATTCACGATATACATACTCATGTATTTTGATATACGAGTACTCGTTTAGAAGCCCTATCGGACTATCATTATATGGATATGAATATAATACAATTCCAACAAAATTACATACCTACACACGGCTCGTATGTATAAGTAGATAACCTCCTTTTTTTAAAGTTTATTAAAAATAGCACCATCTCTGCAAAAACATGTTTATAGCTTATTAAGGTATCATTGCAAAGGGCGGCAAATATAATTTTTGCCCAGGGCGGTGAAAAAGCTGGATCGGGCCCTGCTTATACCAATCACCCTGTATACGGCATTTGGTCTGTATCTTTTGACATGTAGGTAATACAAAAACAACATTTGATCTAGATTTCTATCGGGGTTTCCTTTACGGATCCAGAAATTAGTTGTTCACTCTGGCGGGTAGAAGGCTCTTCATTCGGTAGGGAGTACAAACTGTAGTGTAAAGAAAAAAGACAGTGGTCGCGTTCGGGGATCAATTCAAATCTATCCAATAAAGCAATTCTCGTCGTAACCTCGCGTCTTTTTTTCAATTTTCGAACTTCTAACGCGATGTGACGACGAGAAATGCTTTTTTATTTAAATATTATTGCATTGTTTTAAATTCGTCATTAAGAGAGAACATCGGTAAAGAGATCTTATCAAGTCGAGACGTCTAGTTTTGTTTCGTCGCATTGTGAATCAGTCATGAGTTCAAATGCATTTGCATTGACACAGGATCTCCGTGCAGTTATAGGATAAAACAGGAAACAGCTAAATGCTATTTTTGTGGAATGTATTTTAAGACTGTAATTAAAATAGTAAAAAAGCTTATTAAACCAAATACAAAAGTGAAATAAAAGTTTATACATGCAGTACTTTATTTTAAAAAAAAAAGCGCCTCTGCGTTAAATCCTGTAAAGAAGCCTATGTAATAAGGAGTTTACATTTTTTTTTTCATTTAACGGGCTGTTTGTGTCTCATATTCTACATAAAGTTATGTGAAGTTTGAGCGCCTAGCTTTTACCAATAAATAAACCCAAAGAAAAGCGTAAAGAAAAGAACAAAAAATCGCAAAACAAAAAATTAATGTCCATTTAAGAGAATATTTTTACAAAATAAATGTAAAAATACTGTCCATGTCCACTTAAAAGATTGTCCACTTAAGAGAAAAAAAATCGAACGAAATCATAGAAGCCAACCATCACACTTAAAATTGTCCGCTTAAAGGAATCGTCCACATAAGAGGGGTGTCCGTTAAGAGGGAGTTCACTGTAGTATGTTCTTGCAAAAATAACACGTCATTAAAAATAAATAAAAAAGATTTCAGACTTTGAAAAGTCTTTAGGATCAAAACAAAAACTTTAAATTGGCATTGGTATTGGTTAGTTTTTTTTTTATTTTGAATTTTATTGGGCTACATCTATAGTAAAATATAGAAAAAGAAGTACAGTAGAATCTCGGAAAGATGAACGGTTCTATAAGATGAACAGTTCGGAAAGATGAACGAAATATTTTCACTCTTCAGTGCTCAAAAAGATGAACGAGTTGAAATTTTATACTCGAAAAGATGAACGATTTATTCCCAACTCAATTTTTACTTTTTCCTTGCCTTTAGTTCCTCGTATTATATTTATGTAACGTTATTTAGTTTTGTGAATGGTACTTTTAGGCTTGTTTTAACTTGTTATGTAAATTATATTAAATGTTTTTATTTATAACTATATCTTCTTTCTCAACGAAATGTTGATGCTCGAAAAGATGAACAATTATTCGAAAAGATGAACGTGCCCTGTTTTATATCTGTTCATCTTTTCGAGATTCTACTGTACCTAGATTTGGCCTTTTCTTTGTAAAGTGAAGTAGGTTGGAAACAGAAATTTGCAATGGTGTGAAAATTTTTATGAAAATTTAACAGTTTTACCACGTTTACGAGGACTTTATAACGCATCGTTGCACGAATACCCCTTATGTAAAATTAAAACATTTTTATATTATACTACGATTCACAAATTCAATGAAACGAAATCTTTAGAATCAAAAAAAAAAGTTTTGCAAATTGTTCGTTCTAGATACTTTTTCCGGATTACTAAACAAAAACGCTATAAGATTTACATTATATTGGTCACGTTCGAGTAATTCTCCAAAGCTATATCCGGATAAGGTTTGTGTAATGCTTTGTGAAAAACCAGCTGAAGCAACAAAAAGCAACAAAGTATCTAAAAATGTTTGCAATAGGTGGATAGCCTATATGCGTATCGAACCTAACGATTTTTAATTTTTAATAAAAATCAGAATTACAAAAACCCAAGCCTTTTTTGTATTTTAGTCCAAGGAAATATTTTGCAAATACAGTAAAAGCTCTACTTGCGGACAGCTCCAGTGAGCGGACAATTCCCTTAAACGGACACATTTTCGGTAACAAACTTCTTTTTCGAATTTTTCATACAAATTAAATTAAAACGGACACTCTCATTAACGGACGCGGACACTTTTTCTTGCTCATTTTAGATAGAATACCTCCCATATACGCGGACACATAACAGGTATTGTTTAGGAATTATTTTTATCAACAAATGAAGCAGAAAAAAACAGACGATGCGTTCTCACTTTCACCGCACCGGACAGAGCAATGTTATGTTGAAAGCTTGTTAGGGGATTTCCCGAGTAACTCAGTTGGTGTAATTTTGAAAATGTATGGTTTTCTTTTCTCATCGCGTTCCGTTGTATTTTGAGCGATGTCATTATTTAATAATAAAAATTTAATATGAAGGTAAAAAAAAGTTTTCTATTTCTTTCCATTAACCGGACAGTTTTCATGACCGGACAAAAATTGGGGGACCATGAGTGTCCGGTGATTAGAGCTTTCACTGTATTGCAATGACTACTTTATCACTCGCATACACCCAGCATTAGTCATTTAATACTAGATATAATCCCGCTTTATGACACAAAATGGCAAAAAATATCACACAAATAAGCGTGACTCTAGTTTAACCCAAACCCCTGCATTCTTTCTTCTCGATAATTTTTCTGGACTATGAAATGACATATATTTTTTTTACATTCCTCCAAACTACAAACTCTAAACCGCACTTAAATGCCAGCGTTCTATGAGTTATTAAATGAGCAACTTAAATATTTAATGTCTTTTAACGTGACATTGTGGTTGTTTCTGACACGAACCACAAAATTAATGAGACTTTTATGGACCATATAAAAACAAGATTAATATACATCATATACCCTGCCCACTTTGGCGGGGAATATAGAAAAAGCAAATACTAAAAATAATAATTGTCGTTAAAGGGTAATCTTTCTTTGATTTATTGGGCCGTAAACTGTTCCTAAGTTTAAAGTGAGTTTAATTGAATTTTTTTGAGACTAGATAATTTTTAAGGTTTTTCGTGTCAATATTTCAAGTAGAATAAATCAATAAACTTTTATTTAAATGAATACTGTACTGAATAAGATAATTTCTTTATGAATATTGTCTTTGTATATTTATAAATTGTATATATTTACTGACCCATTTGATTTTAAACTGTGGTGGTGTAGTAAAAAAATGAGTTTAGTAAACGACTTTGAATACCTACTCACCACCACCACCATGTTATATTTACCAGCAATAAAATAATGGGGTTTAGCGTTTATTGTAATTTGATGGATTACTTTGTGAATGCAACTTAAGAAATGAATAGTATTTTGCAAGGTTCTTTCTACACTTGATTTTGTCATAAAAGTATAGCACTGTGTCAATAGTAGTATTTGAATCCCATTTAAATTTTTTAAGTTTCTTCGTACATACATATACGTACATATAATACAAATTTCACGCGGCCTTATAACAGGTTTGTGAAAAATGTCAAAAATCTAAAATAGTTTTGTTTTTCTTTCTGAAGGCCACAATGCGATGAAAAAACGAGGTATCAGCGTGACTAGGTCTCTTCGTAGTTGTCCGCTCTTAAAAAATAGTTTCGAAATTCAAACAATATATCTATGAAAACTATTAGCGCAAAATTTTAAACGATTTAGTACGATGTTAAAGCCATTTTGTCATAGTAAAAATGCTTTAACATCGTACTAAATGGTTTAAAATTTTGCGCTATTTTTTTTAAACGGACAACTTTAAATTCTTTATAATTATTTTTGTCCTTATTATTAGTTTTGTTGATTTGTAGATAAAGTTTAACAACCTGAAGTGACAGATAAATGCAAGTGAAATAAATTGTAGAACAGTTATAATTTGATAATTAAACTGAACAAAATGGGTTTCAAACACCATTTTTTTACCACTACTAAGAAAAATCTATGATTTTCTGTCCTTACGATAAGTAACTCTGTCATCGATAAAATTGCTCAATGTTGAAAAATGGAACAAAACATAGGTATACATAATTTGTTTCAATTTTCATTGTTTCTCGATAAATGAAGCTGAACAGACTATAGCGTGTTTTTTTTTGCAAACCCGGGGGAATTGAACGAAGAAAAAACGATCACGAGGATTAGCGACACCAGGCGTGTTTTTTTGTAAGCCCAGAGGGAATTGGTCGAAAAAAACAACGTCGGTGCTAAACAATCACCATGTTGAATACAACAACAACTAATCCCCTACGGGCTAAGCTAAACCCAGATAATTCTCCGGGCTTAACTTAAGCACACAGAAAAACTGTGTTACCGGCATAAATTATATACTTGTTATCGATAGTTTGTATGAAAACTCCATTTTGTTTCTGTGTTGCTGTCACTAATCCCTGTGGTCGTTTTTTTCCTGCAATTCCCACCGGGCTTGCAAAAAAAACACGCCTACCATCACAGAAACTAAATGGAGCTTTCATACAAACTATCGATAACAAGTATATAATCCACGCCTGTAACACAGTTTTTCTGTGTGGTTAAGTTAAGCCCGGAGAATTCTCTGGGCTTAGCTTAGCCCGTAGGGGATTAGTTGTTGTATTTAATAAGGTGATTGTTCAGCACTAACGTCGTTTTTTTTTTTCATCCAATGCCCCCGGCTTTGCAAAAATACATGCCTTCTGATTCCTTGCGTTCGAGAAACTATCAGACAGGCTCTCCACCTAATCCCAAAAATTTTCAGATACGTTTGGTTGTTGTTGCATCAGCTGTTTTGTCTCAAGGGATTACAACAACACATACTTGTCCAGATAGCTTTGGATATATCCCCTAACGCGAGCGATCTTACTTAAATGAATTAAATATATAAACAAAAAACACGTTATCAACAGAGCAAAAGAAAAAAAAAAAACAGAAATACAAATACAAAGCCCGGCAACACTCTAGTAAAAACCCATCATTAATGCATACGTTCTGTAACTCTCGCATGGATAAAATTGGTCGAGAAACGATGAAAATTGAAACAAATCGTATGAGCTTTGTTCCATTTTTCGCTGCGAGAATTACAGAACGTAGGCGCAGCTATTTTTTTATTGTCTTATTAAATAAATGACAAATGTAGAAAATATTTCACAATTTATTTATAATGCTGAAGTACCCACAGCTCTGAGAAGTGTGTAGGTATATTGCATTTCCAGGTAGGTATGAATGTCACTCTAACATTGGGTTTTCTATAATGGGAAGGTATTCGTCATTCACAACAAGATATTAAATTTTTCGCTGAAAGAGAAAAGAGATTAGAAGATAATCTGTCTAGGTATCTGCTAGTTACCTATCTACAGTGAAAAAAATAATTTGATAAAATATTTCTTCTATTAGTACCTAATAAGTAATTCATTTCAATCAATTCAAATTTCGCTAATATAATTTATTTTGCTGATGACAAATTTAAAAATTTTAATAAAACTTTTTTTTACTGTTGCTGTTCCAACTTTCTTTAGGGGGTTCTTCTATTATACAAGCTTTTTCCTATGTTATCATTATCGTGGCGCATATGCCACCGCTCGACGCAGCGGTGGCAAAAGTTTTCGCCAGTTGCAAATGGCGGCAAATGTCGTTGGAGAAATTCCAATCTTCAAAAAAAGTGCTCAATCACTAGAACCTAATGCCTTCTAAATTCATGACTGAAGCATCAAGTTTTTCAAATAGATTGCATCACGTTTTAAATGTTCTTGCCTTTTTATACAGCTCAACCTATTAAAAAAAACATACTTATGTAAACTAATTAGGTATGAACTCGAAAAAAAAATATGCTACGATTATCAGTTTGGTTTAGAATGGAAGGTATCTAAAGCACCACTTACAAAATGTCAATCAAAACAATATTCTTCCCGATAATAGAATTCGATGAATGAGCTGTCAATTTTACAGGCGAAGTGTCAAAATTGAGTCTGATTCTCTCCGCAGCTTATTCATCGAATTCTGTAATTGGGGTGATTATCCGCATAATTTTGGTTTCATATATAGTTATATACGTTAACTATATATACTATATATATATGGAATAGAAAATCGGTTTAAATATTTCTTTCTTACAGTGTACTCTTTATTTTCTGTCTACCTGATATATTCGGATGTCCTTCCCATATACCTGGTATTCGCAAGATAAAACCGGCTTTAAATTGCTGTCTCTTTAAATTTAACAGTTTTTTTTTGTGAGCCACACAAACATACATACATACGTCCTATACTTTCTTTTATATATTTTCGCAACAACAATAAAAAGGAAAAACACAAGCGAGATAGCAACATTTATGCTTATAAAATCATGAATTGAGGAAAAAACAACAAACTACACTACCTATATAGAAAGTAATAACGACATGGTGCTTTTGCTTCATGTGCGAAATTCAGTATTTATTGTCGTCTGGATGAATAAAATTGTATTTGTGGCATTTTTTTGTTCTACATTTCATTAATAAATGATAAAAAAAATAACAAAAATATACAAGCTATCGGTGTACCTAGTATATAATTTTTTTCTTCAATTATTTTTTTTTTATCGTTGTCATTTATGATTAATGTTAATGTATCTATGAACTTTGAATTTATACGAAAATTATGAAGGACATTTGGAAAGCTCTTCCAAATAAAACGTGTGTGTGCCTTCGAAGTGTCAAACCTTCTCTGCCAATAGCATACCTAATTATTTTTTTTAAATAGTGTGATTTTAGTGACATTTATATGTAGAAGATAATCCTACAACTTTTTATTTAAACTGTTTAACATAAATACATTACATAAATATCTTACTATTTATAGTTTGATATCAGTAATTATATATTTCCACAAAGAATTCTCTTATCGACAATTTTATAAAAAAAAATAAGGCAGCTACCGTGTTATCTTCTCATTTCTATGACATCAGTAGTGTCAATGTCAACGTTTTTCGATACAATTTTCTAAAAATAAGTTTAAAAAAAACTTACATAATTTTGATAGTTTTTATAGATATTCATAAAAGTATTGAATATGGAAAAATCAAATAGCAAAACAATTTAAAGAAAAGAAAAAAAAAACTTTGATACCTACTTCGTAGGTAGGTAGGTACGTATGCGCGGCGAAAATAAATTGATGAAAAGAGAAACATGTGCGTCTGTCAAAACTCATGTTCCATGTAAATGTTGATGCAATAGCTTTCTTTGTAAATTGTACATACATATGTATATTTCATTATTTTTTTTTAAATTAGGATGATTTAAGGGTATTCAATTAAATTCTTTTTGTTTCTCGAATTTGTTCAATCAATTTTCATTGGTTTTTACAACAACTGCTACAAATTAGCTGCCTCTGACCATTATGGTTAATAAAGAGTATTTATGATGAGGGTGATGACAGTTAAATGTGTATATGCATTTCGAAACAAACATAAAATAAATAAATTCTCAAGAGCAAATTATCTCCTCTAGGTTGTTGATTATTAGAAAACAATGTAAATAAATAAACAAAAAATAGATAGGTACTTGTTGCCGGCACGCGCTTATTTCCTTCCTACTTTAACAAAAATAAACACTGTTTTTTTAGCAACAACATTATACTCATAATAAATGTTCCTAGATACTTATAGTTTATACTGCTTCAATATCGCATTTCATTGGCGTTTCGCAATCCTATGTATCGAAGATTCAATTTCATAAATTGAGGAAATTAAAAAAAAAATGTGTCACTTAATTTATTGTTGATCGATTTACCAAAATTGAAGTATTGATTTTTTTTTGTTCGTTCAATCAATTAAAGAGCTATAATTGTCGTCCTTCGAACAAAAATGATGTTTTGTTGTTGCTTTCAATAAAAATTTGTTCTCTGTTTACAGCGCAGTCGCAGGTTTTGGGAATATATATATATATTTCCATATTGATTAATGTGTGTCGGCAAAAAAAAAAGAAATAATAAAAGTTAGTTTTTTTCTTCTTTATCTGCCAACACTTAAAGAATAAGAATGGAGCAACATTGGCATAATTATTGTATCGAATAAAATATACGTTGGGGTTTTCATAAGCATCTGGATCTCAGCATTCAGTCTAGCAACACACTTGGATGATTTTTAAAATCCAATTTTATTGTTGTGGTGTTTTGAACAACACCAAAGAAAAAAAAATAAGAATAAGAAAACTTTGTGGAAAGATTGAACTAGTTCTAATTTACTCAAAAATTGTGTCTCCTTATGTATATGATTGAAAATCTCATCGAAAATATAAAAAAAAATCAACAAAAATATAAAGGAAAAGCTTAAAATCGCAGTGTTTTTTCTATTAAATTCCAAAACAAGGACAAACAATAATATAAAAACATATTTTTTCTGTTGTTTGTGATTTACCTAATATTTTTTGCAATGAATATGAAGTATTCCAACATTGAACAAAGCAAATTTTTACAAATCAATGAAAAATGTTTACAACAGTTTTTTTTAATTGTTGTTAAAACAGAATCAAGTTTTAATTAATTTTTATAATTTAAAAAAAGTGTGTGTATAAATTAAAAAGAAAAAAAAGTGAATTCTCGACAGAGAAAATAGTGAAAAAGTGTGAATAAGTGCCAAAACTTTAAAATAAACAAAATCAAAAAGTGTAGTTTAAAAAAAAAAAAACAAATAAACAACGATATATTTTTACCCATTGATAAAAAAAACTTTCAAGAAAAATATTTTTAAAAACAAAAGCTTTGAAAACAATAGAAAATACAAAACACAAAACATCTAACCAAAAACCATCATCAACAAAAACAAGAACATAAATTTGTAAAAAAAATAATTTGTTTTTCGAAAAGCGTAATGATTTCAGGAAACGCCACTAATAACTGTCTTAATAAACTTTATCTAGTCCGAGGTAGATTCTCGTCAGTTGAATTGCTCCAAAATCTGATTCAAAAGGAATATATTGAGCAGTTCATTTTTGAAAAAGGCAGCGGAGGGGGAGGAGCAGTTGGATCAGCAGCGGCTCACGATTGCCATCATACCTATCACCAGCTGGACAGTGTCCTAGTTAGCGGTGTGGCAAAAGAAGCTACATTCGCTGGGTGATGATTGAGATTTAAATTTTCGTATGAATAGAGTTACCAAATAGTTCGTTCGTTTATAGAACAACGAAACAAATTTAAAAAAAAAATTAAAATATTTAAAATAAATAAATAAATAAATCAAGCGGAGATCTAAAGTGCCGACAAAAATTGGACCAAAAATGAAAGGTATACCTAACCTATAAAATACAGAAGAGAGACTATAAGGAATTCAGAGAAGAAAGAAGAACAAATAAGAAGAAGAGCTCATCGAACTGCCAATATTTTTTTGTATTCAAATCGACACCGACGCCACCGGCTTTGCTTGTATTTTTGTTGTTGTTTTGGTACCATTAATTGTCTACGCATTAGATAACTAAAACTTTTAAAATATAATTTAAAATTAAAAAAGATAAAATAAATAAATTATAATGGTTGTCAATTTAATTGCTCGTATAATGGTTGAAGTTCAAGGATCAAAATATGATACTCTAAGCTGACATCTAATCGTTGGATTAATTAATAATCTTAACCTCATTTACATATTTATACATAAATAATATCTAATTAAAACAAAAAATCTATTAATAAATAATAATTAATAAATAAATATCAAATTTGATACGGCATTTCATACATTGTATATTAAATAATTATTATATTTATTATCACTTGTATCTGAGTTCAATTTTAAATTAAAAAAAAAAAAAAACAAAACAAAAATAATTAAATTTAAAATTATTTGTGTAATGCATTTTCCTACTTAAAATTAAAAAAAAAAAAAAACAAAAAAATATAAAATATCTACAATATTTTTGACGGGGGCGCGCGCATTTTTATTTTGGTTTATACACCTATACCTTACCTACACAGCGCACTAGTTGTATTGCAAGCATACTTACTTAAGAGGCATTTTTAATCCTTACCCTTTGTATTGGAATAAACGAACCACGCACCACATCATACCTACTTACCACCTTCAATTTTGTTTACTGTTTTTGCTTGCCTGTTTCATCATGACCGATGAAGAAGAATCAGCGGCTGGTGGACATGCGACTCCAACAAAATATATTAAAAATAATCAACAATGGTGGCCAAAGAATAATAATGCTATTAGTGCTCCTGCCAATAAACTTCATCATCAGTATCAACAGCATCAGAGGAATCTTCATCAGCTTGAAAAAAATCATCATCAGCAGCAAGAACAACAGGATACAAACTCAATGCGGCGAAGAGATTTTTATAATCCATTAAATGATATCGCACAACAACAACATGATGATAATAGTGACAAAAACAATTTCACAACTTCGCAGCAAAAATTTGATTCGTTTGATGATGAAACAATGTTGGAAGAGATTATTAATCGGACATCTCAAGATTCTCAATTATTGGAAAAAGGTTAGTTTTTTTTTATCAATTGCGTCAGTTGACGTTTATCTTTTTTCGAAGAAAAAACTGTACAAAGCTTAGGTAATGTAATAGCTCCCTTTGTTTTCCAGCAGCCCCCCCTAAAAATTAATTTTCTTCCTTTATGGGCGTTTTTCTTTTTTAGTTCAGAGTAGAGCTCTGATTCAGATTCATTTAAAGAAACACGCTTCACCTGCTGTCACAATTGAAAACAATAATTTTGTTATTATTATAGTAAATTTATTAAATTATTTTACCTTCTTTTGCAGGTCGACTGTTCTCGTCCGCCATTTTTTCATTTTTTATATGTTTTTTTTTTAAACTTGTCAAATTTGTGTTAAGCTCAACTCCGTCTGCTCTATTAATTTATTCTGACCTCATAGAGCGCGCCCTGAACATGGTCAGGCGAAAAAAAACACAAAATTGATGCTCTGAATGCTCTGAGCTAAAAAAGAAACACGATTTTTTTTTCTTGACAGTTCAGGCTCTGCTGTGAACTAAAAAAGAAAAACGCCCTATAAAGACGAGAACGCTTCTGAATTTCATTTAAGGGCAAGTTCGCAAAGCAATCTAAAGACGCAGTACACATATTTTCATATTACCTAAAGGTAATAAAATAACTAGTGTTGGCCGAATTCGGCCAAAAAAACAACATTCGGCAAAACCTTCGGCTTCGGTATTTTAGGCCGAAGTTTTGGCCGAAGCCGAAGAATCTGTTTATTATATCGAGCATCGTACTAGGCGCCGGAAAAAAATTTCAATTTTTGAATAACGAAGAAAAGATTGCAATTTTTTCTTCGGTAGGTATTCAAAAATTTCAAAACACATGTGTTCCATCATAAAAATTATTACTAAAAATGAATTATTTATTTCTTTTTTCTTTATAATTACTAATTAGTTATTAGTTATTTTTATTTTATTTGTCTTAGGTTTTTAAGCAATAAATTTTAATAAAAATAATATTTTTATCCAATTGGAAAGGAGAATTCTTGACTTTTTTCAACCTTAGGCTTAGGCTTCGGCTTCGGCCGAAGATTTTCTTTCAGCCTAATAATTCGGCTTTGGCTTCGGCTGAAAATCGACCTTCGGTCGGACACTAAAAATAACATTAGCGTTTTCATTTTTCTTCAGTTCTGCGCACCCGTCAAAATCCATAAAAGGCAGTTCTAGTGACCCTTCAGCTGTCTAAATTCAATAAAATGCATGCAACGTCGGAAACTTTACGACGTCGTAAAATCGTAAAGTTTCATGAACGCCCCTTAAAACATCTTGCGAAAATGTTGTGATAAACTAATCAGCTGACTCAACCATAATGTCATACTCATAATACATACCATTAAAAAAAGTTTACCATTTTTACCATTTCCATTTATGATGTTTACGACACAAATTCTTGTCAGAAAGTTTACGATTTGTCGGAAAAGATTTCCCATACAAAATTTGACCGTTCGTTTACGACATCGTAAACTTTCCGACGCACGTTTACGATAGTTTCCCGACGTTGCATCATTAATACCCTTATTATTTTATTGTTGTACTCGAACAGCAATTTTTGACAACCTGCGCAATATATTACCTATAGATTTTTGTGGGTTAGTTTTGTATTATTGTAATTCCTTATAAACAAAACTGAGGTGACTCCGAACTTTTCGAACTGTTCTACTCCTGTGTGATTTCGATCGATTATAAAAACATCGAATTCCCAAATTTACACACACGCACTACCGAATTTCGCCATTTAACAAAATTGCATTTATCACTTTCGACATGCTCGGAGCATACTCTATGAATTCAGAAAATAAAATGACAGAGCAAATGGAATAAAAAGCTTAGCTTGGCCAACCTAATTTGCATTACATAAGAGCTCTGACCATACATATTCTGCCCATAGATTATTCGATTTTCGTTCAAATTCTGCCCAGCCCAATTTTCTGCTCAGAGTTAAAAAAGAAAAACGCACTCTATCTCATAGGACTCAAAGTATGAAGACGGCTTTAAGACGATAATTTTTCTGCTTTGTTTGTCTGTTGGTTTCCTTTCCTTTACTGCGATTTTTCCAAACAAAAACGTTGCAAGTTACAATTTAGTAGGGGAATTCATGCAACATCGTAAAACCCTCGTGGTAAACTGTGTAAAACTGTCAAATGTTCATACAAATTTGACAAGTTTACACAGTTTACAACATTTACAACGACTTAACGACACCATTGCATGAATACCTCTAGTGTTACTACACAAATTAAGCAATCAATTACTGACTACTGTTAAGACCTTTTTTTAATTTAAAAAAAGGTAAAAAAACGCATTATTATGTACTGAGGTCTGAGAAAGTATTTGTTGTTTATTTTAACTTTGATTGTTTTGATTTGACGTCTTCTTTTAATTTTTTTGTCTATAACAACTGTAAAAACAACAAAGATAAAAGACAAACACAGTTTCTCGAAATACCCAATCAGGTACCTTATGAAAGCATGCAATTTAACCTTGCGGTTTTAATCCCGCAGACGGGGGACGTAAGGTGGTGGCCTGGGTAAACAAAATTGCTGAGGTTGGACAAACTATAAAGTTATCGCAATTTCTTCTTTGTGCTTTTTCTTATTTTTCGAGATATAAGCGGAAAAAGTGGAGAGATGTTTCCTTTTCATTTGAGCAAAGCTTACACCTATTATAAATCGCGGTGTTAAAAGGCGTCCTAAAATCTTCGCTAAAAATGATTATTTTAAATAAGCATCAATTTTCAACTGTCAGCTGTCAAGTTGTTTTTTTTTTTTTATTTTTCCTTGGCAACACAAGTATATGGCTTAATATTCAAATCTTGTATGAAATTCTATCTACTTTAGTACTTTTTGATATTTGATGTTTAAACATCTATTCTGGCGGTAGGGTAAACTAAAAAACGTGGAAATTTCTTTAGTACATTAGGTTGTGCAAGTTCACGTTACACGTTCTTTTTTAACTCAAACTAAATCGAAAGGTCAATTTGAGTTTGGGTTAATATTTGGTTGACAGTTCGAACTCGCCGCGTTCTATTATATAAAACCAGCACTTGAATATTTAATTTGATGTTTACACATCTTAACCGTGAGTCCCGGCACTCACACTTTTTTTCTAATAGATACATATTTTATTTGCTTCTTTTTAATCGAAAAGCCAAGCACGTATGTACTTTAATATCATAAGCAAATTTACAAGATTATTGTTCTGATAATTATTATCTCCAATTTAAAATTAAAAAGCTCTTCAAACTATAATTGACTTTAAATAATCTAATCTTCACGGAAATGTCCTTCGTTGGTATCAAGAACCCCCTTCGTCATATACTACAAAAGCTGTCTTTCTAGGAATTTTTTGATAAATCAGAAACGGAAAATAAATAAAGTGATTTTAAACAACAAGAGTGCCTCTTTGGCAGTACATAGGTATCTTAATGCAAACGTGTGTTGATTTTTTATTATTATTAGTTTGATGATCCCCTACTTTGAATTGTATTGAAATTGATATACATATAGGTAACCATATAATTTAACACTTAACTATCTTCTCTCATTAAATGAATGCGAGTACATATATGGAATCTTCCTAGGTATTTTTGCATGACAATAATCTATCTCAACCCTATATCACAAACTATGATCCAATTGAGATGCCTATCATCACGATCTCTAAATCTAAATTGTAGATTCTATGTCAAATATTTATTCAAGAGTGAAAGTTGAAAGCAAACAAAAATGTAACAAAAAAAAAACTATAGACACCTATAATTCTTATTTATTTCAAAATAAAAATTAAACAATGCAATGGAAATTAATTATGCTGATAAAGCTGCCGGCGGCGCTGAGGAGTCCTTTTTTCGTATAATATAAGTACATAGGTATAGTTGTGAAAAGAAACTCCCCGTTTTATTTACATATCTGTTTAATATTGTTTCATCACATACAAAAACATTTTTATTGATACTTAAACGCTTTATGATCAACATGATATATGTATGTAGCTCAATAACAGGGTGCCGCCGCCGCCATCAGTCGCGGCCAAACAGTGGAGTATTGAATCATAAAATATGGAGCAAAACATTTTTTTTCTGAATATAATTTTTTTTTTTATTTGTTTAGTTCTGCGCATCTGTCGAAATCGAAGAAAATGGCGGATCCAGTGCCCATTCACTTGTATAATTTCAATATTTTGTTGTTGTTCCTTAAGCGGTGCTCACATTGTACTGCCTGCTTCGACTTTTTTTTTGACGTATCTGTACTTTATCTCACTTTCACTTCATGGTAGGAAAGAGATGATCAAGAAAGGCAGGGGTGGAATCGTTTAAGGCGATTTGCGATAAGTGAGAGTCACAATCGACCAATTTAGTCAGTGTAAGATGATATCATATTTGATATCTAAAGAGCTATCACAGCAAAAATTTAATTGTCATTTTTCAATAAATTTGACGTTTCTGCCGCAGTAATACTAGAGTTATACCATCAACCTACAAAAATTGTAAAACTTTTCTTGAGTTGTTTTTTTAATTAATTATATAAACAAAAATAAAAATTACTTTGACCAAAAAAGTTTGCTACACTCCAGAAGAGAATATAAAAATTTCATCGCAAAGATGTCATCATTTTCGTTCTATAATTTTGATAGCTTATTATTTATAAATATTTGAAAAATTCACTATGGCAATCATGTTTTTGACAAATGTCATTAAAAGGATTCAACTGAATTGAATTGAGTTAAATCACCTTAACAATACGAATAACTCAATGACAATCACATGTGAATATGGTTGATGTGACAACCTAGCCAATTCCACCCCAGGATTTTTTAATATTTTTTTTTTATTTGTGGATTTTTTTTGACGTTTTCCTTTGTGACGTCTTTTTCGTCTGTCTGTAATTTTTCTAAAATACTACAGAAACTATTTTTTTGTATTGGAAAAAAACTTTTTTAATAAGATATTAATTTTGTGAATAAAAGATTTTTATTTAATCCTTCAACGACCCTAGATTTGTGTTTTGTTTTAACGTCTGCTGAACGTCAGAGTGAGTCGCTGGTGTTCACATTAGTTTCTGCCTGGACAATAGAAGTCGGATTCAAGTGAACTTCTTGCTAACAGCGACGGCGTACAACTTTTCAAGTTAAGAGCTTTGTCACCTTTCACACGAGGAAACTGACAGTCGTATTTATTAGATTTTTGTTTTCTTAGACACTGTCTAACTTTTTCAAATTGGTGGAAATATTCTTTATTTAATAAAAATAAATATCACATTACATTCACGGTAAAGACAATTTACTTTTGTGTCTAAAGCTAAGTTCAGACGATTGTCAGATCTTACAATATTGTCAGAACTGTCAATGGTCTGACAATAGCTGGCAATTAGCTGACAATTGACATATTTCTTACAATGAAAAATTGTCCGTTCACACGGTTGGTAGATTTCATCCAAAAGTCTGACAATTTGATTGTCAGCTCTTGTCTGACAATTTTCGGACAATAATATATCTGAAAAAATTGTCAGCTTGAAAATTTTCTGTTCAAACGGTTGGCAGATCTATACAATTTTTTTTTGATTGTTAACATCTTTTGGGGGGAGGCATCTTTACTTGGCGGATGTTCTGCAGCATTCTTATCGATTTCCTCTGCATTAAATAAAGAATCTTTTTCTTCTCTCCTTTTAATATAATATGTAATATTTTCGACCATTGATGCCTCCTCCATTGTTGGGTTTTTTATCTATTTTTATTCAGAAATGCGACAAAAAATCAACAACATGCAAAAAAGAATTAATAAAAGACAAATGGCGGCCGAGCATGAGCACTTAATTTATTCCGAATAAAACTACACAACACAAGGAATTGATATAAAATGTAATTGAAGTGAACTGAATAAATAAACTCAAAAAGAAAATATTTATAAAGCAATATAGATATTTTCTTTTTGAGTTTATTTATTCAGTTGTGCAAAAACTAAAAATGTCCAACACAAATGTTTTTTTTATCTCTTATCTCTCATTGACATTTCGAACAATGAAGAAATTGTCAGCAATTGTAAGATGTTTTCAATGAAAACATCTGACAATGACCAATGAGTCTGACAATGTCCTAATCGTCTGACAATGATACAAATTGCGTGTTCAGACGATTGTAAGATACCTGACAATTTTGTGTCAGATTGTCGTCTGACAATGACGTTTCTGACAATATTGTCAGACAAAATTGTGTGTTCAGACGATTGTAAGACATTTGGGACAGTTTTTTCACTGACAGATCTGACAATCGTCTGTACTTTACTTAGCTTAAGTTAGGCAGCTATAAGACAATTTCCAAAGTGGGATAGTTGTCTATAAAGTTAGACAACGTTTATAAAAAAGAACATGAGTTTCCAGCAACTTTCAGTTTTTAGGTAAGAAGGGCACGAAGTGAGAGGGAGAAACGAAATCTCCCCGGTCAACGATTTGAGGAGATTTTTCTGACATTCTTCTTCACACACACAATAGGGTGTGTTCAACCAAGCTACTTTAAAAGGAAACTACAGAAAATTTCTATGATTTTGTGTCCACGTGTGAAAGGTACAAGAGATTTTTAAGGAAATTAAAAGAAAACGTCAAAAGAATCTCAAGCAACTTGTTTCCTCGTGTGAAAGAGTTTTTTTTTTTAAACTTGATTCAAACAAGCCCCACTGCTATGGTAATGATAGCGATCATTATCATATGATCATCACAATCACAAACATCGATCTAACCTTCTTTTTTTGCTTATAACGATGATACGATGGATGTAATTAAATTCGGTCGTCCAAAGTTTATTTCCCTTTTATACTCGTTTCACCCGTCTGCCGATGGAAATAATCTAGGTCCCTTCCCTCTACTGAGATCACACAAAAATCTCGTCTTCAGTATGAGAGCGTTGGAGCACTTCTCGTTTTTAGTTTAGTAGGTTTTGAATTTTTAAATAGCATTGTTACTATGAGTGCGAAGCTTTTGCTGCTGAGTAGCTAGTGCTGGGCTGGTGCTGGGTGTTAGATATCCCAGAGAGCATTTTGTATTTAGCTCTTAGGTATCATTTGGTTTTGTTGTTATCTTTTTAAATTAACTTGATTGCTTATTATATAATTTTTTTGTATTCAAAATGAGCGTTCACCTGCTATAATATCTGCGGCTGCAAAAACAACAGGTTGGTGTTTGATAAGACGGTGGTGGCGGCGGTTGCGTAGCGGGGTGTTAGAGAGCTGTTTGTTTTATTTTTCTATTATTATAAGTTAGTGCTTATCGGTTTGGCGTAAAATACGTTTCGAAGCGTTATTTTTGCTGTCAATGAAAGTAACTGCTTTAAACTCAAAATTTCCTTAATGAAGAGTAAGTTTAGTGTGAATTTCAATAATCTAAAATAATGAAAGTATAGTAAAACAAAATTGTACAGGCGATAATATCTTTCTCGTAAATTTATACGATAATTATTTATTTATATCCATTCATGATTTGATTGTTTTTTATTTTATTTTCATTATAGAATCAAATCCTTGCCAGGGACTTCTCAACCCAAATGAAGAGGATGTCATGAAAATCACCGGTTATCGGCGGTCAAAAACGCGGACGTACCTTTGTTGGTTTTGTATATGCATGACAGCTGGACTGCTGCGTTTGATATTACATTGGTGGCGTCATTGGTTTCTATTGGCAACGCATTTACAATGTCCATTGGCTGAAGCTGAAAAAGTTCTAATCCAGGAGGATTATCAAGGGAAACATCAAGTTTATTATATTAAAGATGTTGTAACACTTTCGCTGGACTCAATTAAGTAAGTACCTAAAGAGTTTTTGTATTTTATAAGGCATCAGTTTTGTCGGTAATAGATTGTTTAAAAGTGTTTTTTCCCTTCACAAATCAATCCATTATTTAATTGATCGCAATTGTAATGGACGCTTTTGTTGATGGGCTTCATTAAAAAAAAAAATTATTTGGTTATACCTACGAAATGCTCGTGGAGAACTATATAGGGCCCTTATATTATAACTTACAACTGAACTGGAGGATGTGGAATACAAACGGTTAATTGCCTCTCATCACTTTTTATTCCCTCGTAAAAGGCAGTAGCCCTGAAAAAAAAAATTGTATTTAAGTGGAAGAGGCTGGGAATCGAAACCAAATCTCCGACATGACAGCCAAAACCACTTTATTTTTGTATTTACGACAGTTAGTGCCTACTTTTATGTACATGTACTGTATCATAGAGTACCTATATTAATTAAGAGAACCGACACGTACCCACCCCCCTTGCTTAAAACACCCGCAAATTTTATTTGAGCACAGTAAGAGAAAACTCTTTTTTCTCTTTTTTTCCTATCTGTGAATCCGTGTGAATGTGGTCGACTTATGTGCCAGAAGCAACAAAAAATGATACTATCATAATTTACATGAAAAAGGGTTACAAAGCGTGTCTTCTATTTTTAAAGGTAAGGTTGATACGGGTCTTATATAAAATGCACGGGACAACTAATACATGCTCATGCAATTGTTGACATCAGTGAACTAAAATTAACAGCTTATAGGGTGAAAGAACAAACCGCTTAAGTCGTTTCTCTAGATCAGGGATTCCCAAACTATTTTGGGTAAGAGACCCCTTTTCTAAAATGAACTGAAACCTCAGACCACCATAGCCAGATAACTTTAAAAATCCTATCTCTATATAGTTTTTTTCCAATTTTGTGTTTCTGTTTTTGCTCTGAGCATGTTCAGAGCGCGCTCTATGAGCTTAGAATAAATTGATAGAGCAGAAGGCGTTGAATAGCTGAGCACAAATTTGACTAGTGGAAAAAAAACATTAAAACAGTTAAAATGGCGGACGAGAATATAGTCGACCTGTAAAAGAAGGTAAAATAATTTAATAAATCAACTAATATTATTTTTTTCAATTGTGACAGCTGGTGAAGCGTATTTCTTTAATAAATCTGAACTCTCAGATCAGAGCACGCTCAGTTCAGAGATCGCTCAGAGTATGTTCGGAGTGTTCAGCAGACTCTGTACAGAGCTCTACTCTGAACTAAAATAGAAAAACGCCCTATATGACGAGTTATGGATTTCTTAAAAAAATCGAACTCCAGATTAAGATCTTGACTCTACGAAGAAAAAAGTGAATCTCGCAATTCTGTGCATCTGTCTGTCTGCCGGTTCGTTGATTTTATAAAAACTTGGTATATAGCGTGTTTTGGGTACTCCCCCCCACACCTTTTTTTTATTTTTTTAGGGTCAAAAATAACGGTAGGTAGGTAACTGCCGTAAAATTTTTTTAGCAATTAATGAATTTTTATTTTTCTCAAAAAAGTGCCCACAACTTAAAAAAAAATCATTTTTTTATAAAAAGGCTACTATTTTGTAAAAAAAAATGATTAAAAATGGTATACGTAACATATAGAACCAATTTTTAGATTTTCGAATTTCTCAAAACCGGTTCAACTGTTTTTGATAATTTCTTTATAGAGAATTTTTCAAAAAGTTTTAAAAGTATTAGATATAATAAAATTTTCATTTTTTATTTTTAAAAACGTTTCATTTTTCTTCTTTTCTTTAAAACTTAATAAATCGAAAACGACTTGGTCGATTTTGATCAAATTTGGCACACAGCAGTATTTTAACATTATCTAGCTGATTTTAAACAAAAATTATCCTTATAACCAAAAGTAATGGTACCTATCATAAAAGTGATTAAAATCTCAATTTAAAGGGAAATCTCATTTTCCTCAAAAACGACTCCTACGATTTTGGTTAAAATTTTTATGAGAGCTAATATCAGTACGACATAAAAATTTGTGTATTAACCGATTATTAACGGTACCATTTTAACATTGACAATGTTTATAGGGTCGTTTTGAGAAAAGTATAGTGTTACCAAAATGGAAAAAGATAAAGATAAAGAAATTACCAAAATGAATTAAATAGACAAAAGAACATAACCGATAAATTTCAGCCAGCGTACCTACGCGTTGATCATCGCCAACCGACGATCTTCAGTGGAGGACTGTTGAATTTGTATAAAATTAAAAAAAAACTCGATTTGAGCCCACTTAGAAGCCTATAACTTTGCTTATAATTATTGTTTAATATTAAGGTAGATAATTAAAGCTTAAATGACAAGCTACAAGTCTGCATAAAAATGTTTTGCAAAGCGTACAAAATTTCATACTAGAATCTTGAAAAATTGTCTTTTGAGAACTAATAATAACAATATAAAAAAAAAACAAACAAAATAAGTATGTACCAGTACCTACCTATACAAAGAATATATTGTCGGTTGGAGAGGGCGGTGCAGTGTGTGCAATAAAAAACCACCACGCTGTGGAGTGTGGCAAACAAAATTGGCTTCGCATCGGGAACAAAATTGATATACAATGTACATATAGGTATGAATGTACTGTATGAAATTTTGTACGCTTTGCAAAAAATTTTTATGCAGACTTGTAGCTTGTCATTTAAGCTTTAATTATCTACCTTAATATGAAACAATAATTATAAGCAAAGTTATAGGCTTCTAAGTGGGCTCAAATCGAGGGTTTTTTTAATTTTATACAAATTCAACAATCCTCCACTGAAGATCGTCGGTTGGCGATGATCAACGCGTAGGTACGCTGGCTGAAATTTATCGGTTATGTTCTTTTGTCTATTTAATTCATTTTGGTAATTTCTTTGGTAACACCAACCAAAAATTGATTCGTTCTACCCCTATACGCTAGAGTTCATTCATTATAATTATTCATTTTTTTAACACCATACTTTTCTTAATACGACCCTATAAATATTTTCAATGTTAAAATTAACAACATTATTTTAACCTCCAACTGGAAAGTGACATTCAATGAAGCGTTTATAATGAGGTGTTATATGACAATATATGATGTGTTGATATTTGGTTTTTGAACGACCTTTATTTCTTGGAACTGCTTATAGAAATTTTGTCTAAGGCTAGAGAAATTTAAAAAAAGTTTAAAAGAAGTCCATACAAATAGAGAAAATGCATAATTTGTGATGTTTTTTTTTTTTTTTTTAATTAAAAGTACCTACATATGTATATGTTTTAGACAAATATCAGTCAATGTCACTTAACACCTTCTAATTCTATAGACGCTTCAAATATATGTACATATTGTTACTTCAGACTGTAGATTGGTTTCTAAGACAGCTTTGTAAAGTTTTAACGCAACAGCAGGATACAAAATAAAAAACACAAATATTGGTCATGTTTTTGTTTTATCATTTTCAATGTGACAAAGTCCCCAGAGTAACTATACTCTATGAGTGAAATCTGTAATTTTGTTTTTGACTATAGGTAGGTATCCCGTTATCTTTTGAACCGATTTTAATAAAAAATTGTATACAACAGCTTCTAATAAGTTAAATTATATTGCATATCGCCATTTTCAAAAACAAAAAAACAATTTTGGATTTAAAACAAATTTCTATATATTTTTTTTTTTTATCATGGGTAGATCATTTTTTCCAAAATAAATTTTGCAACTATCCGCATTAATAAAAATACTAAGAAATGGCGTGCTTACCAATTTTTTTTCTTAAATAAATTTAATATAAAACATATTTTTTTCTTAAAAACCGCTCCAATGATTTTTTAAATTTGTTTCTCATAAAAGGAGATTTGTGTATGAAATCAGATTGTGTACATCGAGTTGATGTCAAAACAATTTCAGAAATTATATTTTGATCAATTAATTTCTTATGTACTCACAAAATACTAGGTACCTTAAACTAAAATAATTTTTTTGGCATGTATGGCTTAAAATATAGGTTCCCCATAACTAATTTGTTTCTTTTATGAGATGAATAGGATTTAAAATATTAAGACTTTAAAACCTCAGTGTGATCGCATATACATAATTATATAAGATCAAGTTCGTGCGACCAAGTCGTGCATTTTATTCTGTGTAGGTACTTAACTCAAAATCTCTATATTTTGAGACAGGTAAGCCATTTTGTTTCTGAGGCGAAGATGTGTCAAATCTATTAAACCATAATTTTCCTCAGGTATTTTGTCTCAGCAACGATAAAAGCAAGTATCAAAAGAAAAGATATTTGTGTGCAGTATAATAAATATTAGCACATGTGTTTGTAAATCAAGCGCAAAATTATATTAAAACTGATAACAAAAATACTTTTAGAAGAAAGAAAATGTGAACTAACCAGGCATGGGATCGGCTATGGTGATAAGTAGGTGCGTTCCTTTGTGATTTTCTGTCAAAAACTATACATTTTATTTTATATGAACTTTGACAGACTTTTGTGTAGAGTACCTATATTATGATGATATATATCGTCGTCGTTCTATGAAAACTCCCTAAGCCCATTTCATTAGAAACTGATACACCTTTCATAAATACGGCATAGTTAACAGAATATCAAGATTTAAGTTTTGTAAAATGTACCCAACTCTTAATTACGTTTAGTCTAAATACAAAATTTCTTAAACTCAAAAATGTTGAAGTTCTTGTCAGTAAAATTCCTTCACAAAGGCAAATGTTAGAAAATTTACAAAAATGGACTTAGGGAGTTTTAATAGAACGACGACGATATAGGCCTTGTAGAGAAAATCCTCTCAGGGCAGCTTGTAGGGTGGAAGAGAAAAAGCCCTGAAGTCGGTTCTTTGGATAATATAGGTACTCTATGGTGTAGCAACTGACAATTTATTTATATATATTTTTGAAAACAAAAACTGAAATTGTGTAGGTGTAGGTGTGCGTTAAATAAATGTAAATAAAAAGATTATTGGTAAAAATATTACACACATTATAAATATGTATTAAAATTAAGCACAAACTTCTTAAAAGATAAAAACCATTTTTCGTTTTTCAATTATGCCGGTCGTCCACTAGGCGCTCCACGCACAAATTTGGAATTCAACGCATTAAACTCTAATGTACAGTGCCTTCAATTCTGTTCAACCAAAGAGTTGGATCTAGTTGCTGACCGTTGCTCAAAGAATTGCGCAGCAAGTGTACGAGATCGTGTTGCTCCTTGAAAATTTTATGAAAAAAGTACTAATAATGAAAAAAAAATCATTAAAAAAGGCATAATACTGATTTGTAGATATTACCGTTTTTTCAGTTTTCAGTTTTTCATTAAGAATTAATAAGAGCAACGAATTGTAAGAAAAGAGAAATAATATAAAATCTGAAAGTATTGAAAAATTTTACTTTAACCATTTTTTTATGTTTTTTTTTCCCAAATTTTGAACTTGAAACTCGTTTTTTCAAAAACTATGCATAGATTTCACTTGATTTGAAAACTGGCTAGAACAGAGTACTGGCTTTAAAAAATGGTATAATATTTAATTGTAGATATTACCGTTATTTTTTAATAATTTTTTTCCATTTTTAGTACTTTTTTCATGAAATTGCCCCTCCCGCCCAAACGGGGGGAGATAGACCCCCCTCCCATAGTAAAAAATGCTTGTATAAAAGTGTTCTACAAAAAACCGTTATCATTTCTTGTCGCCACGGTTATCAGTTATCATACTCTCCCCTATGGGACATTAAGAGTTTTTTTTAAATCGAGATGCCAGGGAATTGGCTTGGTCTCAAATTTCTTCCAAATTGCAATGTCAGGTTTGACGTGTGAGTTTTTCAACAGATTGAACCAGCACCAGCAACAGCGGCGGCCATTATTTTAAAACCAATGTATTTCAATCGTTCAACACAGGTTTGGGCAAAGTTCTGACAACCTTTCATACTGCGATATTCAGAAGTACCACACTACAAAAAAAAAAACTTAAAAAAAATGGTAGCGAAATGTCATTGACGGTGCTGGTGGCAATGTGTTTGAAAACATGCTGGTAAGCGTGCTGTTTGCGTTTGACGGTGCTGGTGCTATTGCTGGTTCAATCTGTTTCACGCTTTATCGTGGTGCGTTCAACGCGTTCCCCAACGAGTGATCCTGGGTTAAGTGTAGATACGAATGTATTTACTCGTTCATCAACTTGTTGGGCAACCATATCGAAAACGCGTTGATCAACTCGAAAAACTAGTGTACGAGGTTATTCCAACATATGGGAAAGTTGTCAATTATGTGGTCCCAACGCATTTTGTTCAACTTATGTTGCTCAACGTGAACAACGTAAGTTGCTGCACTAGTGTAAGAGGTTGTAAATTTGTTTATCCAATGAAAGAGTTGATTAAAAAGTTGAACGAAGTTGGTTGAACTTGTCGCGCACGTAGTGGACGACCGGCTATACATCTGCCAGTTGCCATAAAATAATGACTTTTACTTTTGACGTTGAAAAATTCGGAAATTTGACAGTAAAATTCAATCTGAAGAAATTCCATTGCTAATACTTTGTTTCTCAATATATTTTCTTTTATAAAAATTACAGAAACATGAAAAAAGGTTCGAAATTGGTCAGCAGCACTCTTTTAACGGACAACGAAATCGACGAAAAGAACTTTCACTTATCGGTTCATTTTTCATCAGGCCTTTTCAAACGTAAGATTTTTTTTTTAAATACATTGACCTACAATACCTATAGCTATATAATTTATTCGTTTTTTTTTTCTAGAAACTGATAGTGTTCGTGTAATTTTATGCAAACAATTGCGTTATATTTGGGATTCTCCAAGTCAAACATTCATCAAACTTAAAGGTCTTGACGTTGACATTCCAAGCACGTATTTACATCATGTTCGTGGTTTATCAGCTCATGAACAATTTGCAAGACGTTTAATTTATGGTTTGAATGAAATCTCAGTGCCATATAAAGGATATGTGACATTGCTGTTTCTGGAGGTCCTCAATCCGTTTTATGTATTTCAAATCTTCTCTGTGATCCTTTGGTTCTGCTATAATTATTATTATTATGCTGTTGTGATAGTACTTATGTCAGCATTTGGAATAACTATGTCAATCCTTCAAACTAAAAAGGTTTGTGAGATTGCACTTTTGATACTTTTGTAATATGATAATTTTGTATATTCTTTTTTAATTAAGAATCAAGATGCACTTTATAGTACGGTTCAAAATTCGGATTGTGCTCAAGTATTAACCGAAAATGGAGATGTCAAAGAATTGAAGACTAAATACCTCGTACCAGGTGATATTATTGAAATACCATCAACGGGTTGTACTTTACAATGTGATGCTGTTCTACTCTCAGGAAATTGTATTCTAGATGAATCCATGCTGACAGGTACCTACTCATAAAACGAAATTTTCTAAAGCTACGTTTTTAGTAACCAATTTAGCCTTTTGCTTATTGTTATTTAAGGTGAAAGTGTTCCGGTAACAAAAACTCCGTTACCAATTAAGCGTGATTTGATATTTGAAAAAAAAGAACACAGTCGACATACGTTGTTTTGTGGCACAAAAGTCATCCAGACTCGATATATTGGTTCGGAAAAGGTATTGGCTATTGTCATCAATACGGGAAATATCACTGCCAAAGGTGAATTGATTCGATCTATTCTCTATCCACCACCGGTGGATTATAAATTCGAACAGGATTCGTATAAATTTATTGCACTACTTGGTCTGATAGCATTTATTGGTTTTTTCTATACACTTATCACCAAGGTATGAATATATTATTTATTTACAGAAATCGAAACATGAAATAAACGACCTTATTTATTTTAGATTGTACGCGGTGTAGATGCTGTCAAATTAGCTGTGGAATCATTGGATTTAATAACAATTGTTGTGCCGCCAGCTCTTCCGGCTGCCATGACTGTTGGTCGTTTCTATGCCCAACAGCGACTTGAGAAAAAGAATATATTTTGTATATCCCCACGGTCGATTAATGTTTCTGGAAGTATCGATTGCGTTTGTTTTGATAAGGTTTGTTATTTTGTTAATTTTTTTTTCATACCTATTTTTAATTGAACTGCAAAATCTTTTGTATCCCTAAAAATAGACTGGAACTCTTACCGAAGATGGTCTGGATATGTGGGGCGTGGTACCGAAATCGCAAACCAATTATTTTCAAATTGCTCTTAAGCAAATCGACCGATTGCCTGTTGATCATTTTCTATTCGGTATGGTTACCTGTCATTCCATAACCATAATAAATGGTGAGAAGAAAGGTGATCCTTTGGATTTGAAAATGTTTGAATCGACTGGATGGATATTGGAAGATGCCAATGTGCCCGATGGTAATAAGTATGATTTACTATTCCCTACAATTGTGCGGCAGCCTAAATCAAGTAAGTGTTTTTTTTTATATGTAGTTGTTATTGTTTAATCATTCGTAAATGATTAAGAACTTTAATAATCGGAGCCCAAATTGTCATAAATGATCGAAAAATAGCTTTTTAATATGTCAAATAGACAAGTCACCTATATGTAGGTATAATGAGGAAGAATTGACGACTTTTTAAAATTTAGGTATGCAATCATCTAAATAAATTGTCATTAATATCATTTTCTCTTCTATTCAGAAGACTCTACTACTACTTGAAAAAATTTAGTTTATCGCATCATTTATGAATTTCTTGTACTCGCTTAAAGACATTCCTACAATTACAATTCCAATTTTATTTTTTGGCAAATTTTTTTGTCTAGCATTACAATAGTCAATAAATTTCGTTCAATAAAAATAAATTTTTCATATATTACAGACCGAGTTAGCACGGATAGCATCGAAGAGGATATCCCCGATTACCATAAAGGATCCGTCGATGACCTACTAGCTGATGTAGGTGGATCAAATGATATTGGTATTGTGCGAGAATTTCCGTTTTCGTCAGCTTTGCAACGAATGTCTGTGATCACACGTCGCCTAACCGATAATCATTTCAATGTCTATTGCAAAGGTTCTCCAGAAATGGTTCACACCCTATCCAATCCATCAACAATACCAGACAATTATTTCACCCAATTGGACGTTTACGCCCAACAAGGTTTCCGTATAATAGCTTTAGCTTATAAGCCATTGGAAAAGAAAATGTCGTATCCGAAAGTGCAGAAAATAGGTCGAGATAAAATCGAATGCGATTTGGAATTTTTGGGTTTTGTCATACTCGAGAATCGTTTGAAACCGGACACCACTGATGTTATAAAATGTTTAACGTTAGCAAATATTCGAACGATCATGGTGACAGGTGATAATATCCTAACAGCATTAAGTGTGGCAAAAGATTGTGGCATAGTGGAAAAGAAACAAAGCGTTATAACAGTCAATATACGAACGGATCCGGAAAATCCAAATAGACATGAGCTCTATTATAATTTGATTGGAGCTGTCACACCTAGCGAGCCTGTGCAAAATGGTAACGGTGATATTTGTTCGCTTAATACACACAGCAGCAGTATTGCCAGTTTGGAAACTTGTGATACGTGGACACACAGGGATGTTGAATTAGGTTTGTCAGATCTGACACCAACTATCGAAGCTAATGGAAAATCGGTGTTCGATGAGAAGAAAATGTTTCCCGATTTGCCTAGCAACAATTATCGCTTTGCAATGGTTGGCAAAACATGGGCCATAGTTCGTGAGTATTTTCCCGAGTACGTACAACAATTTGTAACACGTGGCGCCATTTTTGCTCGCATGTCACCCGATCAAAAGCAATCGCTTATTATGGAATTACAAGAAATTAATTATTATGTGGCCATGTGCGGCGATGGTGCGAATGATTGTGGTGCCCTTAAAGTAGCTCATACTGGTATATCCCTATCAGAGGCAGAATCGTCGATTGCATCACCTTTTACATCGCGCAGTCCAACAATTACTTGCGTACCAAGTGTCATTCGTGAAGGTCGAGCCGCTCTTGTTACATCATTTGGAGTTTTCAAATATATGGCTGCATATTCGCTGGTGCAGTTCGCATCTGTGTTGATTCTTTATTCGATTGATACCAATCTAACGGACATACAATTTTTATACATTGATCTTGGACTTATATCGATTTTTGCCTTCTTTTTCGGTAGAACCCATGCGTACGATGGTCCTCTTGTTAAACAACCACCACTCAATTCGCTCATATCAATTACACCCATGGCTTCCATAATTCTCCATTTACTTGTGGCATTTGCCTTTCAAGTAGGAGGTTGGTCCTATTTACTAAATCAAAGCTGGTTTTCCAACTGCAAACCTAATTCTGATCATCCGGAATGCTTGGAAAATTATACAATTTTTGTCATATCGTGCTTCCAATATATTATCTTGGCATTTGTATTCTCCAAAGGCGCCCCCTATCGAAAGTCAATCATATCGAATATTCCATTTTGTTTAAGTCTACTCATCAATCTGGCGTTTGTAATCTTTCTAACCCTTTATCCAACAAAGTGGCTAATCGATAAGTTCGAGCTTGATATGCCACCTGATCAGAGTTTTCGTTATTATTTAGTCATCTATGGAGCCTTGAATTTTATTGTCAGTTTACTACTCGAAGCTGTCATTATTGAGTACCTGTTATTTAAGAAAATACGCCATCGATTCAATAATATCGAAAAATCTCACCGCAAATATTTGACAATCGAAAATGAGCTAAGAAGAAATACAAAGTGGCCGCCACTCTCCGATTTCACTAACGTAATTTCCAATGAATATGACAAACCATCACCTACGTCATATGCTGAAATCAGTGCCGAACATCAAATTGACATGAAAGCACCTGAAAATAGTGTACTGAATAGTTTCTTTGATGTAAAAATTGTAGAAAATCATAATCAACAACAAGATGCTGATAATATGAGTCTATCTGATATTTATTCGGAATCATTTTATGAATCGGCTATTAACGAAGAAACCATATTTGATGAATTCTCATCTGAAAACGATGGTAGTCTTGCTCACGCTAACAGTCAACAAAGTAACATGGATGCAAATTCGTCTTCAAATAATATACGATATCTAAACAATATTCATTCGTCGTTGGCGTTGCCTTCCTCACAGAGTTCATCTCCATTGCCTACGCTACCCCCGCCACCGTCACCACCACAATCAGTTTTCAATAATTCTTCTTCTTCAAAAACGCTCCAGCTTTACAACCATAATAAATTCAATTCGAATGCGAATACGAATACGAATAAAATGCCATCAGCTATGGTGTCAATTCCGATGGCAGCGCCACCACCAGTGTCTTTCAATAATATTGAATATCATCAGAATTCTGGTACGTCAACATCTGTAAACAAAACTAATAATTCAGCATCAGCAATTCAGCCTGACTCATACTTGGCAAATATTGAATTTAAGAAATCATTTCGAGGGGAAAGCTGAAATCTGCTGCCACGCAAATGTGCGGATTTCCTACGTTGTATTATTTATTTGTTATAATTTATGTATATGTAATTTATAGTATATATATGTATAGTATCGTGTTTTTTTCCTTTTCCTTCTTTTTCTATGAAACAAAAACACATAAATGAAATAGAAATATAATTCCAGTTAATCATTATAATTAAAATTATCAATATATTATTACTATTATTATAATTATTGTTGCGTGAGTAAAAAACAAAAAAAAATGTGTTATACGAAATTATCCTAAAAGAGTTATTAGTTGTAGACAAAAATCTTATACAAAAATTATTGAAAGAGATACAAATTATGTGTGGGCAAAAAATTAAACCAAGCAAAAAAAATAAAAATATATTTGTACTTAATATTTTATTATTATTTTATATTCGCAATGTTTTTTGTTTAGTAAAAAAAAAATTATAGATAAAAATATATAAATTTTTTTTGTTACAAGAAAATAAAATACGCCAAGAAAAATATGAAAACGAATATATACCAAAATTGGTGTTCCTTTTTTTTATTCAGCAATATTGTGAGTTTCACCCGACCAACATTTCGCCCTGAAAATTTGACATTTCACTGTTCGCCTATTGTGAGTTTCACCCGAAATTTCATGTTCGAAAAATTCTGAAAATTGAAAACATTCATTTCGGGTGGAATGTAATGCCATGGACAGCATAAATTTCACTTATTTTTAGTATAGCTATAACTCCAGCCTATAAAAACGTGTTGGTAGCTCCCCCAAGTGTTGTTGTTTCATTCAAACCTTCAGTATTAATATGATGGTGCGAAAGCTTGGCAGCCTGACTGCAAATGTGTTATCACACGAAAACCCGTTAAAAAAATAAATTGCGTTCGGACGAAACTCAAAAAAGCTTTTAAAATTCCGGGCTTACAGAAAATTTTTAAGGTAAAATATTTTTCGGGTGAAACTCACAATAAAGCTGCTTATTACAAAAAACAAGTCGAGACCTTGCATATTAGCGCTGTACAACTGCGGGAACGTCATTGTGATTTATTTCACAATTTGTACTACATTGACGTTCTGCATCAATTTTCCATTGCCCTCAGGCGGTAAGTCTCACTTATCAAAGGGAGCATTTATGTACGTACTCGTACATCCGCAGTTGTACAGCACAGCAAGCCGTTTGGTTCTTCTTATTTATTTTTTCTGTCCGAATACAATGAGAGCAGCCACAATTCAATTAGTTCAAATTTCTGAAATCTCACAAATCTTCCTCCGAATTTTTGTGTTCCTCAGTATTTAAAAAAAAATTTGCTGAGTAATACTGTTTGTAAAATTCTTGAGATTGTGAAGATCTCTGAGGTCTCAGGAGTGTATCAGTGCAGCATGTACATTTACATTATTTTACGGATATAAGATACACTCGTAGTAATAAATATAAGAAAGACTTGATTATAAGAAACGCAATTCGGAACACGGTCTTAAAATTAAACTCATTAGAAACTCGCATATTAGAAAAACGAGGTTAGAAGTTTTGCTGCACAATAAAAGCTACTAAATCAAGATTCAAAATGTGTCTATAACATCATTAATTGGTAATTTACTTTTGTAAGTACTTGTTTATAAATTTATATATATATGTAAATATATATTGATCTTTGATGACAGCTTGGCTTTTCAATTCAATGGAACTACAAGAAGTAGCCGACAACATGTCATTTTTGTGTATTTTCGCTTGGTTTTGTTTCTGTTTTTCTTTTTATGTACAAAAAAAATAGTTTTTCTATTTGGAATAAGAAATTTTGTTTCTTATATCCGTTGAAAAAAAAAGAAAAATTCGGATATAAGAAAGAAATTTCTTTAATTTTCAAAGTTTCTTATATCCGTGTTGTACTGTATTGTGTGAAATATAAAAGGTAAATTTGTACCACTGTTGTTTTCAATACTAAAGCAGGTGGCCGCACTTCGCGATGTGTGTCTTGCTTTTTAACTTTGATAGCACTGCATACTACAGCTTCAGCTGCATCATTGTGTCATGGGCAGTTGATTTAAAATCGAAAATAAACGCACAAACTGATTATTTTTTTTAAGATTTTTTTTCAACAATAGTATCAACCATGTGCCTCAAGTTGCTACGACTGTATTTATATAAAATCGATTGCAATGCAATAATATACAATTATTTTTTTCTTTTTAAATATTTATGTTGTTTAATATTTAACAAAAAAAAAAAAAACTGAAAAAATATTTTAAGGATAATTATGAAAATACTTAAATAGAAAAACAAAGGTATCTCCAGTCTTTTATTTTTTTATTAAAAAAATGCTGGGTAGTAAAATAAAATAAATAAAAAACTTATCGAAATGAAAATCCTATAGTAGTTTTATTATATATGTGTACGTATAAATATATATATTATTATAAATACTTTCAAATTATAGGAAAGATGAACAAAAACATAATCATTTACATAAATGTTAAATTATTTTATATACAGTTTTTTTTTGTTGATTTTATTTGCCTTTAAAATTTTTTATAGAATATCAATTTTTTGGTGATGTTTTTTCTTACTATTATGTAGGTATTTGTATGTATACATTTTTTACATTAATGGTATCTATTTGAATTTCGTTTGTTTTAACTTTATTTAAACGAAAAAAAAAAAAACAAAAATTTAGTAAATTTATTTGTAAAAAACTAATAAAACAATTAACTTCTCAAACAAATCGTATATATTATATTTTTTTTTTGATATGAAGCTAGTTAAGCTGAATTATTGTAGAAAGCAGAATTTACAGTGCACTGAAAAAAAACAAAAAATATTAGTCAAGTTAAAGAAAGAAATAAATTAAACAAAAAGGAAAATTGAGAAAAAATTTACATACATCACCAAGATACAATGAATTTGTGCTTATTCTATCCAAATAAAATAAAAGAAATAGTATGAATTTTTTTTTCATTTTTTTAAACAAATTAAGAGCTTAAGCTAATTTCATAAAATAACGAAAAGTCCTTTCCGAATCGTGAAAAGAATTTATCTTTTACTTTTTTATTTTCATATTTGACAAAATGTCATTTTTACTTAAGTGTAGTACTTACCACACGTATAAAATAACTTAATCCTTTTGTTATTGTTTCAATCTCCATTTTAACTAATGCCGGCCGTCCACTAGGCGCTCAACGCACAAATTTCGAATTCAACGCATTCAACTCTAATGTACGATGCCTTCAATTCTGTTCAACCAACGAGTTGGATCTAGTCGTTGACCGTTGCTCAACGAATTGCGCAACAAGTGTACGGGTAGTGTACGAGCTCGTGTTGCTGCTTGAAAATGTTCGATCAACACGTTGAGCAAAATTTTCAAGATAATGTGTTGCACATTATTTGTTCAACGCGTTGATCAACTTTTTGATTTTCTTGCAGTAGACGTGAGGATATTTGTGTTGCGTTGCGTTGGTTACAATGAAATGTGTGTATCATTCGCGTAAAGTTCTTAAAAAATGACTTTGAATTCGAATTCACGGGCACGGCAGGATCAATCGATTTTAATTTCTCATATATTTCATTGAAAAAACAATTTGCTTCGCGGCTCAAGAAAAAATCATCTACTTAGAATCGTCTTTGCTGTTTTTTCTTCCTTTGTCGTTCATATTCTAATATTATTAATGCGGCAGCCACTATTTTTTTTGAGAGGACACAATACTCATACCGAACAAATTTAACAATATTTTAAAGCGAAGGGATGCGTCGACAATAAAAGTGTGTATCGAACTGAAATCAAAATTATTTCAGGTTTGACGTTTGAGTTTTTTGTTTATCGTGGTGCGTTCGACGCGTTCCCCAACGAGTGATCCTTGATAAGTGTACGAAGGTATCAATCAACTCGTTCATCAACTTGTTGAGCAACCATATCGAAAACGCAGCTGATCAACTCCAAAAACTTTTTTTTCTGTCAAAATCGAACAAGTTTATCAACTAGTGTACGAGGTTATTCAACATTTGAGTAAGTTGGTCAACTAGGTGTACGGAGCTATTCAACACTGGAATAAGTTTTAAGAGTTGATCAACTAGGTGTACGAGGTCATTCAACACATGGGAAAGTTGTTTAATTATGTGTACGGGGCTCCCAAGTCCCAACGCATTTTGTTCAACTTTCGTTGCTCAACGTAAACAACGTAAGTTGCTGCACTAATGTAAGAGGTTGTTAATTTGTTTATCCAACGAAAGAGTTGAATAAAAAGTTGAACGAAGTTGGTTGAACTTGTCGCGCACGTAGTGGACGACCGGCATAATTCTTCGTCATTTTTATAGCGGAAATTAGGCGTTACATCTCTTTGTCATGAAAAAGTGCTTCTTACTAAGCTTATTGGATTTGGGAGAAAATTGTAGGTCCCCTACATACCTCAGAACTTTTTTTTTGAAGATCTAGATAACATTGCAAAAGTTTTCAGCCATTTCAGAAACCTTTTTCATAACATAAAATCTCAACGACCAAAAGACTGCATTTTTGTTAAATTTTCAGTTGAAGGAAATTTAAAACGGTTTTTTGAAGCTTGTAATTGAAGGATCTCCATGTTTTAAATACCAAAATGACGGTTGGAAAATGTAAATGAAAATGGCCATCTTGTAAAAAAACTTACCTTTTTATCTTTCCAAGCCTCTTGGAGTACCTATAAATATTTATGACCCAAAGTCAGCAACCTCTTTAGTTGACGCATTTCAAAGGGTCTTTTTACTCTTTTTATAATAAAGAAAATTATAAGAAATAACTATAAAATATCTTATGAGTTATGACAGTATGGCTGCCTTTTTGTATATTTGTATTGTCTTTTTCAAACAAAGTTATTGTTTTCTTTATAATATAATATTTAAGTTTTTTTGTATTACAGTTTAAATTCAGCAGTAGTGTATTCACATTATGTAACGCGTTGCTGTTTTATTTTTCGTTTTTCTTTATTTAATTATTATAATTGTTTTTCGCTGCAATTAAGTAATAAAAATATTGTCATAGAAAAAATATTTTATTTCGATGATATCATTTCCTAGGCTTTTGGTGAAATCTCTTCAAGTTTTTTTCGTCTTTTGAGCAAACTATTATCAGAATTGTCAAGAGGTTTGATGTGCGTCTACAAAAAGGAAGAAGCAAAATGGAAAAAATAAATTTATTGAACAAAGAAATACTACCTATTATCAAACAAATAAAAGCCTTACCTGGTCATAATCAACTCTCATTGTTGCCAATGATCGTGTCATTTCTTCCTGAACCTCTGGCCATGTATCTTCTCCTTCTTTTAACACACGTCCCGTGTGCAATGGTGTTTGTGGCACTTGAGTATATTGTGCTATCCAATTGTTACGCATTACTTGAATGATGTTCAGTCGTTGACTAGGATCAACATTCAGCATACCTTTGATAAGGTCTTTGGCCGCTTGGCTAACGTTCTTCCATTCGGGATCGGGAAAATCATATTGACCAGTCCTTATGCGTGAACGCATTCCAGGTGATATGGCTTCACCGTGGTTACTATAGAATGGTGGAAAACCACAAAGCAGAATGTACATAATCACGCCAAGAGACCAGATGTCACAGCTTTTGTCATATTTTTCTGGCCCCAAGACTTCAGGTGCTAAATAAACAATTTAAAAGTTAAAAGTTGAGTTTTTCAGAAAAAAAAAATAACATACCAACATAATATGGTGTATAACAAGGTGTTTGTAATGTGTCTTTAATCAATGTTTCTTTAGCAAAACCAAAATCAGTTAATTTTAGAATTGCATTTGGAGCAGGCGTTGTATAAAGAAGGTTTTCTGGTTTTAAGTCTCTATGTGCAATGTCCTTGCTATGTAAATAATGTACTGCTACGCAAATATCATGCATTACTTGTGCAGCTTCTAAATTTGAGAAAAAACCAAAAGAAAAGAAATGAAACGAATTAGAAATTTTTTCTTATAGAATTTATTCAATTGAACTTTTGATAAAAATATTGTAATGTGATTTTGATCTTTTTAAGTGGCCTATAATAGATTGTAGGTCTGGTCAAACACATCGCGTAATTCTACTTAAAAATGTTTCTAAACTCTGAAATTTCCAATTGTGTTAAAAAAAAAAGTTTTTTGAGTGCTTTCGGGACTCGAAACATTTTAAATCAGTCTTTAAGTTCTTTAAGATCTCGAAAGGAAGCCCTTTTTATGACTAGTCAGTTTTTAAACTATTTCAAAGTAATAGATCAAAGAAGAATAAATTCAAATTCCACTCGTTTATAAAATTTTAACAAAATTAGAAAATTATGTAGGTGTTAATTTGTGATATAAAATTTTGCACACATTTTTGTCTTACAAATAATGAATAATGAATTGGAAATTTGAGTGTATTGAAATTGCTTAAAAATTTCTAACCATACATTCAATAAACTTTAGGTCACTTGAAAAATTTATTATATTTACCCCTTTCGGTAAATGCTCCATCACGCTTGTCTTGTATTCGCTGGAATAATTCTCCACCTTCCATGCTGGATTAATGAAAATCAAAAAAGTTTTATTATTAAAACGTAAATTACTTTCAAAGCATCCACACCGAAGGGATTCGTAACATAACTAGGTACAACTCCTGAACCCGATACCACCTTTAAAAATGGAATTTGAAAAAAACATCGATCGGCTTACCTACATTGAACAGAACTCCAGGACCCCGAGTGTTAGCGGGCCTTTAGTAAATCTAAAAAAAATATCTACCAAAAGTTACCATTGAAAATAATAATTAAAAGCATTACTTTTGTAAACTTTATAAAGTTCGCGCAAGGTAGGCCCAATTTGGGGCTAGAAAATTAAAAATTCGAGCGGAAGCAGGTAATTACTTTACTGCCTGAACACAATGAGAATAAAGTGCTGAAGCTCCACTTTTTATATTTTGACTTATTTTGATCAAAGTAAGTTAGCAGAAAACCCTGGAAAGTACACATTATATATGTACATATTATTTGATAAGGGACCAGCTATAGCTTTCATTGAAAACGATTTTAATTGTGAATTTTGAGGCACTTAAGAAACGAAATCATTTGATGCCAATATGTCAATAAAAAATGTCCACATGACATCAATTTCTTTATTTCAATAATTGAACTACCATACCACTGATCATTGAAATCTTAGAAATCATTTTATGTGAAAAGTTGGGTTAGAGTGAATTTTTTACTGGCAAGAAATAATAATGAAGGAGGCCAAACTTTTCCTGAATAAGATTTAGAACAAACCTCTTCGTGAAACATGATTGCTTCCATTGGTAACTCTGCTACCTAGCGCTATCTAAAAGGTTATAGAAAAAATATTAACTACGGTGCGTACTATAGAGCTGTAGAAAGGGAAATCTTATTTTAATCGAAAATGCTTCATGTTAGTAAAAACTTTTTCTGTATGCTAAAATTAGTAGGTACAATCTATCATTTATTTTCTTATTGAAACCAAAGCAATCAAAACGACTTCCACTTTTAATTGAATTACAATAACATTATTTAATTAAAAATAGGAAGTGACCTCAACTTAAAAATGCGTTAGTCTACTGTGCAAAACACATTTGAAGTGGTTGGTATTCCTATAAATAGATTAAGCTGTAATATTTTTGTTTAACACTAACGTTTGGAGGAAACCCCATTTGCTGTTCTTCCAGTTTCTTTGCAACTCCTAACAAAAATCTACCTACGCCCCTGAGTCCCTTTTTCAAGAAAAATACATGGATTTTTTTGAATCAGCCAATGGTACAAGATGCTAGATGAATCATAACATATTTTAATAATTGTGTCTGTAATGTTAAGGCGCACTCATTTTGTATAGGAACCTTATTCATAATCTTTTTTTGTTTATTTAAGATTTTAATTGATGATGCGCACATGACACTCGTTCCTCACATACATTCATACATCATTATCATTCATTTTTTAGTTCAATATCATAATTTTAAAGTTTTAATTCTTACCATTCCATGACAACAAGCAGGCATTTATTTCCACTATATGTATTCTCATAGACATCTATTATATTAACTATATGACGACAGCCACTTGCTCGCCAGTGCAAGTCTACTTCTCGTCTTGCTTTTGGATTATCCAAAAGTACCTTTAAACAGTAGGCACATCAAATTAAATCGAACTGCAAACGAAAACAAATACAAAAACTCACTTTCAATGCATATTTTTGTTGGGTTTTTCGATTACTGCATTGTACCACTTTGCCATTTATGCCCAATCCCAAAACCGTATTTGAAATTTCATAGTCATCAACAAGAAGTGTGGTTTTGGGAACTCGATTATTAACAATACTAGTAGCTGTAGACCTTATCATGTTTTTATTTTTTTATTCTGCAACGAAATAAATGTAAGAAAATAGTTTTTCTCTTAATTAAAAAAAAAAACAAATTTCGCACAAGAGAAGATTAATCGTTCCTTGGAATTAGAATGCAACCTATAGTTTGTATAAATTTCGATAACTGGGAACACTATTCCACTGGAATTATCATAAAAACCATAAATCATCAACAAACAACCGAAAGCAGTTTTTTATTTCCGTTTTTTTTTTTTTTTTTTAAGTGGAAAACAGGGGAGAGGAAGTTAAAATATCGTGCTCAAATGCAGTACAATAAGTAGTTTTATGCATAATTTTAATGTTAAAAAAGATTTAAAATGATTTCTTAGAACATTTTACGTTAATTGTTGTTTAATTTGCTAAAAAGTTGTGGGAAAAAATACTATTCAATTGAAGAACGTGAAAAAACAATATTGGTAGGTGGGGAAGAATGTTTATGATGGTGACGTATAATTTGAGTAAGGGTGAAAAAGAGTTAAGACTGAATTTGAATATATAAAACTACTGCACACATTTCTCCACACTGCTATCTTTCTACTGATAAAACAAAAAAAATATAAGAAAAAATGAGAAAATGTCACATTACCTAATTAGTAATTCGGATTTTTTAAAATATATATTATTTTTTTGAATGCAACAGAGTAAGATAGGATTTTAGTTCAAATATATTTATTTTTTAGTTAACTGTAGGATTTTTTTTATTTTCTGCGCTTGGAATTTTTATCAATTTTACGGAACTAAATATTAGTCTATTTTTTTTTTTAATTTTAACAAACCATAACCAGTTGTTGGCTCGGCAGCGGCGTACAGAGACAGACGGTAACTTAATTTGTTATTTTGTCAGTCGCACTCGCCAGTTGGGTCGGTTTCGGTTGGACGATGGCGAGTTTTTATATAAATTATATTTACATATAGTATATGTTCCATACACAAAAATAAATAGTAATTCCTTTTCTCTCTTTTTTGTCACTTGTATATATTCGACTCACTCATAACACCTGGAAAAGCTTGTGGTTTCATATTGTTCTTTTCATTTCATCGGAGGTAAATAAGAATGGGCTGGGCATGTTCAGGAAAATGAGATCTCGGAGATCTCAGGAATCTCAGTTACATGAACAGGATTCCTCATCAAAATTTCTGTTTAGACTGCTTTTAGACGACTGCAATTTCTATCCGCAATTCTCTTTTGAGTTTCTTTCCGATTGCAGCATCCATTTAAACGCTGCAAATTTTAATACCTGCAATTTTTGTTAAATGAGAAGGAAATAATATCTCGTCACTCTTTACTCCGCTTATGTCTCAAACAATAAGAAAAAGCACAAAGAAGAAATAGCGATAACTCTGCAATTATTTCAACCTCTGCAACTTTGTCTACCCCGGACACCGCATACGTCCCCCACCTACATGCTTAAAAATTGCAAGGATAATTGCAGCATATATGCAGCGTTTAAAAGCAGTCTTAGGCGTCAGTTATAGCGATCAGGAAAAACCATCAGGAAAAGTTGAAACAGATGGATACGATTTTTTTTCCTTTTACAAATCTGTCAGTGGAACAAGTAAAAGCTGGAACGCAAATAATTGGAACGACTTGTTCCATTTTGTGTGAAGTGACAATCAGCTGACACGAAAAATGAATTTACATCAGGAAAACACATTAATGCATTTTTAACAATAAAATAATTGTTGAGTTGAAAATTTTATTTGCATAAAAAATTCATTGAGTTATTTGTCATCGATTAGTACAATATTTGGTTTTCAAATCGAATAAAAACCTAGTAAATAATCTATTTGAAAGTTTTTCCTGTTTCGTTTTCCTGATCGCTATAACTGACGCCTTAGACTGCTTTTAGACGACTGCAATTTTTAGCGGCGTTTCTCTTTTGAGTCTCTTTGGGATTGCAACATCCATATAAACGCTGCAAATTGTAATAGCTGCAAAGTTTGTTAAATGAGAAGGAAACATCTCTTCACACTCTTTACTCCGCTTATGTCTCAAACAATAGGAAAAAGCACAATGAAAAAAGAGCGATAACTCTGCAATTATTTCAACCTCTGCAACTTTGTCTACCCCGACCACCGCATACGTCCCCCGCAAACTTGCTTAAGAATCGCAAAGAGTAATTGCAGTGGTTAAAAGCAGTCTTTTCTGTCAAAACTCTGAGGAAGAAAAATCTGTGTGTGGAAAAGTGAGCAAACAAATCCAAGATTTTTTATCCTCAGAGTTTTGACAGCAGAACTGAGAAATTTTGATGAGATGTTCATGGAACTCTCATGAATCTCCGAGCTCTCATTTATCTGAACACGCCTAACCTAATGTGTTCTCTTTCATGCCTGATTCACAATGCGACAAGACAACGAGACGTCGACGTGACGAGATCTCTTCACAGATGTTCTCTCTTAAGCCTTAACTACATTGACCAAAAAAATGAAAAAAGTACAAGAGTGAAAATTTTCAAACTTATTTTGGGATAGTGTTTCAAACTGGAAAACTTATAAAAATGATGCAGAAAGCTTAAATTTCGGTTTAAAAAAAATTTGTATATTCTTTTTCACAAAATAACTGCGCTAGCGGGAAAAAAATTATTTAAAAGTGGTCAATGTAGTTAAGGCTTAATAGAGGAAGGAAAGTAAAGAAATTTTAATATTTATGCCAAACGTTTTTTGTCATTATAGTTTTTTTTGCATTCTTCATTAGTAAAATCAATTAAATTTATTTTTATAATTTGAAAATGGTTTGAAATCTTTGCGCAGTAGCTTCATTATGATCTAACCTTATAACCTCAAATCATGAATTTAGTAATAAAAATCAGCTGATTAGCAATTTCGATAATTAATAACTCAAATTATGGATTGCCTAAAACAAATTTGGTTACTATGCACATTCGTTGATTTAGAAATTACCTAATAATCCTTGAAGCAGCTGTGGGCAAAATAACTTTTAAATTTCGTTTTCCATTAGAAGAAAAATCGCTTTTTCCTCGATTTTTTTAGATTTCACTAGGAAATTTAGTGCCCTTTCACACGAGTAAACTGAGTTTCCAGCAACTTTCAGTTTTTAGTTGAGAAGTACACCAAATAAGTAAGGGGATTAAACGGTATACGATTGGTGCAAATTTGAAATTAAAAGAAAACGTCAAAAAACCTCCAGCAACTTGTTTCGTCGTGTGAAATGGGTCTTTATTTCGCATGACGACTATTGATGCCACTTTGCTGCAATTGCAATCTACTGTACTTTTCACATAAAAATCTGAGGAAACGGACAGTCGTATTTAGTAGATTTTCTTAGACTGCTTTTAAGCATGTTGGCGGGGGACGTACGCGGTGTCCGGAATGAACAAAGTTGCAGGGATTGAAAAAATTGCAGAGTTATCGCTCTTTCTTCTTTGTATTTTTTCCTAATGTTTGACACATAAGCGAAGTAAAGAGTGTGAAGAGATATTTCCTTCTCATTTAACAAAAATTGCAGCTATTAAAATTTGCAGCGTTTAAATGGATGTTGCAATCCGAAAGAAACTCAAAAGAGAAACCCCGTTAAAAATCGCAGTCGTCTAAAAGCAGTCTTAGTTGTCCTCGTAAACGTGGTAAATTGCGTAAACCTGTCAAATGTTTATACAAATTCGACAGGTTTACACAGTTTACAACATTTACAACGACTTTACGCCATTGCATGAATACCCCTATTATGTATTATTTCGTTGTTTTAAATTTGTCATTAATAGAGAACATCTGCGAAGAGATCTCGTCACGTCGAAGTCTCGTTGTCTCGTCGCATTGTGAATCAGGCATCATCCAAACTAGCGCGTTCCATAAAATTTCCTATAAAAATTCCCTCTTCTACTACTTTTTCATACGTTTTCTATTTTATTTCCCAAAAAAAAAAAAACAGGTGCGGTGTACAGAAAACAGTGTTTGTACTGTTTGTGTTGGTCTACTGAAGTGCTAGAAAAAGAAGCTGATAAGAATTTTTTTTAATTTAAAATTTAGTTAAACAAAAAATACTTAAACCTAGGGTAGTTTAATTTAGTTCAATATATATTTTGTTTTCATTTTTTGTTGTGATTTAGTTTGAGCTTGGTGGCTCTTATGCAAATTTTCGGTCTCTTGTATATTCTCTCATTAATGCCGTCTGTGGTGATGTAGCTTTTTGCATTTGTATTTGTTTTCTTTTCTATTATTTTACAATTGAATTTAAAAGGAAAATATTTAGGTAGGTACTCAAATAGTGCACTCGCTGTTTTTAATTTTTTAGGCAAATTTTAAATTGCGTTGATTTTGTTATTTTGTGTGTGTGTGTGTTGTGAGAGGAAGGCAAAGGAAAGAAGTGTTCGTGCCGAAAATAAACATTGATTTCGATTTTTGCTATTAATCGATTTAAATTTTGTGTTCTCAAAATATAAAGGGAAACAAGAACAACTTGCAGTGGTTTTTTTTTTAAATAGTGTTTACTGTATAATTTTCTTTGCTAGCACTTTGGGAAAATACACTCGAATGTAGGTATATCTTCCCTTCCGTCGTTTGTAGTTGTTGCCTAAGTTGTTGGCTCATTACTTTTTACGTTTGTACTACTTCTGCTGCTACATGAAACACGAACCCTCGTCCCTCGTTGAATCGTCTTTGTTGTGTCGTTTGTTGGTCCTCTCAATCTCAATAAAATACAAAAAAAAATTAGTGATACTGAACGCCATGATACTATTGCTGGCAATCGCGTAGTCGTAGTGCAATAATTCCAGATAAATTGAAAACCAAATTTGTTTTCTGCCTGTTTGTTTTTTCTTATTTAGATTTTTGTTACTATTATAACCTGAAAGTTTTTTTTCCAAAAGGAGCAATAAACTTAAAAGAAAAATAAATAAACTATGTTTATCTAGTTTGCCTTTTGCCAATTACTAACGTCAACATAAAGTGAAGTTAAAAGTTCAAATTAATACAAGAAAGAACAAAAACAATGAAGTTTCTTCGATATTTCTTGAGTTTGGTATAAAGTTAGTTTCCATATTGTCCCGCTACTAGCGGACCTTGGTGTAACTCGAAGGAAGAACAAAATAACTAAAACAGGTGAGAGTACTTTTTATGTTTTTGTAAAATATAAAGAAAGTAAAAATTCGCCGCAATGTTTGATCGCAATTATCACGGAAGGAAAGCAAAATTGGAAATGTTTAAATTGTTTCTCGAGAACTCTTAGGAAGGTGCAGCATAGTTTTTTTTTTTAATTTGTTTAAATAAATTCAAAGATGAGGGTAGTTGTTTGGTTATAGTCTTAATTATAAAAAAGTGCTAAACAAAAATACCTATGTAAAATAAACTTACCTATAGGAATAGATAGATAGTTACCCTCCTTTGCTTACAATCATCATCATCGTCATCCTCTTCATGTTGGATATGGGGGATAGACGTGTTTTCCGTAAGTATTAAGATTTGGTCACGTACACCACATACAGGGTGCAAAATGAGCATGGAATTGACTTCGGGATATACCCAACTCTACAAACCTACAAAAGTAGCTATATTTTTATATAATTATTTGTTTTTGTTGTGGTTGCATTAGTAAAAGATTTATTCCATCGATTGTCTTTGTTTTTTTTTCTAAAAATAATCAAAATCAAAATAAAACTAAATACCTACCTAGTTAAATTTCATAAAAAAAGTTAAAATACAAAAATCCTCCAAAAGTAGGAGGAAAGTTCTATACAAATAGAAAAGTGTATGAGGGTATCTTTAAACCTGCTTTTATTTTTTCAAAATCAAAAATAAAATATAATTTTAATTTTTCTTAAAATTATTTTCTTAAGAAAAGCAAATTTGATGAAAATTTTGTATACCTACTTATACATAATTTTTACAGGTAGGTTCTTTCAAATGATTTAATTTTTCTTTAGCATACTTTAATATTTTTTGAAGTCCAATATTGGACTTACAAGGAAAAAGAGATCAAGTTGTGTAAACATAAATAAAATAACTTAAAAAATGTAAATTAATAATCGAAGTAGATATTTATTTTTATTAACCAACCGTAAGTACATACAAAAGGGGTTGGTTGTGCAATATATTTTTTTTTACTCGCAACGATTTTGTTTAATTATTTTTTCGTTACACAAGTTCAGACATTTTGTTTTTTTTTTTTAATCCATCTGAAAATTCTTTGACGATAGGTAAAAATAATAAAGTGTCGGTAGTTTTCCAGAAAATGAGATTATTAAAAGTTTGATTAATTTGAGCAAATCAATGACTTTACCTATTTCTTTATTTCTAATGTTTTTTCGAAAGGACTAAAATCTAGCCCAAACCAAAAATTATATTTTGTGACCTAAACTCATAATATTATAGAATTAGATTTGGACTTTGACACACAAACAATGGATTTTTATCTTCGTCATATGTCACGGATAAATAAATCGATTTTTTCTGTTAGAAGAATCGCGTTTAACATTTTGAAAAAAAAATTTAGGTCATTACAAAAATTCTGATAAAAATCAAATGAGCCTTTTGTTTGACAGCTCAAACTTAAAGAAGTTTTTCAAAACTGTATTTTTCAAGTTGGTCGCTGTTGTTGTTGTTTAGAATATAATGGTTTGTTTCTCTATTGACAATGTCCGGGCGATATTTTGTTTTCTCGTGATTGTGCCTGGTTTTGAAAAACTGAAATTCCTCCAATTGGTTTGAAATCATAAAATAACTTGAAAATTTTTAAGAAAAACATAGTAAATTTTGTTAAAAATAAATATGTATGAAATTATATAATAAGTTTATTTATTATTTGTAGTATAGTAAGTTTTAAATAGCTAAAATATTGCTAAATAAATAAATAATTGAATTATGATAAAAATCAAAGGAGCCTTTCGTGTTACAGCTCAAACTTTAAGAAGTTTTTTTTTTTCAAATTGGATGCTGTTGTTTAAAATATAATGGTTTGTTTCTCTATTGATAAGGTCCGGGAGATATTTGCTTTCCTGATTGTGCCTGGTTTTGAAAAACTAGACAAAAGTTATTGAAACTGTTTATTACCATACCATTTGCCTAAGAATAATTTTAATTGAAAAAAAATTATGGTAAATATTAAAACTATAGTGCTACACTGTTTAACACCGTGGAGGGTTATAAATGTCTTTAAAATCGGTGAAATTATTCCCGATATACCTACCTATATTTAATTCAAACAAATAAATTCTTTTATATGAAAAATTTTTAATTAAATCAATTTTGTATTAAATTTCAAAGCAAATATTGCTTCCCTTTATTTTCCTCAGAAATCGTGAATATTTTATACTGAAGACAAAAAAAGACAAAAAAAATGAATGAAGAAAAAATAACCTGTTTGTAAGAGATCGCAATACCAAACAAAGTTTGCAAGAACACAAAAAAATGGCCTCACTCAACGAAACTAGCCGAATTTCAACAAATCCAAACTGTTCACCACCACAATTGACATCTCGTCCACCTGCATCAGCCTATTCAATTCAATGGCCACCAACAGCGATAGCTCCTTCGCCAGCCGACAGTCCACCACCTTCAACGGTGGGTAGTCCAGCCAAAGGTCACGAGTCCTTGGGAGGGGGTGGGGTAGGACATAATAATCGCAGTAGGGCCTATCAGCATCACCCGCACAGCTCTTCGACATTTTCACAAAACAAAAACCAAGAGTATGAATTTTTGAAACCACCCGAGTGTCCGATATTTCGGCCGAACGAAGATGAATTTAAAAATCCCCTCACTTATATAAGCAAGATACGTCCCATTGCTGAGCGGTATGGCATTGCGAAGATTTTGCCACCAAAAACGTGGACACCACCGTTTACCGTAGATGTAGATAAACTAAAGTTTACTCCACGGGTGCAGCGATTAAATGAACTGGAGGCTAAAACTCGTGTCAAGTTGAATTTCCTTGACCAAATTGCAAAGTTTTGGGAACTCCAAGGATCCTCGCTTAAGATACCCATGGTCGAACGGAAGGCTCTGGATTTGTATTCGTTACATCGAATTGTTCAAGAAGAAGGAGGCCTTGAGCAAGCAACTAAGGAGCGTAAGTGGTCAAAGGTAGCACATCGCATGCAATATCCGCCTGGAAAGAGCATTGGAGCCATTCTTAAGGGTCACTACGAAAGGATTCTGCATCCCTTCGATATCTACACATCGGGGAAGGTTATTGATATTAAATTGGAATCGGAGAGTGATGACAAAGACTATAAGCCGCACGGTATCGTATCGCGCCAACAAATAACACCACCTAACGAAACCACGGCTCGGCGGTCAAAGCGATTTGCCAATATGAACGCCAGCAAAGAGTCAGCTTGTGGTTTGGGCACGATTTCGGCAAATATTAAGCCAGAAATTGATGATGACAAGAAAACGAAGACTTTAGGTGGAGTGGCAAGGACGGGTCGGGGAAGATTCATACGGCCGGCCACTCCAGCTCTTTTAATGCACAACGATCCTCTGGCCAAGTACATTTGTCACATCTGCAATCGAGGTGATGTGGAAGAAGCGATGTTGCTCTGCGATGGATGCGATGACAGTTATCACACATTCTGCCTGCTCCCGCCGTTGCATGATATTCCCAAAGGAGACTGGCGTTGTCCGCGATGTGTGGTTGAGGAAGTCAGTAAGCCAACAGAGGCTTTTGGCTTCGAACAGGCTCAACGGGAATACACTTTACAGCAATTTGGCGAAATGGCTGATCAATTCAAAGCCGACTACTTCCACCGGCCGGTGCACCTGGTGCCGACAGATTTGGTGGAGCGCGAGTTTTGGCGCATTGTGTCGTCCATTGATGAAGATGTAACTGTGGAATATGGTGCGGATTTACACACAATGGACCATGGATCGGGATTTCCAACGAAGAGTTCGTTATTTTTACTGCCGGGCGATCAAGAATACGCAGAATCCAGTTGGAATTTGAATAATCTTCCTCTACTGGAGGATTCGATCTTAGGTCACATAAACGCTGACATAAGTGGCATGAAAGTTCCATGGATGTATGTGGGAATGTGCTTTGCCACCTTCTGTTGGCATAACGAAGACCACTGGTCCTACTCGATCAATTATCTGCATTGGGGCGAACCGAAAACTTGGTACGGTGTACCTGGCAGCAAAGCTGAAACATTTGAAAAAACAATGAAAAGTGCCGCTCCGGAGCTTTTTGCCTCGCAGCCTGATCTCTTGCATCAGCTGGTCACGATAATGAATCCAAATATCCTTATGAATAATGGTGTACCGGTTTATCGCACAGACCAGCATGCCGGAGAGTTTGTTATAACTTTCCCTCGTGCTTATCATGCTGGCTTCAATCAAGGCTACAATTTCGCTGAGGCGGTTAACTTTGCCCCTGCCGACTGGCTCAAAATGGGGCGGGATTGCATCAATCATTATTCGATGCTGCGTCGATTTTGTGTCTTCTCACACGATGAACTTGTCTGCAAAATGGCACTCGAACCCGATAAACTTAATTTTGCCATAGCCACGGCATGCTACATCGACATGGTTAAAATGGTAGATTCGGAGAAAAAGCTGAGAAAGAGCTTGCTCGAATGGGGTGTCACCAAGGCGGAGCGTGAAGCCTTTGAACTGATACCCGACGACGAACGCCAGTGTGAAGTTTGCAAAACCACCTGCTTTCTCTCGGCGGTAGCATGTAAGTGTACAAAACAAATCGTCTGTCTTCGTCACTACTCGGAGCTGTGTGAATGCAAGCCGGAGAATCATTCATTGCAATATCGCTACACTCTCGATGAGATGCCTTTGATGCTCAAGAAACTCCAAGTTAAGGCGCATAGCTTCGAGCTTTGGCTAACTAAGTGCCGCGATGTCATCGACCCACCCAAACCTGGCAGTAAAATAACCCTCGAGGATCTACAAGAGTTGGTGCAAGAAGCCGATCGAAAAAAATACCCCAGTTCGCTATTGATAGATCGTCTCAACTCAGCAGTGCTGGAAGCTGAGAAATGCGTGACAGTAATTCAACAATTAGACATAAACAAAGTTCGTACACGCACTCGTCATTCCAACGATTCCACAAAATACAAACTGACGATGGATGAGCTGGAGCTGTTTGTCGAAGAAATCGACAATCTTTGCTGTGTTATCAAAGAGGGTCAGAGTGTTCGGGAGTTATTGGAATTTGGTAAAAGTTTTGTTACATCCGCCGATGCCTTACTGGCCAAAAAAATCAACAAAGTTGAAGAGAAAGCGATCGAGAAACTAATCGATGAGGGCCAATTGCTGTGCATCGAGTTGCACGAGTTGAAAAATCTTCGCATACGATTCGATCAAGTTATGTGGTATAATAAGTCACGTCGTTATCGCAACTCCAGTTCGAAACTGCAAATAGCGGATGTAAATCGTTTCATCCAAGACGGCCAGAAACTTATCCCAGATCCGGTATTAGAAAAAGAAATCGGAACACTGCAGGGAATTGTCCTGTCAGCTGAAGCCTGGGAGAAAGCAGCGAAGTCCTGCTTTCAAACGACCACGCAAAGTGATTTGTCAGAAATCGAACTTATTCTGGAGGCAGCCGAAAAGATTGCCATAGAGCTACCATCGAAGCCTGCCCTAAAAGAGGCTCTGAAAAAATCCCGAGATTGGCTGGTTGCCGTGGAAAATTTGCAAAAGAATGAGCACTATCCTTATTATCATACCCTCGAGGCGGTAGTTTGTCGCGGGCTTAATATACCGCTGAAACTGGAAGAGTTGGATCGCATGAAGAAACACCTTGACGCAGCACGCGAATGGAAAGAGAAAACGGCTAAGGCATTCCTTCGCAAACACACCCGATTCACCTTGCTCGAAGTTTTATCGCCACGTACAAGTGCCCTTATGACAGGTAACACTAGCCAATGCAATCTCCCCAAACGAATCCCCCCCGAAGAGCAATTCACCGAAGATCTAAATCCTGCCCAGATGGTAGATGCATTCAAAAAGGCTGAAGAAAAAGAAATCAGCGAAATGCGTGAGTTGAGACGTTTAAATTTAAAGACAGCATCTAATCCAGCTGTTGAGAAGAAATACTGCTTCTGCAAGGGTAAGTACTCAGGGCAGATGTACTTATGTCAGTTGTGTGCCGATTGGTTTCACAAGGAATGTGTGCCCAAAGTTCATTGGAAGGATGGTATGATTGTCACACAGAATGGGCAACCAGTTATGACTTGTAAATACTTGTGTCCATCTTGCATGAGGTCACGTCGACCCCGACTGGAGGCGATTTTATCGTTGTTAGTATCGCTGCAACGGCTACCGATACGATTGCCTGAAGGTGAGGCTTTACAATGTCTGACTGAGCGTGCAATGAATTGGCAAGATCGTGCACGTCAAGCCTTTGTCATCGAAGATGTTGCTGCTGGTTTAGCTTATTTAAACAGTTTCCGTCAAAAAAAGGCAGATATTACTAAAAATGAAGTTTCGACGGAGGAGAAAAAAGCGACGTCAACGAAGTTACTTGATGGTGGTGGTGGTTGTGGTGGTGGTGGCGAGCAAGCTACCGATGGCGATCTCACCGAATCGGACTTGGCAAATGATGACAGTTGCGGCGAAGAGTATTCCAATATCATTTTTCCACGCAGTGAAGGCGAAGAGGAACAGCAAAAACAACAACAACATGGGGACATCGATAAGGAATCGATTTTAATGGGATCGGTTTTAGGAAGTGACGAATTGCAAACTAATGAACTTCTAACTTCCGATAGTAATCTGTTGGAATCGAACAAAACAACTGTGGGAGGAAGGTTTGTTGAGAAATGTTTGTGCCAATTTTGGATGACAACTCAAATGAATTTATTTTGCCTTTGACATAAAATAAATGCCTGTTAGGCAAAATTTCTTTCATAATAATCAGTTGCTAATGAGACAACTCAGTTGAGTTGTTATCATCCATAGTACGCACAGTTATTTTACTTTCATTCCTTTTAAATATTTTTGTTTTTGTGTAGTGAAATTGAACATGCATATTCAGTTCCGTCTTTAACCGGCCAATCGGAAATAACCCCAAACACCAACACCAATAGCAATAGCAAAGTACGCACACCCTCGCCACCTATTCCTGTTGAGTTAAAAAAATCCACTCTAGAAGTTCTTGAAGGCCTAATGTTGGAAGGTGATTTACTGGAAGTATCATTGGATGAAACAAATCACATATGGAAACTTTTAAACTTAACTAAGTCACAAAATACTGACACTGCTACAACAACACCTGTTCCACAATCCACAACTAATACAAATGTAAGAGAAAAACATTTTTCCCAAAAAGTAACTATATTGAAATTAAATTTTTACAGCAAAAGAAGCGAGAATCGAAGGAATTTAGTGCCCAATCAGCGACGGCAAGAGCATTCAAAAAACGCCAAATGCTTGATGGAGCATCAACAACTCCACCAGTTAAACGATTATGGAAAGGTAAGTGTTATATTGAAGGAGCTAGATTTACACGACTGCAACACTGTGTCAGATTAAGCAAGCTTAGCTAGTAATTTTCAATATACGAGTATACTATATAAAAACAAATAAATATAAACTGACTCTTGTCAGTTTTTTTACGACAAAAGTACTGGCAGATCCTAAACCATTTACACGAAAAAAAAATAAGAAATTATGAAAATTGTTAGTCGGGTAAATTTGGTATTAGACGACGAAAATATTTTTTCTATTTTTGTTAACTCATTTATTTTTTATCTGACTTATTTTGCATTTATAGGCTCGGAAAGCAATCGTAAGACAATAGGAAAACGTGATAAAAAAATCAAAGAGGGCGCTTTAGCAGCTACTATAACTGCTGGCGGCGAAACATCGGACAAAGTAGCCGATCCTGAAATAGCAAATAGCAGCAGTGTTAAACTATCACCAGCATTATCAGCAACAACAGCCACAGGCAATGTACGAAAACGCAAACGTGCCGGTGGTGGCGGTGGCGGCAAATCGTCAGCTAGACATGATATGTCAATTATGAATACTACATCTGATGACGATGAAGAATGCCGTGCTCAAAATTGTCACAAACCTTCAGGTAAAATTTAATTCTATTATCATGAGCTTTTCTTTAACCTTAAAAAAAAAAACACTTGAATAGCAATTTTATGATTTTTGAGTTGATATGTCTAAACATCTATAGTAGAGGTAACTTCAGATGGAACCCTGCTGATTTTTCTGATAGAATTGTATGATAGAGTTTAAAATGAGGTCATCCCCGATAGTCCAGTCAAAACCGTCATTTGACCTTGTGCGTTATACTGGAGTCGAGATATTCGTTAAAATCTGAAAATTAAAGAAAATTACATTTTAACGAATATATTTGATAGAAAAAAAATTATTTAGTGCATATTCGGTTTTTATCTTTTCAAATCAAGCCCTTTTTCATAACGGCGGCGCGACGGTTCGACAAGACTATGGAATTAAATGTTGGGGTCGTTCTTAAGGCGCTATTTTTAAAATGCTCCTTCACCATTATCACAGGAATGGCTCATCGTACAAAAAAGCTGTTGTTATCTTTGTATGGCAGATCTAAATATCGTTCAGTTTAATACATTCTCTAAAATTTAATAGTACTCCCCAATTCTCACGAGTTCCAAACCGATACTATTTCCTGCATTTTCTAACCTTATTATAAAAACACTGATCTGTATAATACACTGGATAGTGTATTGTATAACAGTCCTTTTGACTCCAATTGAAGATGACACTATCGAAGGCAGCTTTAAGATTTGACACCTGCCGAGCACAAAAAAAAAGTATTTTGACGACTGCCGTACAAATTAGGCGTGTTCAGGAGAATTAGATCTCGGAGATATCGGAGATTTCAATATTTGTAACATGAACAGGGGGCCGATTATGGTTCTTTTAAAAAAATAATCGAATAAATAATTTTCACATTCGCTAGCATGCATTGCTTTCACTTTTTCGATTCACTTTGCAGCAAGCGATTCTGGTTTAGTGAGTAAAATTCTCCGACGAACTATATTATCGATCCCGAACCACCTTATCATTTCCCCGCATGACCAGTCGGCGCAATTCTCTCAATTTTCTTATTTTTGGAAGAGAAAAGAGAAACGCTTGAGATAGAAATATTTTTTTCTTCATGAAAAGGACAGAGAAGGAGATGTGGTTGAATTGAACATTGTTTGTTCGTATTCACCCTTTCTTTTCAAAGTTTCAGATCCAAATAACGGCGTGGAAGCAAAATATTCATCTGAATGTTTTTGACGTTTGGTTTCACCTTTTTCACAGAACGAGAATCGCATTTAAGAGTGAAAGAGTGAAAAACTATTCGATTCACCTTTTCACAGAACCAGGATTCCTCAACAAAATTTCTCAGTTTTGCTGTCAAAACTCTATGGAAAAAAATTTGGATTCGCTTGCTCACCTTTTGAGTGAGAAAAATCTCGTGAGATCTCATTCTGAACGCCAAAAGAAAAATCTAATCTTCAGATGTAATTTTTGTTATTTGTATTTGTATTTTATTTTAAATAAGAGAAACATCAACAACAAAAATTTACTAAGTAATTTCTTTTTATTGATGGTGTCGCTTTCTTGCTTGAATTCATTTCGTTAATACATTATTAAAGTGCTTTGAAGTCCTTTGACTACAGAGTAGAAGTAGTTGACTGCAACCAGAAGTACTTTGCAGTAGATAAAGGAACGCGTCTAATGTAGTAGTTAATATGTTATACAGTTATACTGCTATACCAAAAAATTGGCAGCTTCAAGTATAACAATTGTTCAAGTGGAGTCACCTATTTTGTATGGGTACGCTATCCAGTGTATCATAGAGATCAGTGTATACAAATGATCAGAAGTGGAAGTGACGTCAAATTTTACCATTGTAATGGCACTGTGTAAATATTGTACCGACACCATTTTGCATATAATGGCAATACACACATACTATGTATAAGTGCCTGAGCATCAGAGCGCCATTATTTGTCTTGGAGTGAATGAGTGTTTTTAAGTCATTGATTTTATCAATTATCTTTTCACTTCTCGGGGAGAAATTTTGGCAATTTGTTGTATCAATCGTTTAAATTTGACATTATGTATCAGAAATTAATCATAAATACTCGGAAGCGGACTTTTTTTTTCTTGCTCTTAAATTTTTAACGGTTCAATTTGAAAAACTTATTCTCACTACTTTTTTAATTTTTATTTTTGTCTCTTCCTCTCTAGGTCGCGAAGTAGATTGGGTGCAATGTGATGGAGGTTGTAATGAATGGTTCCATATGTTCTGTGTTGGATTAGATCGAAAACAAATAAAGCCAGATGATGATTATATATGTAAACGCTGCATGAAGTCCAATGCAGAAAATAATCCTTCTGCATCTACTGTTGTAACTACAAGTAATCAACAGCAACAGCCTCCTTCGATTATTGAAGCATCCATATCTTCGTTTATTGAAAATTCAAATAGTCTCGATACCATCACACCATCAGCCGATCTAACCCTTGTTCAAACAACATCAGTTATAACAACAACTCTTTCATCAACCCTTTCACCAACAAGTACAAAAGCTCACAAAGATAATGTGAGTTAAATATTTTATTATTTTTATTTTATTTTTCAAATGAAAAAAAAATAGCGGAGAATAATTACTCTAGGCTGAATCAAAAAAAAAAAAAAAAAAAAAAAAAAAAACATCCCACGATCAACAACCAAAAAAAATTAGATTAAAAAATAAGTTTTGCACGCGTTGAGGTATGATAAATTATTGTATTTTAATTTAATAATATTATTTAAGTCGTTTATAATAATAACAACAAAAATATTAAACCACTAAATATTACAGTGGTCGTATACATAATTGAATGTAGAAAATACACATACATCCCTATACATTAAAAAAAAACACCAACACTTAGGTGTTAAAGTATTAAACTATAAAAAAAAAAAGAAATGAAATTACTACGTAAAATTGAATATTTAGTTTTAATATATTACATATATTTAATTTTTGTTAAAAAAAAATGAACTCAAAAATACGAACAAAAATAAGTATGTATCTATATGTACAGTTATTGTACGAGTGGTGAATGTGCATTCAATTGAATTGTAATGAATTTTCAAACAAAAAAGCTTAGTAAATTTTATGTTTTTGAGGATAAATACCTCTTTAGTAAAAATATTTGATACAGAAAACCATTTCTAATAATACTGGACGTTTTTTATTGTTCACCCAGAAGACTTCTGCTTTGGTTTCAATTCTGAAATCAAATCTTAAAGCATTTTCTCTTTTTTTCAAAATAACTATCAATATGAAGGGTTTACCTAGAGCTTCTGAATGGTCAATCGAAAAACCCGATATGAATAAAAGCTAGAATCCTCATTACGATTGTCCGATACAGAAAACGATAAATTATATCTGTCGGTGAAAATATTAGTATTTCGGTTTTCAATTGATAAATTTTATTATTAGGCGTGTTTTTTTCTCTAATCTATAAAGTCTCTTAAACAGTACAATGAAGCAAAATTATAATAACATATTATTATTTTGCTCTAAATTTAATAAAAAAAAATAATATTTAAGCTCAGCTACTGTTTTGACTGAAATTGAACTGTTTTCTAAAACTAAAGATTTTAGAAAGAAATAAGAAAAAACGCCTATTATTGTGAATGTTGAAAAACGAAATTGAAACGATTGTGGTTGGATATTTGATATGACATTTCAGTTTTTGGGATTGGATTTTGTTGTGCAAGGTTTCCATTGAAAAATGACGTATTTTGACAATACTGATTATCTGGAACCAGAAGGTTTAAATTGCCTGAATTCGAATTAAAAATTTGTTCACGTCAGGTTTTGTAGATATTAGCTGCATTTTCTTTTTTTATAACTATAAATTACACGAAGTAATATAGTTGGTTAAACTTTTTTTTAAATTAAAAACGTATGTTATGGTGGGTTATGGAATTTTGATTCGGATCAACCATTTATCATTTCACATATTTTAGTTTTCCTTCACTATAATATAAATTAAACAAATCCGGGTGGATAGTATTGTCGTTTTGACGAAAACTGTCTCTATCACATCTTAGGTAATATAGAGTGATTGTCAAATAGACAATCGGATTGAATCGAGCGATCGCTTTAGTATACACTTCTTGTTCTACTTCAGCTTAGGAACATAATCCTGTGTTTTTAATTTGTTCAGCTCAGGTACGTCAAACACTCCTTGAACATTTTCGTTGATAAAGTCAAATAAATAAATAAGGGAATTATTCTTAATCAAGAAGTGAAGCACATTTCCCGTTATCTCCAAAGTGTATTCTATATGAATCGTTTTTTTCATTTTCGACTCACTTCGATTGGTTTAATCATCAAACTCCAAAAGAACGTAATCAACGGTTTTTTTTTTTGTAATTGAAACAGATATACAAAATGTTCCTAATTTTGTTGCGAATTTAACTGAACCTTTTTGTCCCTATCATAAAATCCACCGTAATAGTAATTTCGATTGATAAATGGTTTTAGAGGTTCGATTAATTATGTGTAAGACACATATGGAGTTCTATTTATTAAAAAAAAATCATTTGCATTATTTTGATCTCATTACAAAAAAGGAATACGATACAAAAATTATGAAAAAAATAAAACAAAAGATATCCTTTCTTGGTATTCTAATTTGTAAAAAAAAAATAAAGGAACAAAACTTGTAAATACAAAAAAAACTCAAATATAAAAGTATTTCGATAAAGAAGAAACATACAAAAATAAAAGCATAAGCACTTTCTTAAATTAAATTAAAAAACAAAAAACTTGAATTTTATTTTGTTGACTCACATAATTTAAAATTAAGTTTTAATCAAATAAGTACATAAATATGAATAATTTTTCTTTGCAAATAATTTTTAAAATATTGATTACATATAAATATGTAGAGCTTTGCAAAACATTTGATATACAAAACAAATGAACAAATAAGAAAAAACGAAAGAAAAGAAAAAAATATTTATAGAAAAATTCAATATTTCGTTTAAGATATATATATATATACATTTTATAAAATATAACAAAAATAGTTATTAGAAATACAATTAATTATGTAAACTGTATTGTATAAGTAGTTTTTAATAAAATTAAATATTATGTCTTTTAAAAATTATTATAAAAGTAAAAAAAAAAAATAAGTAGCTATATGACGACATAATAAATTAATTTAATTTTATTTTTTAAAATAAACAATTTAATCAAAATGGTTTCTTCGTGTGTTGTTATACCCATTCCATATTTGTCAATTAACTCACGACTTTTAAAATGAAAAAAAAACTTCGGCGTTTGTACTCTCAAAGTAGGTAGGTATCTAAATCCTAGACGTAAATACCCACGTACTTACCTGAACTGCGCTGAACTTAAGACTTTGTTCTCTGAAACAAAAATATCACTTTTCACTTGTCCATCCATTTCTTCTATCGCAGAAATAAGATGTTCGAAGAAAATTATCTGTAATAGCCTGCAATATGTTTCTAGAATTTCTCATGGAAGGGACTTTAATGATAGAAACGTTAAGTTAAGTTTACCTTCGTCAGGGGTTCTTTTATTTATTGATTTCTGCTTGTCATCATATGGGTCCGTTCATAGTTTTAATAATTGTTGGATCAAAAAATATCAAAGCTTCTACTTGTTAACTCGTGCATGAATTGTATAAGTTAGATATTAACCGACATTTTTGAATCCATAATAATTCTCTCTCAATTCAAAATGTTGATTATTTATAAATTCTTTATTAAACATCTCGATCAATTAACAATTTTTATATATCTAAGAATAATAGCATGACGAAATTTTTCCCTCTGCCTAGATTGACTTATTTCGAGTTTTTTACTTAAAAATTATTACAAATTTAAATTTATAAGTATAGTTTAAAAACAAAATTGTTGTTACCAAACAATACAAAAAACAATAATATATTTACAAATTTAAAGATAAGATATATATAAACGTTTTAAATTCATAAACTAGAGTTTTTTTTTTAACATTAATAAGGTACATTTCATTGTATTACTCAGTCTATAAAAATGCTACAATAACCTAAGGCATGATTAATAAAGAAGTAAAGACTTTTCCAGCCTGAGTTACCATTCAAGATCTCCTTTGTATCTTCACGTGTAAGAATTCTCTTTGAAAAATAAAGCCTGCTAATTTCTTTGGATAGCTAAGAAGTGGAACACATCTTCGATTTCATTCCGATTGCACAAACTACATATCGCTCGAATGTCATTTCTATGTGACTTATAGTTTAAATTGAGCATCTCGGTCCTTGCTTAAAAAAAAAAGACTTATTTGATTAAGAGAGAGTTTTTCGCTGAAATAATTATTTCTACACAGTGTGTGGTTTAGTTCTTTGTACATAAGCCTAGTTAAAGGCGTTTGAGCTCTATTCAAACATTGCAGATAAAGAGAGTCATCCACGTTTGCTATACAACCATAGAACACGTTCTGCCAATCAATCTGATCTATATTAATGAGATCGAGATTTAAACTGTGATGACTGATTTTAACTCGTTCCATAGATCACATCGAAGTGCGTATCTCATAATTTATTTATGAAAGTTTGAATCAAGTCTACTCATAACTTTAATTATGTAATTAGCATTTGCTTTCATATTTGTTAGAAATATTAGTGATTACCAGATTCGACATGGATTGCATAAGTGTGTGTTGAATTAGCGAGTTTAAAAATGCGTTTGAAAAAAAAAGAAACCGTTGAACCATTTCAATTTCAATAAATCGCAAAATCATTTATGTTTGTTGATCTTCAGTTGTAGCGTTGTGGGATAATCTGCTAATATCACGATGTCGTCCGCGTAAAGTACGTCTTTATTTGTACACCACCAAACGTTATACCTCCAGGAAAATCAATAAATAATACAAACATGATCGGACTTAACCCACAACCTTGAGGAAACATGTGTGAAAAAAATTAGATATTGAACTTTCATTCACTGCAGCAGAGGTATCGGTAATGAGAAGCTTATATAGATGAGGAAATTTTGTTGATATACCCATGGTTGACAGTTTATACATTAAGGAATCCTTGTTACCGTATCAAAAGCCGCTTTAAAATTGACAAAAAAAGCATACAGATTTTTTTTCTTCTCTAAAAACATTTTGACGATAGTTGTATGTGCAAATATATGATCCAAGGTGGAGAGTCCAGAGCCAAAACCGGCTTGGAATTTACTGAGGAGTTTGTTATCTTCAACAAGTTTCGTCAACCTATGGTAAAGAATATGAGTGAATTTTTTTTCTAAGGGAAGGTAGGATCGATTTGCCCCTGTAGTTGCTTGGGTGCAGCGAATCACCCTTTTTTAAAATGGAACAAATCCATGCTTTTAAAACGTTTTTTGAAATTTTTTCTTGTTCAAGAAGTCTGTTGAATGAATGTGATTCATAAAATTTGGTGTTGAGTACTTATAACACCAGGAACACCATCAATCCCTGCTGACTTATCATTTTTCATAATTTTGAGTGTTTCTTGCAGCTCGGTCACAGTAATTGGCCGCCTAGTTCAGAAATTTGTACTAAAGGTAAAGCATATTGGAACCTTAAGTTGGTTGTCAATGGGTTTAAAAGCTTAAAATGGTTAGCAAGTTTCTCTACCGCAATAATCGAAACTAATACATTTTACAGCCACCTAGCAATCTCACCTTTGACCAGAACATTTTTGAGTTTTTGCAAGATGGAAGACTTGTTGCTACCGCACTATGTAATGAAGCATTACATTTTTCCCCTCTTCCCGACCCGCAACTTAAAACACACAAAAATGCCACCTGCAAAATTAACCCCTGACAGCCGCCACTGTGGATTCAAGCATATTTTGCATAAACAAAATATCAACCACCTGACCGTCCGCAACCAACCATTCATGTATCGACGCCAGGAAAGCCCAGCATCAACTGATTATGGGGATAGAGTCTTGCACTGGCCATTGATAACAGCCGTGGTGAGTTAACAACCAATGCATGCATACCCAATTACATCACAACAACAACTCCAATGGGTATGGTGAACTCAAAATTAATAATTAGAACAAACCAAGCAGAGGTACGCAAAAGGGAAACGATCAAGTACATCGATGGTGAATTTCATAACCAAATAGAGGTGAACATAAACCAACTACAAATTGATAAAAGAACCGAAAGTATACCTGAAAACAAATTCCAACAACAACTCCCCCGCATCCCGCAACCCAATGATGGCGTGACACAAGTAGAGGTACTCTCGCTTACATGGAGCAATGGTAGGGGAGAGACGGGCGACGAAAATATATGGGCGTTTGTATGAAAATTTGCACTTTGCAAAATTAGAGTTAACACTCACTCATAACCAAATGGGTAACGAGAGGAAGCCGTCCAACACCCAAAATTCAATTCGGAAAGGTCAAACAATTCAATCACGTCGGAAATAAGTCGGAAAAGTCTAAAGGTGATACAATACGGAAAGGAGAGTAAAATATTTCAATAAAATTATTTAGTAATTATAACAAAGGAAAGTAAGTTAGAAAATTTACTATAAACGAAGACTTCCCCCCACCAGTGGTAAGGGGTCTCGCTTTTAGTAGAAAATAGATATAAGCCGGTTAAGAGCCGTTGATAAGCCGGTTAAGAGCCGTTGATAAGCCGGTTAAAAGCCGTTGATAAGCCGGTTAAAAGCCGTTGATAAGCCGGTTAAAAGCCGTTGATAAGCCGGTTAAAAGCCGTTGATAAGCCGGTTGAAAGCCGTTGATAAGCCGGTTAAAAGCCGTTGATAAGCCGGTTAAGAGCCGTTGATAAGCCGGTTAAAAGCCGTTGATAAGCCGGTTAAGAGCCGTTGATAAGCCGGTTAAAAGCCGTTGATAAGCCGGTTAAAAGCCGTTGATAAGCCGGTTAAAAGCCGTTGATAAGCCGGTTGAGAGCCGTTGATGAGCCGGTTAAAAGCCGTTGATAAGCCGGTTAAAAGCCGTTGATAAGCCGGTTAAGAGCCGTTGATAAGCCGGTTAAGAGCCGTTGATAAGCCGGTTAAAAGCCGTTGATAAGCCGGTTAAAAGCCGTTGATAAGCCGGTTAAAAGCCGTTGATAAGCCGGTTAACAGCCGTTGATAGTCGCTAATATTTCATTACGACCGTAATAAAGATAACCTAGCAAAGAACCCGAAGTGCAGTACGAGCCGGACTCTCTAAAGAAGACAACAGCCCGAAGAATACCTAGTGCTACCGACGTTCCAGTAACCGTCCGATATTCATCAATAGCAAACTTTATTGTAACGATTAATATAAGATTTGTGAATTTATTGTTTAATTTGGAGTCTTAATAAAGAAAGACCTTTTATACTAAAGTTTTCTGTACCTCCTTTAGTTAGACCCTGGATCCGACGAGTATACCTCAGCCTTAGAACCCAAGGTACATCACAAATTGGCGCCCGAGCAGGGACTTTTCAAGGTCCATTCCAACAGAGAATTAAACTCCTACAACATTAAAACTCCAGAAACCGATACCGAAACATTATATAGAACTTAACCGAAACCTGAAGATTGAGAAGACAATCTTAACCGAACCGATACCTGAAGATTGATAATCCAATCTTACCGCACCTGAAGATCGATAATCCGATCTTAACCGAACCGATACCTGAAGATTGATAATCCAATCTTACCGCACCTGAAGATCGATAATCCGATCTTAACCGAACCGATACCTGAAGATTGATAATCCAATCTTACCGCACCTGAAGATCGATAATCCGATCTTAACCGAACCGATACGTGAAGATTGATAATCCAATCTTACCGCACCTGAAGATCGATAATCCGATCTTAACCGAACCGATACCTGAAGATTGATAATCCAATCTTACCGCACCCGAAGATCGATAATCCGATCTTAACCGAACCGATAACTGGAGGTTGTACAAGCCAATCTTAACCAATACCAAGCTAATCTTAACCGAACCGGAAGACCTTTAAGCCGATCTTAACAAAAAAAAACGAAAGGAACAACATGTCAGAAACAGAAGAAAGTATTGACATCTCAGCTAGTTTATCTAGCATATATCTTCTTAAGAGAGAAGAACTTATAGAACTGATGGAACGTTGTAAACTCGATGTCGAAGGGAACGTAAAAACACTCAGAGCCCGTCTAAGCGCCCATATTAAAGAGTCAAGGGTACGGAAATCGACCCAAAATCTTTGTGAGGAAGTAGAGAAATGCACAGACGGAAGAGAGTGGGGATTCCCCCCTGCAGTAGCTACCCTCCCCCAAGACGTAAATCCAAGAGACACAATACAAGATACCGATATAGCCGGAAGTGGCAAGAAACTGCAACAGACCAAATATACTAATTATTATTATCCCGTACCCAATAACAAAGGGCAAGGGACTCCAATTTTTGCAACTGCTACTGCACAAACCAACTCTACCTCAGTATACCCCGCTTCGGTGTACCGTGCCGTATCAGAATACGACATGATGACCAGACAACCGGCTTATAAAGAATGGTACCACCCCACGCCCGAAGTGCAAAGTGCACAGACATCCACAAGACCAGAACCAGCACGAGCCCCGACTACCCAAGCTAGCTCTACTCCAGCATATCCCACTTCGGTATACCTTGCCGTATCAGAATATGATAGAATGACCAGGCAACCAGCTTATAAAGAATGGTATCACCCCACGCCTGAGGTGCCTAGCCAGCAAACACACACGACAACAAATTCAGCAATCCCGGAACAAATGCGAACCCCTATGGACACACACCCTTACCCACCAGCTAATACGAACCCAGGAAGATCCCCGCTTAGCCGGGAAGCAGAAGTGATGAATGTGGTAAGGAAATGGGGGCTCAGGTTCGACTCATCAGGGAATGCCCTCGAATTTATCAAACGTGTAGAGGAGCTCACCGAATGTTACAACATACACACGCATGAAATGCTCCGCACTTTTCCGGAGATATTCAAAGGTACTGCCTTGGAATGGTACCGCATCAATCGCGAGAGATTTAATTCTTGGTCCGATTTCTATTATGCTTTCCTGGGATATTTTCTTCCTCCTCGATTCGTCAACAAATTAGAAGACGAAATATCAAAAAGAAGGCAGAACCCCCACGAGAAAGCTAAGGATTTTATAAGAGCCTTCCAATACCTGATCCACCAGCACCCATCAATGCGCATTAGAGACAACGTGGATAAGATCTATGACCGCCTCCGACCAGAATACCAGCTATATATAAGACGCCGAGACTTCCAAACACTGGAAGAATTAATGAGTTTAGCGACAGAATATGAATGCATCCAGAACGAAAACCACCGAAACATTAACTCAACTAACAGTAGATTGCCACCCCGAACGACACCAGGGCCGACGCGATTAGACCGCGGCTACCAACCTAACTACCAGCCCACCCCTGTACCAGACCGCTACGATCGCACTACTCACTGCTGGAACTGTAAGCAGAGGGGGCACTCGAAGGTAAACTGCAGACGCCCTTTCCGTTTATTTTGTTCATACTGCGGTGAAGACGGTCGATTAACCAAAGACTGCCCGTGTCAGACACATCACCTCTCAACGATCGATACGCTGACAACCCCCGAGCGAGAAGAAGGGATACACCAGCAAGAAGCAAGAAGCGAGCCAGCGATTAATGCAGAAAAGTTTACGATCATAAAATCAAATACCAACCTAGAGACCCAGACAAACATACGAACTGAAGGAAGCGAACTCGCTGAACTAGGTTTTGACCCGCGCTGCTTCCTCCAGATTAAATTGAACCATCAAGTGATAAGAGCACTGTTAGACACCGGGGCAACCCAGTCTTTTATCAATACGAAAACCCGAGATTTACTACGAAGGCTCAAAACCCCAGTAAGATACCAACATCACCCCGTGCACCTAGCCGACGGAAGCCAAGTTTTTAGCCGAGAACGTTACACAGTTACCCTTCAAATAGGAAACCAATCCATACAAGGCGAAGTAACGTATTTACAACATTTGACTCAAGAAGCAATTATTGGCATGGACGCTCTCCGAAAGTTGAATTTCTCCATATGGCTAGATGGAAAGGAATTGATCCTAGGCGAAGCACCGCTGACCGAAAAGAAGCAGGACCATTTGTGTGCCGTAGGTGGCACACTATTACCGCCTAACCAACAAAACCGATTGAATTATTTACTTAATAAAGAACTCCCGAAATTCACACAACTCCGTACCACGGACGCCACCGTGCACCACGTCCGTTGGAAAAACGACCAACCTTCCAAACAAAGACACTACCTGCGTAACCCCGCCGTGCAAAAGTTAATAGACGAAGAAATAAACGAGATGTTACGAGATGGAAATATTAAACCATCTAACAGCCCCCACAGCTCAGCATTAGTCCTAGTAAAAAAGAAAAATGGAACGCGGAACCAGGGCCAAACAAAAAAAAAGGGAAAAAAAACGAAAACATAAAAACCGGCAAAAAAAAAAAAAAAAAAAAAAAAAAAAAAAATATACAATAGTGAATTAATTAATTAAAAAAAAAAATAAAAATGAATTACATATATGAAATACGAAATCTAAAAAAAAAAAAAAAATAACTAAATAAAGTATGAATTACATAAATGAAGGACGAAATCTAGAAAAAAAGGAGACACTGTTTATCTGGATTAAAAAAAAAATATATATATATAAATAAAATGACGAATCTGGGTTTAAAATATTTGAATTAAAAAAAAAAAAAAGGAATAATAAAAAAAAAAATAACCGAAGCCGTAATAACAGACGAGAAGGTTCTCGTCTCCGAAGAAGGAGTGGGTTGTAATGAAGCATTACATTTTTCCCCTCTTCCCGACCCGCAACTTAAAACACACAAAAATGCCACCTGCAAAATTAACCCCTGACAGCCGCCACTGTGGATTCAAGCATATTTTGCATAAACAAAATATCAACCACCTGACCGTCCGCAACCAACCATTCATGTATCGACGCCAGGAAAGCCCAGCATCAACTGATTATGGGGATAGAGTCTTGCACTGGCCATTGATAACAGCCGTGGTGAGTTAACAACCAATGCATGCATACCCAATTACATCACAACAACAACTCCAATGGGTATGGTGAACTCAAAATTAATAATTAGAACAAACCAAGCAGAGGTACGCAAAAGGGAAACGATCAAGTACATCGATGGTGAATTTCATAACCAAATAGAGGTGAACATAAACCAACTACAAATTGATAAAAGAACCGAAAGTATACCTGAAAACAAATTCCAACAACAACTCCCCCGCATCCCGCAACCCAATGATGGCGTGACACAAGTAGAGGTACTCTCGCTTACATGGAGCAATGGTAGGGGAGAGACGGGCGACGAAAATATATGGGCGTTTGTATGAAAATTTGCACTTTGCAAAATTAGAGTTAACACTCACTCATAACCAAATGGGTAACGAGAGGAAGCCGTCCAACACCCAAAATTCAATTCGGAAAGGTCAAACAATTCAATCACGTCGGAAATAAGTCGGAAAAGTCTAAAGGTGATACAATACGGAAAGGAGAGTAAAATATTTCAATAAAATTATTTAGTAATTATAACAAAGGAAAGTAAGTTAGAAAATTTACTATAAACGAAGACTTCCCCCCACCAGTGGTAAGGGGTCTCGCTTTTAGTAGAAAATAGATATAAGCCGGTTAAGAGCCGTTGATAAGCCGGTTAAGAGCCGTTGATAAGCCGGTTAAAAGCCGTTGATAAGCCGGTTAAAAGCCGTTGATAAGCCGGTTAAAAGCCGTTGATAAGCCGGTTAAAAGCCGTTGATAAGCCGGTTGAAAGCCGTTGATAAGCCGGTTAAAAGCCGTTGATAAGCCGGTTAAGAGCCGTTGATAAGCCGGTTAAAAGCCGTTGATAAGCCGGTTAAGAGCCGTTGATAAGCCGGTTAAAAGCCGTTGATAAGCCGGTTAAAAGCCGTTGATAAGCCGGTTAAAAGCCGTTGATAAGCCGGTTGAGAGCCGTTGATGAGCCGGTTAAAAGCCGTTGATAAGCCGGTTAAAAGCCGTTGATAAGCCGGTTAAGAGCCGTTGATAAGCCGGTTAAGAGCCGTTGATAAGCCGGTTAAAAGCCGTTGATAAGCCGGTTAAAAGCCGTTGATAAGCCGGTTAAAAGCCGTTGATAAGCCGGTTAACAGCCGTTGATAGTCGCTAATATTTCATTACGACCGTAATAAAGATAACCTAGCAAAGAACCCGAAGTGCAGTACGAGCCGGACTCTCTAAAGAAGACAACAGCCCGAAGAATACCTAGTGCTACCGACGTTCCAGTAACCGTCCGATATTCATCAATAGCAAACTTTATTGTAACGATTAATATAAGATTTGTGAATTTATTGTTTAATTTGGAGTCTTAATAAAGAAAGACCTTTTATACTAAAGTTTTCTGTACCTCCTTTAGTTAGACCCTGGATCCGACGAGTATACCTCAGCCTTAGAACCCAAGGTACATCACAACTAAAATAATTTTTCTGTTTCTGAATACAAAGATTGTTATAGAGCTTGTTAGCTTCTAAGTAGTGTTTTAATAAAATGAGTTTGTCTAAAAAGGTTCAGATATGCGAGATTTTTTACGGAGTTTACTACATTTTCAATCAAACAACTCAGCCCCGAATTTATTCCATTTTGAGGTTTTTTCATAATAGCCGCTTGGCGAACACTGAAGAATATTTTCAACTGCCTGGTCAGTAACAAACCTTCGTCTGTAAACTTCCGCCCGATTTTCTATCCCTTTTAAGCTATTAATGTATCCAAGAAGGTTTTTTTTTTAATAATACAAACTCTATATACTACTGAAATACATCAGCCAAGTAGAAGACTTAGCACTATTTAATTGGACTTGTTGAATTATTGATTCAAAATAGCTTTTTACGGCCTTTAGTCCACAAAAATTTTTAGGCGTTTCGTCCCGGCGATCTCACTTGGACTCATCAGTTGACTAGTGAGGACCTTGTCAATACGCAATTTTTGTTAAGTTCAGTCCATCTAACATAGATTTCATGACGGATATCTAGTGTGAACTATATCCAACAAGACTCCTCACTAGTCAACTGATGAGTCCAAGTGAGATCGCCGGGACGAAACGCCTAAAAATTTTTGTGGACTAAAGGCCGTAAAAATTATTAATGTATCCTTTATTTAAAAAAAGCGATTTTTTCTTGGTAACAAAATATCATAGATTGTCCATTTTAGATACATATTCTATAAAACATTCACAACAGTGCTTCTAATTAATATCAAATTACATAAAGCAACAATTCTTCGAATGTCAAGATCTACAACTATGTTTTTTTTTTTGCTAATTTAATAGATGAATAGCACAAAGTACATAAACAGCTGTATTTGAGGTCCGTTTCGAGTAAGACTAAGGGCTAGTTTGCCATGTCTTTCAAAGTTTCTAATTAAAAGGCACTAATCAACCAAAGGTAAGCGATTTCCATGATTAACAACTCAAAATATGCATTCCTTAATACAAATTTGGGTAAACACGCACAATGGGTGATTTACCAGTAGGAATAACGCGATTAAATAATAATTATTGTCGTTTTGACAATTGGTCTCTATATCTTCCTTATAAATGTGATAGAGACAGCTATCGTCAAAACGGTAGTAAAAAAGTCGACAATCAGTTATCAGCTAAGCCTTTGCCCTTTTTTCAACTTAGCATGTTTCACACAGTTGTTTCTTGTTCAGCCTTATTGTGAGTTTCACCCGAAAAATATTTCACCTTAAAATTTTTTGTTCCCCCGGAATTTTAAAAGCTATTGTGAGTTTCGCCCGGACAAAATTTCGGTCGCCTACTTAAAATAAGTGAACATTTATGCTGTCAATGGCATTACATTCCGCCCGAATAAATGTTTACCATAAAAGGGATTTTGTCGAACATGAAATTTCGGGTGAAACTCACAATAGGCGAACAGTGAAATGTCAAATGTTGCCAGTTTATAAATCAGTGGAATGTAGATAATGATCTCAGTTTTAAATCAATAAATTGGACCAACTCTATGTGTAGAAATTCATGTTACCTACATGTTCAAGCTTCAACGTTTGTTCCTGAAGGGAAATTGTGCGTTGGAAATCTTGAGAACCTAAGTCTCACAAACAAAATTTTGGGACATTTTAGTAAATATATATTATTATTATTATTATTTTTATTATAATGTAATAAATTACAAAATAGTAACTTAAAGCTATAGCTACCAGGACTATCAGCTAAAATTGTATATAAATAAAAAGAATTTAAGCAATTGATGAAAGATTAGATCAGTTTATCTAAGTTTAATGTTTTTAGTAATTTATGGATAAGTTTTATGTTTTCTTCGGATGGATTTTTCAAAATGTCGAGTATAGACTTGTGTTTAATAAAGGGTTGTATAATATTTTTGATTGAGTTGCAGTTGAAGAATAGATGATGGATGGTGAGAACTTGTCCGTTGCAGAAGTGACATGTTGGGGGATCTTTTTTTCGATTATGAGGCTATGGGTGATATTTGAGTGTCCCATTCGGAGTCGTAAAAAATTACGAATCATATATGTTGAGCAATTCGTTGGATAGGCTGCTTCTTGAGCTTCTGGGTTGATATTGGTATAGTAGTTGTGGTATGTTATCCACTGGTTTCGTCTTTCCATTAAATAGTGTTTTTTTTTACCATCGATGTTATTTCTTTTTTGTTAGGTATGAAAGTCATTAAGAGCGGTTCTTTGGCTGCGTCTTTGGCGGTTTCATCGGCAAACTCATTGCCTTTGATACCGGCGTGTCCAGGTATCCATAAAAGTTTTACTTTGTCCTTGTTTGCTATGAGTGAATCTCTTATGCATCGAATGGTTGGAGATTTCTATACAATTTATTTTAAGTTAGGTACATATCTCATCTTTACCGTAAAATTTAATTAAGAAAAGTTATAGGTAGATAGGTACCTACCTAGGTAATAGAAAATATGAGAACGTTTCTAAGAAATCATTAAAGGGATATCTATAAGTATCTGGGTATAAAATTAATAGACGAACATTATTTATAAATGGGAACCTTCGTCTATTTTTATGATAACTTTTTTGTAGTAGGTATACCTGCTTTATTTTCAGTTCAATTCTTTTCAAAAATGGGGTAACATTTTTTATATTACTCCCCCTTTTATAAAATGGCTTCCAAATTAAACTTGAAACTGAAAACCCCCCTACACATCAAACAAACAAAATTTTGTTCTGAAATAAATGAAAGGAAAATTTCAATTAACTAGGTCGGTAGGTAGGTATATTTGTTAAGTATTTAATTGTATCTTGTAACATCATTTGAATTAATGAATTTTTTGCATATCAAATGAAAAGTATCGGGGAGACAGCACTGACTTCCCACGGCATCGAAATTAAAACCAACATGGCAAAAAGAATACAAATATGATAATGAAACAAGAGAAAATATCATCAATCGGAGATGGAAGTAAATGTGTTAATATAGAAATACGATAAGGTTACATTTTTCTATTACCAATTTTTTGCAACTCTATCTGTTTCGAAAATGAACAGCAACAGCAACACCAATCTTAAATAAAATTATTTCTGTTTCTGTAGTATATTAAAAGGGGCTACCCTAATTCAAGGCACCATGTACCGAAATGTTTTATTTATTGTTCTGTCTTTCTTCTATATGGCCGCCATTATATCAAAACATTGAGGAGAAAAATAGAAAGAGCAAACAGATTTATTTGATGCATACCTTTTCTCTTTTTCTTTAAAGTATATAACAGCAGGTGACTGTGACGAAGAATAGGGGTTACTCGTTAATTTGTTGGGCATAAGCCGGGGAACGGAAAGCGAAATTGAAAACGGATTCAGAATATAATGTCGACGCGGCGCAGATGTTTTTGCCTTTTCTATATTTTCTATGGAAGAACATTAAACGCTTTTTATTTAGAAGAATGAATATTGGGCCTTGCCCCTTAGGCTTAGTAATTTCAGATTTGAACGACTGGGAAAATGCCATATCGTGTTTTATGACAAATAATGGGCACAAAACGGCAATACATGTCAGTCGTGTAAATGCATAAAATGCGAAAAGATATTTTTGCAAATACAAACAAATACAGTCGATAAAGAGCAAGGACAAAATTGAGATTGAAATTCGTGTCTCAGTCTTATTTGTTTTATTTCCTCTCGGAATAAGCAATAGGAAGTGTTACTTTACTCTAACTGAACTTTAACACTTACATCTAAAGGTACCTAGTCAACATTTACAAATTCATAATGAACCGGACTATTTTTTCTTCTATTGTCATGTCATGTTTATTGTTAGATATCCGTTCCGTTGTTGTAAGAGACAGAAATAGGTGGTCATTATACCCAAAGATACTACTGAATTATAAAGATGCGAATCCTAGCAGCCATTTTTAATTTGCCTACAAGCTAGAACTGTCAGACTGCGGATAAGGAATGAGATAGTATGTGTAAAATCAGTAAAAACATCACACATAGACAGCAGGGATCCGCACACCCCCTTTTATATTGTTGGATTTCACATCTATTCATAGACAAAAAAAATGAAATTACAAATACAACAATGTAAACAAATGGGTTTTGGTGGGTAAACCGTACGAAAGATTTTTATATTTTTGCAATTCAGTACCTATTGTGTTTAAAAAAATTGGTTTCATTGTTTCGAAAATATTGCCACTTTGGTAAGTAGGTATGAAAGTGGTCGTACTAAAAAACATTTAAATTATTGTTTTGAATTTAGCCAAAATGTATTTTGCTAGGTACCTACCACAATTTGAAATGTATTATTATTTTCCAACATATACCTATACCTATTTCACGATATTCTCTATAAAATTTCAAAAATGCTCCCTGAATTTTTTTATTTAGCGATAATTTCACACTGTTGCCCATAGAGTACCTATATTATTATATTATATTATAATAGGTATACGTACTCTATGCTGTTGCCAGTGAAATAGCGAGTAACACTTATCTAAAATAATGCAATCCTAGGTCTTAGGTACCTACTTCCGCTTTTATGAATGCCCATGACTTAATCCTTAAACCTAATTCAAGGACAGAGATTCTTTCTGTAGTCGTACTGCACGAATGTGAAATGCCTAACCCAGCTCTGTTTGCCCTTCACATTGTAAATCACATTGTAAAAGAAATCCAAGTCAATCTTTCCATCGCTTAATAGGTACCTAGGTATCTCCTTTTAAATCTTACCCTGGTTTCTTAAATCTCGGGCTGTGTTTTTAATAGGTATTATAATATTAAGGGTAGTCCTAGCCCCTTGAGTGCGCAGCGCACACACATGTGTATAGGTAGGTACCTATCTAATGCAAACAAAAATATTTTGTCTGTTTTAAGCCTATCTACCTACTAGGTTTTGTCGAAATGACACCTAGTCATTCTCGAGATAATTTTACAAATACAGATACCTATCTAGCTGCCCATTAAAATTTATGATTGTAGGTAAGAGGTACCTATGCATATGGAAAAACAGAATTTTCCCCAATCAAAATAAATAGGACGAACCAAAACAAAAAGTTATCAAACACATAAATGTATCTACCTGCCTAAAAATTTTAATGTTTAAAATTTGTAGTACCTACCTTTATATTTTAATTTTTTTTTTACTCAAATTACCCCTCTTTCAGTTAAAATCAAAAAATATATTTTAACACCTAGAAGTACATGAAACAGTACCAACTTGAAAATTGGGTAGTCAGATAAGAGAAAAAATACATAAACACACTTCCCTGTCAAAAATGTTGGCCTTTTACCGCATTTACCCAATTTCAATACTACGACGAATAAAATAAAATAAAATAAAATAAAATAAAATAAGTAATTCTTTTTCTCCAACTTGCGAAACGATTTCTCTTAGAGTGGGAACGCTAATTTCTCAATTTGTAAATAAACAAATTGAGACAACCTTATAACATCTTTATTATTTCTCTACATACACAGGCAGCAAAAGATGGAAGAACGCCGCTTTTCTTTATACCATATCATACCATACCACCACATTGTCAGTGTATTCAATTAGGATGGCTTATGTACTAGAAAGAGTGAGACCAAAAGACTTTCAAACTTTTATCCGAGAGAGCCAAAACCAGCGACAACGAGAAACGACCTCATCATCAAACGAAAAAGAAAAACGAACACAATCATATAGACATCGAATCGCCTTCATACTTAAAGTGTCCGCGCTTGTACGTTTCGCATTGAGAATTCTGTGCCTGGCTTATGTTCGTCGTCGTCACTTTTATATTGAATTGAAAGTTTTAACTTGTATATTTGAAGAAATACGGATAGTGAGTTGTTTAGAAAAACAAAAATTTAATAATTTGAGTGTGTTTTTTTATTACACAAAGAAAATAACCGTTTTTTTAAATGTTATTTGACGGAAAACAAAATATATATTAACTACCTCTTGTTGAATAATAAAAAAAAATATTAAATAGAAAAAAATAACCTAAATGTGTAAACTTAAAGACTTGTAAAAAAATAGTTAAATATATATACAAACAAAATATTTTTATACAAACACAATACAAATTGTGAGAAGTACATAAATTAAATAGAAAACCCAAGAAACAATTCACCAGGTTAGTTCAATTTATTGAAGTTAAGTGCATAATTATTACTTTTTAAAATATAAAATATGAGGCGTTTTTTTGTGTATATAATTTACTTGTAGGTATAACGGACGGGTGAAGTTGCAAGTTGGTAAAATACTCATCCAGCCAACAATTCCGTTCCTTTCCTCTCCCCATCGTCGTTTTTTGTGTATATGCTGGTTACAGGTTTGAAGTGGGCTTGAACCATGTTTCGACTCCTTGTATACGTGCGCCGAGCTGAATAGGTTTCGTTAGGGGAGTAGAGTCGAAAAGTCGCCTTGGAGAGAAACACTCAACTTGTTAAATTTAAAAATTATGGGATGGAAATAAATGAAACCGGAGAAATACGAAAATGGATGTCGTGAATAATTCGAATTAAGCGTTTTTCTTCCTTTTTTTTTAACTTAACTCAGAATAAAATGAAGAAAATGAAATATAAAGTTAATATCGACGATTTTCATAGTTAGGTACCACTTTTCGTATAATTTTTCGGAGCTGTCAGTTCAGTACACAAGTAAGTTTCATGCTAACAAAGATAGTTGCTTCTATAAACACAAATTCTCAACATGTGAACTGACCTAAAATGTATGCGTATATAATCTTGGTTGTCGAATTTATTTGACAGCTACATGTGTGCAAATGTTATACCTATCCATTGTTTTGATACCTACTCGTGCTTTGTTTTATTTTATTTGTTCTGAAATAAATAGAAAGGCGACGTCATTCCTTCTGACATTTCAAGCGAACTCTGATGTTATAATTTCCTGTTCTTCATCTCTTCATTGACGATCTCATTAAAATAAATAATAAGCCTATGCTTATGTGGAATTCCTTTCAACCAAAGATTCGATTCTGTTTAGAGAAAGAATCGATTTTTTTCTGTCATACAAATCTTGCATATTTTGCAAGATTTGGAAAGGAATTTACACCGATTTGCGCACACAAAAGAATTTTAATTTCAGTGAATATTTTAATTATAGAAATTAAATATTTGTGCGCTCTTTTTCAATAAAAAAAAAAAATACATTTCGCGATAGTAACAATAAGTTCCATTTAATTGAGCTGTCACGCACCACACACACAATCACGAAAAAATAAATTTGATTCTTTACACATTCCATTCAACACATTTTGTTGAAAACAACAGAAAAAATTCGATTTTTTTTTATAAATGGGTTCGACATTAGTTTACACTTGACTTTTTGCGACTGACATAAAAGATATTTTGATGAAAACGAAATCGATGGGTTAAAGTCTTGAACCGGGACTGAACTAATTTTAGGCGTGTTTTTTTGTAAGCCCAGAGGGAATTGGTCGAAAAAAACAACGTCGGTGCTAAACAATCACCATACAACAACTACTTATCCCCTACGGGCTAAGCTAAACCCAGATAATTCTCCGGGCTTAACTTAAGCACACAGAAAAACTGTGTTACCGGCATAAATTATATACTTGTTATCGATAGTTTGTATGAAAACTCCATTTTGTTTCTGTGTTGCTGTCACTAATCCCTATAGTCGTTTTTTTCCTGCAATTCCCACCGGGCTTGCAAAAAAACACGCCTTTTGTACAACTGGTCAGTTTGCTCTCATTAGGTCTGTTCGGCTACTTCCCAAACTGCCATTTACTCATTGTATTTCAATGTGACAGAACTTTGGACTAAAATGAGTAGAAAGTCGCAATTTCGCAATGTAAACAAACAGGCATTTGGTTAAATCTAATATAATTATCACATGTTCTTATCAACCGATGTCAGATAATTAACAATTTCGAATAAAAATGATCAGCTGTGAACAAACTGGCCTTTCTAAATAAAATCTATACTACCATACTACTATAACACTTTTTGTAAATGTCAGTGTCTTATTTTTCCAAGACAGGTTGACCGATGTTTGAAATTTAAGAGTCATCTTTTTAAGCTAATATAATACCTACTCTAAATGCTTTAATACGTACAGTGGCAACTCTGTTTTGTGTGTCAAACACAATTAAAGCGAAAACACAACAACAAATTTCGAATTTTATTTAATTCGCATTAAAAATGGCCGACTGATTATAGAGAGTGCATTTTGTCGAATTTCTTGTTTTACCGTTTTGTTTCAATAGGCGGCGTAATAACAGGAAAAATTGGGGAATTCTCTTACAAATTTGAAGTGTTTCTTCTTCTTTACGATAAATTACCAAAAATTTTCCAAGAAAGAAAAATTAAACTGTGCTACTTTTAATAACGACAAACGATCTATTCCCGCGAAATGCCGCATATACCATATAAGTAACTTTTGTGAAGGTGTAGGTATGGCTTTTTGAAGTGATGAAGTATATTCGTATTTTTTTTTTGTATGTTTCGAATGCAAGGGATTTAAATTTCCGAGTGTGGTAAATCTTTATAAAACCTACAATAGTGGATTTCTGCAGTTTTTCGTTACTTCAAAATTTTAAAATTTAGAAAGCATACGACTAATATATTTTTTTGTTTAATCGGTTACCTATAGATATCTAAATTAATAAGGCATTGTAATTAAATAACGTAGAATTTTGTTTTGTCGAACTGAATATTTCAATTTGTTTTTATTTTTGTTTTCTCGTTCTAGATAGCTACTTACAACTACTTAAGAACAAAAGATAAGAATTTTTCTTTTCAAATTTTGAAATTATCATCTATTCATCATCAGTTTTCAAAAAGACAGAGTAAGAATATAACCCCAGGAAATATTAATTAATATACAACACAAGAGAGTTTCCATTATTTGTGGTGGGTATATAAAGAAACCCATAGGGTTGCAAAAAAAGAAACGAACAAAAAACTGCTTGCCTTAAAAGCAAAAAATAGTAACAACAAAAACCCAGCCGCAGAGAGCTACAACCAACAACTAAGAAAAAAAAAACAAACAAACAACAACAAAATAAAAACCCCACAAGTGAAAAAGAGAAAACCTTATCGACCTTATTTTTCTGTGTTGGCATAAGGTGAATAAAGTATACATAGGATTGTGTTTTCACAGGCATTCTTTGTACATACACATACACTTTGACTTTGGCCGTCGTCGATGAATTTGACGTTGTCGATTGAATATATATAAAAATATAAAACAACACGACCAGTTGGGTTTATAAGTGGTAGTTGAAAGAAGAAAAAATAAAAAAAAACCAATTGTTTTTTGTTGTATTATTTTTTTATCCACTAATTTTCGTGTTGCTGCTTGGGAGAAGCATTTTATTTTCCCCTAAAATATATTCAATTCAATAAAATTAAATATAGAAAAATTGACAATAAAATATTAAAAAGGATATTACAATTTTCAAAAATAAAATCTAAATTTTAAAAAATCGGCGAAAAGTGTAAACCAACAACAAAATGACGTCTGGCAAGGATACCGCGTCGTTTTTCGCACATGGTAACACAAAACAATTTGAGTTTTGCTATAAATTATATCCACAAGTCCTTAAACTTAAAGCTGAAAAACGTAACAAAAAGCCAGAAGAACTTATTCGACTTGATCATTGGTAAGTGTTTTTTCTTTAAATTCTTTATTTTATTTATTTGTTATAAAAAAAGTGAACCGAAAGTGAAATTTCTTCTCGAATACCCACCTAACTACAGAGTTTTGTTTTTTATTAGAGTAAATAATATCTGACGCGCAAACACTCTTGATCCTTCGCTTTGCTCAATACTCAAGTTGGTGGTTGACTTCGCTTCGCTAATTAAGTTTGTATTTAAAAAAGTTTGATGGTAGGTACCTAATCGGATTCAAGAGACTGTTTTTTTTTTCAAATTTATAGGTATTTTAGGATAAAGGATGTTTTCAATTAATTAATAATCAGGAAAATAAATTGAATGCTAAAGAAAAATTTAATGCAAGAGCTGCTTATACATATGTATATCAGTGACTACAAATAAAAGCCATAGGTAGTCGATGAATTTTTTTTATACTTTTCAGGAAGTTTCAAGTCCTTGTTTTTAGAAATCGGATTTAAAATTCTTGTTATTACGATTATAGCGAAGAAGAAAAAAAAAGATTCAGCAATTACATTTGTTCGTAATTTTAATTGGTAGAATTGGTTTTGCATGCAAATAAAATAAGAAGTACTAGTAAATATTAGTGCTCGGTACGTGCAAGTAGGTAACCTGTGAATATAATAATGTCACATTATTTTTCGTTCGAATTTTGACAATTTATACAAAACATATTTGCATTAACCTGCAAAATATGTTAGAAGCCATTTTTTCTCTTCAAACAGTTCAAATTTGGGTCTCAAATTTATTGCGTAAAAAAAAATACAAAATAAAATCCCACGGACAACGGGAACGAAATTAGCAGTCAGAGCATTGCTGCTCCATTCCAGAATCGATTTACTGATTTTGTTCCTATATTTAAGAAAAATTTATGATTTTAAAAATATTTCTTTGATTTCAAACATTTGCCGAATTCCTAAACGCAAAACTTGCGCAAATTATGCTAAGCAGACAGTTTCAAAATGCAAATGTAAAAAAATTTTTTGCTTTTTGCATTTGCTTTGCAAATTTGCGTTTAGGGATTTGGTCATTGTAATGAATTAGGCACAAATCCCATTTTGATATTTCAAAATGAAATCGAGCCGAAAAATTTTATTTTAAACACTTTTCTTGTTTTCTTCTTTTCAAATCTTTGCCTCTAAAACATTTTTTTTTTTAATTTAGGTACCAAAATGATCTCCCAAAAACTATCAGACAACGGGGGAAAGACGCACACATGGTCCATGAAGAACTTGTTCAAACAATGAAATGGAAGCAAGCGGTAATTTGTACTTTAAAAATATCTTAAAATGTTCTTATGACTAATTTTTATTTTTTAGCGTGGGAAATTTTATCCACAACTTTCATATTTGGTCAAAGTTAACACACCTCGTGCAGTTATGCAAGAGACTAAAAAAGCATTTAGAAAACTACCAAACCTAGAACAAGCTATAACAGCTTTATCAAATTTAAAAGGTGTTGGCACTACAATGGCCTCGGCATTATTAGCAGCAGCTGCACCGGAAAGTGCACCATTTATGGCCGATGAATGCCTAATGGCAATTCCAGAAATCGAAGGTATTGATTATACAACAAAAGAATACCTTAATTTTGTACAACACATTCAAACGACGGTACAGCGATTAAATTCAGAAAGAGATAGTAACTCATCATGGTCCCCGCATAGGTAAACAAAATTTAAAAAAAAAAGTTTTTTTTTTATATTAAATATATATTTTATTTTGCAGAGTTGAATTGGCATTGTGGGCACATTATGTTGCATCTGATCTAGATCCAAATTTACTCGATGAAATGCCAGATGGCACAAATTTAGTCAAGGTCCTATCATTAAATGGCACCACGTCCACAGTTACATCAACAACAACAGACAATGAAGCCGATGAGAACTCAGTATCAAATGATTCCGTTTCACAGGAACGCATCGATAATACAACACAAACGACAACCAATACAGATGACGGAACAACACCACCGTCAAATCAATTTGAACCATCTGATGAAAGCAACTTGGAACCTCCATCGGCACCAGCTAATGGAAAAAATAATGGAAATGGTAAAATTAAAAAAATATTCTATTCTCTATTCTCATATTGAATTGCATAATTTTTAATTTAAATTTAATTTTCTGACGAACAGGTGTTATTGATAGTTTGGATGAAAGCAGTTCCAGATCAGAAGACAGCATGGAAAAACCAATAACACCTATGATTGCAAATGATGAGACAAATGACAGTGACACAACACTAAGCAGTGGCAAAAGGTATGTTGTATTTCTGTACAAAAAAAAAAATAGACAAAGGATAAGAATTTTGGCGTTACATTTACCTTTCAAAACCATGACGCCCAATCAAAAATTTTAGTGTATGTGATGTGATGTGAATAGGTTCTCTCCTCCAGGTCAAAATTCTAAAAATGTCATAACCCAAATTATTTAAATTATATTTTAACCGTATGTCTTAATTTTCGCTTTCGCCTTCTTTCAGATCTCTACACTGTGAAAGCTCGGAGGATCAGAACAGTCAGCCCGAAATTAAAAAGATACGAAGTGATTAAATTTTGCATTAAAATAAAATTAAAAAAAAAATAATTAAACAACAAAAAAAAAAACAATAAAATTCATGATCATATATGAGAGTGCTGAGTGCATATAAACACACGTCTTTCATCACCAAGCAAGTAAAACAAATTAGAATTAAAAAAATATAAACTTAAACTACTGATACCACACTGCAGCGAAATAACGTCTACTTTTTTTAAATGTTTTCGTTTGGCAAAAAAAAAAATGTATTTTCCATCTTTTAAATTCCATAATAATTAAAAAAAAAAAACATATTTTTTAGTACGTAATCGAAAAAGTTTATTATACTTCACAAGCAGGAAGAGAAAGAGAAAAGATTCCAATAAAAAAAAATATTCAGAATAAAATTGGCAACGAGAAGAGAGACCAATGAAACAAAACAACACAATTGAAAATAATAAAATAAATAATGCACCAACCGAGTGTACAATTTAAGAAGAAGAAGAAGAAAAAACAACAAGAAACTGCTAAAATTACTTAAAAATCATTAAACACTAAATAAAACAAAAACTAAATTAAGATACAAAAAAAAACAAGTTATAGTAACAATAATAACACCAGAAGCGGAATCTACGAATATTATTTTTAAATTATTTATTAGTCAAATACATCTTAACAATGATATCAAATTTATATTTAAAACAAAATTAAGAAAAAAGTAAAAACTTCGGCAGATGTTTGCTGTATAACAAATTAAGATTACACAGTCTTATAATATTTTGAAAAGAAAACAAACAAAAACAAACACGATGTAGGATAAATATATACATATATATATATTAATTTTGTTCTATTTAAGTTAAAACCCCATACACAACACAAAAACAAGAAATTAAAGATAGGAAATTGTATTTCACACACACACACAATTGTATTGTTGTCCTTCTTAGCGAGGAATAGGAATTCTACTCAAGAAAAAGATAAAAAACACGTCATTTTATGTATGTCCTTTTTTTAAATTTTAATTATTTTATATTAAAAAAACAAAAGCTATAATTCTATTAAAAAAATGTACACAGTCTACATTGGAAAATTGCATCTTGTTTGTTGTATTTTTTTAAATGAATTGGAATTGAAATTTCAAACAATCCCTAAAATTTCAGAGATTCCAGTACACCCCGCCCCCCTCCCGCATTTCAAGATTCCCTAGAAATCAACAAATGGCGCCTGGGTTGGAATCGCCTAAGCTGATTTTGGGCTGACGATTTTTTTACTATCGGTTTGGCGATAAATGCCTCTATAGGAAAATAGAGGGACCAAGAAACGAGACCAAAAATCAAAAAACCGTTATAAATCGAAAAGGAATTTAAATTTTTCGACTTAAAAACAACTCAGCAACCTATGGTTGCCGCTACCAACCACATACAAAATTAAGTTCATATTATTTTGAAGGTGTAATTATGAAAAATTGTCTATTGAGCTGCACAAAATCCGCTATAATACTGCGTTGATCTTCAAAGTTGAGGTGTCAATGGAATGGTTGAACCTGTGCGCATTTCCAGATACAATATGTAATATGTAATTATATACGAAAAAAAAAGTCTAGCGCTTGGAGAGAAAAAAAGGTAAGTTTTTGACAAAATGGTCATTTTCTTTTCTACATATTTTACAAATTTGTACTCCGTAATGATTTTGACTAATCAACGGGTACAAGCGATATCAACGGGCCAACAATTGGTCTTAGTGTGTCGGTTCTCCACCGACAGCCACTTCAACGGGTACGTTAACCACCTACTTCAAAAAAGCTTTTTAAATCTTCTTCAAATAGAAATTTAACAGAAATTAATGCAGTCTTTTGGTCGTTCAGATTTTGTTTGAAAAAAATATGAAAAAGGTGTCCGAAATTGCTCAATTTTTTTTTAACATCTAAGCCCCAAACCCTTAAGAAAACGTTTATTTTTCAAAAAAAAAAATAGAAAAATGATTCGGCTCTTTCCCCAGAAACAAAATTTTCTTGAATTTCTTTTTTTATCATGATTTTCACGTGGTGAACTTTCCGTATTCTGCTATCCGTCGGAGGGAAAGGAATGTTCCAAAAAGCGTATAAATCGCGATAAAAATAAAATTTTAACGATTAGATTCAAGATAGATATCAAGAGAACATATTACGCTTTCATAATAAAAAAAGCCTTATTATGAGTTTCACCCGAAATATATTTCACCAAAATTTTTGTTCGCCCGTAATTTTAGAAGCTATTTTGAGTTTCGCCTGAACGAAATTTCGTTCGCCTACAAAAAATAAGTGAACGTTTAGGCTCTCAATGACATTACATTCCGCTCGAAATGAATGTTCATAATAAGGGGAATTTTTCAAACATGAAATTTCGGGTGAAACTCACAATAGGCGAACAGTGAAATTTAAAATTTTCCGGGTGAAATTTTTTTCGGGCGAAACTCACAATAAGGCTGAATAACATGTTTTTGTAAAAAAAAAATCATGCCAAATTCAAAAACAACCTAAAAATGCAAAAACTAGGTTTGATAATTAGTTGCGGGAAAACGGGTATCCGCATAGAAAAAGTTGTAGGGCGGGCAAAAACTGCCTACTGTTCTTGTGTAGATTTAAAAAAAATCAAGAATCGGTTTGGGGAAGTTAGATCCACTTGAAGAAACGAGAAAAAATAATAAAAACCGTTATAAGTCGAAAAGGAGGAGAAAAAATCACTTCTTAAGTTCTTCGACTTCAGGAACACATGGTTTTCGTCTGCGACCGTTATTGTGGTTGAATACATAAAAAATTCCAATTGAAGGTAAAAGTAGGAAAATCTGAAAAATTGACGATTGAACCGGACAAAATCTACTATAAGTCGAATTTTCCAGATAAAAAATATTTGTAGGTACACATACGAAAATAAAGTTTTAAGGTCTTGGAAAGAAAAAAACTTAAGTTTTTGAGAAAATGGGTATTTTCTTCTCTATTTTGTAACCTACAGTTCGGTTCGGTTTATAATTTTGATTAAACAACGGTCATTTTGGTATATTAAACTTGCGGATACGCTATTAGAGTAAACAATAAATAAATCAACAACACTTTTATTGAAATGTTTGTATTACTTCGTTACGTTTTCAAACTGCTTTAATTTTATTATAAGCCAATAGATAAAAAAAAAACAATAAATAAGAAATAATGCACAAGCATATTTGGAATTGTTTCTAGTACTTTATTTTGTATCTACTTCTTTTCGAGTTCTGACAGTTTTTATGTATTTATAGTTTTGTTAAAGTTGATATTATTTGTTTGAATCTCATTAATTTTCATCAATTTATTTAGAACTTTGCATTTTGTTTTTAAGCTGTTGTTATGCCCAACTTCTTCTTGAGAGATTCGGGCATTTCTGGTGGTGGTGGTCGTGGCATGCGGAGATATACTTTAACGGCATCATAAATAAACCACTGTGCGGCAGTCAGAGTACCAATCATAACAATTCTGGGGACAAGACCACCCCATAGACCTGCAATTTAAAAAAAATGCTTCATAGAAAAAAGAAAATAATAATACAAACATCAAAACATACCAGACCAACCAAGTTGTTTGGCAACATCCAGAGCTGATGCACCCTTGGCTTGATTCAATTTAGAGACAACTGTGTCAGCTGGATGGGAAACAATTGCACAGAACACTCCAGCAATATAACCAGCAGCAAATGTAACAATCAACTGTTCACCCTTTGTACATTCTTGACGTGGTTTTGGAACAACATACCTTTTTTAAAAAAAATATATATATATATAATTAAATTACATATCATATTTAGCATGTTCAATAAGAAAGAAAATCAACTCACATATATAGCAATTCAAGTGTTCGCTCGAAGCACGCGAATTTCATCATCGTATATGGAATCTGTCGCATCCATAGAGGCACCAAGCTCTTATAGAATCCCGAAATACCCTCTTGTTGTGATATCTTTGGTAATGCCTCACGCAATGTATTAGCGAAACCAGGTGTTGTTTGGATTTTCACTTTAGCCGCTTCCATTGGTGCCAGAGCAATATCGGCAAAGAATTCAGCAGATGCCGACGCGGCTAAATACAGTGATGTCCTGTATAGATATGTGTTCTCTTCGCCAATAGCATTCGAGTAGTTAACTTTGAAAACTTCATAGAGACCAAATTTGCACAGACCCTGCATAGAATAGCCAAAGAATGTTGGTGCCCAACCCTTCGATAAGCCCTTGACACCGTCCTCTTTTAATGTTACGCGAAAACCATTGGCAACACTTTTATATTTGGCTGGATCGACTTGCAGCCGACACTTCACCAAATCAAGGGGCACAACCATGGTGTGAGTTATGCCACACGAAATAATACCGCCAAGACCGCATAAGGCGAAATATTGATTTGATCCAAATTGGCAGGAATCTGTGAAGACAAATTAAAAGAAAAAAAAAATAGAACTATGTTTTTCAGTCTGGATGCGTAAAAATATGAAATGAAAAACACGTGCAGTGGGCTAATTATGGGATTTGAAATGAGCGGGTTTGTTTATTCAGTATTGCAAATTTTGCTTTATTTCGACGCAGCTCGACAAAACATTGTGGGAGATACACAACTATCTACTACTACTATTTTTGCTGATGTTTTTTGTTGGTACAAGCCACTTTGTCTTGTCAATAAGCGGTCTGATTTATTTTGAAACACCCTTGAGCAATGCCTCGTTGTTTTTATCTGTTTTTCCTTATTTCCCTTCATTCTGTTAAATGATGTGCGACCTTGTACAGATAGCACTCTGAACGACAAATAAAATTAATACGAAAAATAGAAGCACTGGCGTTCGCAGTCGCAATGAAAAAAAAGCAACAAACTTTTGTTGATAGCTCGGGAGCCCTCCCTACTTACGAAAAAGAACAAAACTGGACGAAAAGTAGTTATGGGAGCATGATATGATTTCTTTATACGTATGTGCTTAGTTTTCAACGACCACTTATATACCCTTCCGGCAATTATTGTTCTCCTTTGACTTACCTCCTTCCGGAGTTGCAGCGGCCATAATTTCTCTAGATGGTATAACACTTTTCATTAACGGTTCATCCTCAATAGCCAAAGTCGATGCTGATGCTGCTTGACAGTTGACATTTGAAAATGGAGTTTTGAACGGAAAGTTCTGGGATGCTTCTAACAGTGAACCAAACAACATGTTTTATTTTTTTTTTCAAGTTCTGTCGAATCGGAAATAGAAAATTTAAATGAAAAAAATTATTTAATAACTATTACGTAATTTTATATTTAAACTTATATAAATACATAAATAAGCAACGAAAAAAAGGTTTTTTTTTCTTCAAAAACAAAACAAAAAATTTAGCAACACGTTCACAGTTTTTCCAAAAATAAAAGATAATTGTCTGTCTGCACAAGATGATTTTTTTTAAATGTTCGTAATTAAGAAAATTTAAAAGTCCTGCAAGCTGTTGCGTAAGATTTATTAATTTTTAGAATTTATTAAGAAATAATTTTTGCTTTTTTTCTTGTTTTAAAAAAAATTAATAATTTTAAATAATTAAGAATAATCGTATTTAATTAAGTTTATTTTGTTTTGTTTTTATTTATATTTTCGAATAATGTTATTATTTATCTTGATTATTTGATGCTCACCGGATGCCGTCGTTCGTGAAAATTAATGTCTTAGACGTGTGGGATCGTCTACTCGCTTCGGATCTACACTGCACTATCTATCTCCTGGTGCAAACTTCTGGCAAGAGAGTGATGGTGTTGCTAGAGATTTGGAAGCGCAGTACAATTTGTCTTTTTTTCTTTTCTTAAAAAAAAAAAAACAAAAACAAAAAACTACAAAAGTGTGCAAAACTCACATAATTGATATTCATGTAACATATGCGCACTGTCTCTCAATAATGATATTGTTGTTGTTACTTCATCGCACTTGATTATAAATACATTCATTACCAAATTTCAATGATTTGATCTTTACACAGAATCATCAGCAATGATACTACTTCTTTCATGCATTTCCTCGCTGTCCTCTGTTTTCGTTGCAAAATGAACAACAGTGGGACGTAATAGTTTTTCGATTGCACTTGATTTGCAAAATTTTCGAGAGTACCTAGGTTGTTGATGTTTTTTTTTGTCGGGCAATGTCAGCACGTTTGAACGTTTTTGGGGTAGGACTATATATAGACAACCTTTGAAGATCAGAAAGTTATCCGTGCCAATGTTGCATAATTTAATTTAGAAAGGAAAAGTTCATATGATCGAGAAAAGTACCTATGAGGTGCAATTTAAGGAACTTGTGAGATTTCCAGCTTCTTAGAGCAAGTTTTGTGATTTTTAAAAGAATCTAATTGGAGATTTTGAAATTAAAGAGGCAAGTGCGCAGTTTGACTATCGAAATATTTCCTTTCAAAGATTTTTCGACTCGAGTGCAACATTTTCGAATATGACTTGAAAGAATGGTACATCATTATGCTCAGCACTTAAAAAAAGCTCCTGAAAGGGTTGTCGATGTTTTTCTAAATAATTTTCACTCAATTCCGATCCAACTATACCTCAATTATGTTAAAAAGTCATTGGATGAAGGTATTTCGATAGCCAAACTTTGTAATATGTTTTCAGTGCTGAATAGAAAATTCAGACCTTTCTGCTGACGTAAAAAATTCAATATGTATCTATTGTTTTTTTATTACTAAATGGATTGTTCTATTATTTTTCAACTGAAAAGTCACTCTAAAAAGGCCGGGTATATTTTATATTTCCGCTATTTATATTAAAAAAAAAAACAAACTCAACATGATAGTTTTTAATAAATTTTTTCATTTGATTTTTTAATAACTTGCAATACAAAATAACATTTAATATTATGATCTACGAAATTTCTACTTAGAATATGGGTGACAATGTAGTGCTTGATTCCTAACTTAGAGATGTGGGTTCAATACCCACTCTAGGCAGCATTCTTTTTAAAAAACGCCCCCTGTTTAAACTGGATGCTATTAATGATATAGTAGAAACTTCACTCTTCACTAAAGATAGTAGAAACCTTTCTAAATCCACTGTGCCAGCAAAAATTCTTTCTCATCCTTCTCACAGTTCCCGTACAATCATTGGGTTTTTTTTGTAGCTATTAGTTTATTAACAGGAATATTGAGAAATTTGTGCCAGAATTTTAAAATTTTAAGAAATTTCTATAAAACCAATGAAACTTGACTAAATTCAAAAGTTTGAAGACCTAGAAATGTTTATGCATGAATCGAAAACTAGTGTTTTTTTTCTCAACATGAGCAATATCAAACAGTATCAAAATCGGAAGTTAATCATCTTCCTTAATTGCTTTCAAGTTAACTCAACTTTATGGACATTTTGGAATGCTTATCGGGAAGAATCTTTCGTTACAACGTGTGATAACTTTAGGCTACGATTCCGAAATGAAATCTAGAAGAAATAAGAAAAGTTCTTTTCCCAAAAATCATTTGGCCAAAATCAAAAAAAAAAACATTGAAAATTAAAGACTGTATCTTCTTTCAGTAGAAAATAATGTTTTTAACGGGAATTGAAACCTCTATCACATCGTGGAGAACGATAGCGACATTTAATACAAGACAACTCCCGTATAAATTTGGATTTTTCTACGTAGCTGTCTTTTTATTACTTTTATTACACGATTCAAGTCTGGTGCAAGAACAAAATAAATAAATGAAGGGTACATCACACAAATTCGGATTTTATTGTTCCTAAAAGCATACTTAAGCATAAGAATAATAAGTCCCGCTAGATCCCCTTTTCGTTTTCCTTTTTATTAAAATAGATTTGTTTCAGTTCCTATTAGCTTCTAGATGTATTATAATACACCAGATTGTGTTTTAATGCTTATGCGTTAAGGAACAATTAAATTCAACCGTTACAAATAGTTTTAATCTTTAATCCCAGTTTTCTGATCTTAGAGTGTTATTTTATAGCTCAGATACATTTTTTTTTCATACATGTATGAAAGCCTTGTTTCGAAGGACTATTTTTTGCTAAGGAGAATTTAGCTCTTATTTAGCAGGGGTATATTTTTGTTGAAATTAAGTTTACATGATTTTCCTATAAAAAAAATAAAAGAATAATATTTCGAATCTGTATTGTTTTGCTGTGTTTTGTGTTACAGATTATGGCACTTCGCGTCGTTTAGGTACGGCAGAAGATGAATAAAGGAAGAGCTGCGCTATTTGTTTCACTTAAAATCTATGATGATGATGATAATGATGATATCAGTCCATGCTATGAGGCTTCCATATGACGATGAACAGTTACTCTGGCAAGAATATGATGCGGACTCATTTGTTGGTGCGGATTACTTTCGGATTCCTTATTACAATCACTTAAAACAGTTTGGCCATACATAAAATTGTTTTTGGGGTTATTATTATAACGATGATCATTCGAACGAATTCGTATACCCATGCTAGAGACAGGTCGATCCACTGCAATGCCACTATTATGATTTGTTGGACTCGATACTGAGGTACTAATGGACAGGGAGTCGGATTTTGATAATCGTTTATTATTTATCAACGGTTCGGCAAGGGTAAAACACATGTGCTCTGAATCTTCATGAGGTGTCATTGTTGAATAGCCATGATCCGATTCGCCATTTGGTGGTCGACGATAGCTGCTCCCTGTGGACATGTGGTAGGGGGATATATCAGGTACAGCTATGGCATTACCAATTGGATTAACTAGATTGCGATTCATTGCTCCTCCATGGCCATCACCGAGGCCATCCATGTCACCGTCGTCGGGTGGTGGGATATTGTCAAAATTGAAACCCGACAGGGGAACACCGTAGTTTTCGTCATGCATCGAATCAACATAAAATTGATCAACGCCATTTTCGAGGCTCTGCCGATAACAATACATTGCAAAACCAATTATCAAGCACAAAACAATTATCGCTCCTCCAACTGGACCGAATGCCGAATAAGGCTGAGATTTTGGCGGTTCAATAATAACCGAACCAAGTTCTCCATCACCGTATGGAGTAAGCGAACTCAGTACGCCATTGAAACATGAGTTCTGCATTGTACAAAATGATGCACCGAATGGATTACCATCCAAATCCAGTTGGCACCATTCACAGCCCATGACAGCAAGACAATCGAAGTGCGTCACATACATATCACAATTTATATGAAGACACGAATTCAACACCATGTTCCAATCATAGCTTGGTGAATTGTCTATAATCAATTCAGTATCCGATGGTGGTTCGCAATAAGGATATCGAAGAGTATAGCTGTGAAAAAGCTCATATTCATTAGCATCATCATCTGTGACGACTGCTGCTGCTGGTGGAGGTTTCATTTGCATCGGGCACTCACACGGACACTCACAATCGGTTTGATCCATGCGATTGCAATTAAGGCAAATCCGATCAACTGTACTGCATGGACAAAAAGCCCCACCATCACATGATGAATTAAGTACAGCTGCAAATATATTTGTCGCCCAGACTGCCGTTATCTTATACTTTGTCCGTTCCCCATGGACCACATTCGTTAAGACCTCTGTTAGGGATGTATTGAATGCGTAATACCGTTGAATTGTACGATTTTGATAATTCGCACAGGCTAACTTCGTTACCAGTATTTTATGATTAAGTATATCATTGGCTAGAAATGATTCTTTGTGTGTAAGATGTTCATGTGGGCGACGAAGATTTTTCTTCGCCGACACTGGTTCCATCATAGTTGGATGTGCAATTAAATAGCCTTCGTTTTCGAAAAGAATACATTTGATATTATCCTCTTGGCACAATGGAGTATCCAAAATTAATTTATAGAAAAACGCATATGGAACATCTAGAGCTATTATAGCTACAGGTGAGTCACGTTCCGAACTATGAAGAGCATTTGCTTTACCTTCGAAAATGGTATGAGCTATCGTTATAATATAACCAGCACCACCTTTCCAAGAAAAAAAAAAAAAGAGAAAGAAAACTGCAATCAGGAATCAATGAAAATGTATAAAAACAACAGACCTGCATCTAAATACGGTTCGGTGACAACTATCCTCCCCGGATATTGCATCGCTTTTAAATACCATGGTCTTCGTGATGGATCAAAGTCTGTAGCTAATATACAACCCGGATAGACTTGCAAAACACCACTTATTGTTGCTGCATAACGACGAATTATATAATTTTTAAATTCACCATTTTCTAGATGGCGTTTTTTCAAATGTTCTATTACACTGTAAAGAGCACTAACATCATTTCTTATTCTTGGCAATAGACCTGGATTTGCCAAATAACCTGTATTATCTTTGATATAAGCCATTATACCTTGTACAGTATGAATCTTTGCCATATCAGAATTTATACGATTGTTCTTAATATGAATAAATGGTGATTGAAAAGATGAAGCGCTTAAGAATAATGTACCGCTATCTGAAAGGAAATAAGAAAGAAAAAAACACAAAATAAATAAATCAAACATAAATTATGATGTTTCAAAATATTTATGTTTTTGATTTTAATTAAATGAATTCTTCTAATATTTTCCTTCTCCGTCTAATTTTTGCTGAAATTTTAAATTTGAGGACAAACAGTTCGAATTATTTTATTCGCTATTTTATGAATACAAATTTTAAATTAATGGTTCGAATGAAATAACAACTGACTCACGCTAAGCTTAAAGGCTTAAATTTTAGGTGTTTCAATGGGCCCAACTTAATAATGAGAATCTACTTAAGTTTGATTCAAATAAACAATTCCGTTACTAGATAAAATTTTACTATCTATACGCCTTAATTAAAGATTTGTCTTCCACGGAATCCCCAGATTGTAAGACACACAGACATTTTTTTTACCTGTGTGTGAGCAGATTTTTTGAAGGCGGATGCTTATTTTAACGACCCAATTATACCGATTAACTATGACACCTTAGTCCCTTGCATAATAACTATTCAGTTAGAAATGATATACTCTTTTCAGGGATAACTGTGGATAAATCCAAAATATCTTTACATAATAAAACGGAAAACCTTAAACTTTTTCTGAATAAAATCAAAAATAAATAGACTAATTTGTGTCAAGAAAATTAAAACATTAAGCCTTAAATTTTATGATAGAAAGCCGAACACTTCGGCAAATATGTGCAGGTCCAATAGGACTCAGATGAAAATAAGATGTAGGGCCGGGTCGGACGAACTTGCTTTTGTACGATAATGATAATATATGTATGTATGTACATGGATCATGAACTACAATTTATTTGTAGCAAAAATGTATGTAGACGAATTCCAACATAATTATATACAATTATTCTGAGATAATGAATGGGCAGTTGATCCTGGTGCTTTAAATGATAAATATGTTTTTGTAACAGTTCTTATGTAGGATCACACTGCGGTCTTAGTCTTGAAATTTTAAAATTATTCATCTGATAAAAGAAATAAATTAGTTATGGGATTCATATTTTATACCACCTGCCAAAAAACGTTGTTTCCATAGTTGCCACTCAACTGGAAAGTCAGGGAATGAAAATTTGGTCAGGGAAAGTCAGGAAAATTCAGGGAATTTCAAAAGCGGTCAGGGAAAAATTTGTTCAGCAGAGATTATTTTCATAAAACTATGTGTATTTAGCGAGCTCATTAAATACTGCCATTGGATTTGTGCATAGAAAGAATGGGAAGAAGGTTTATGTGGAATTCTGTTCAGAAAAAGAATCCAATTTTTTCTGTCAAACAAATCTTGCATATTTTGCAAGATTTCAAAAAGAATTTACACCGATTTGCACACACACTAGCAAGAAATTTCTTAAATCTCAAATAATTTGTCGCGCAATTTTGGGGTCATATTTATGCGATTTTTTTTTTTGATAAAAAAGGGTGCGACAAATTATTTTTTGACACAACTTATTTAAGGACGTCGAGCGACAATTGTTTAAACAAATTCCACAATCCACATCAAAAAATCTTGTAGGAAAAACAAATAGTCAATCAAAACTGTATGAGTAATGCCGTATTCATAGATGCAATTTCAAAATTTTTTTTAAAGCTAAAAAAAAAATCCTAAAATTTTTTTTCTTTCACGACAAATTCACGACATTTAATGAGATACTCCGTTTTTTTTTTGAATTTTTTTTGGGGGTGGTAATGCTAACTTGACGGTCAAGGGATTATTTTTAAAAAAACAAGCGCGACAAATTTTTTTCTTTCACGACAAATTCACGACAATTAATCCAATTATTAGAATCTTAAAATTTTGAAGTGGTAATGCTAACTTGACGGACATATTTAATAAAAATAAATATCACATTATTCACGGTTAAGGCAACCTACTCTTATGTCTAAGTTAGGCAGCTATAAGACAACAAGGTTTTGGAACACAAGGTTAGACAACGTTTATAAAAAAGAGCAAGTATTTATAATGTTTCTCAAAGAGTGACTGTTTTAATTTTTTTTAGCATTTGGTCAGGGAAAGTCAGGAAAATTTATTTCGAAAAAAAGTGGCAACTATGGTTTCATTTAAGGTAGTATTAGGCGTGTTTTTTTGTAAGCCCAGAGGGAATTGATCGAAAAAAACAACGTCGGTGCTAAACAATCACCATGTTAAATACAACAACAACTAATACCCTACGGGCTAAGCTAAACCCAGATAATTCTCCGGGCTTAACTTAAGCACACAGAAAAACTGTGTTACCGGCATAAATTATATACTTGTTATCGATAGTTTGTATGAAAACTCCATTTTGTTTCTGTGTTGCTGTCACTAATCCCTGTGGTCGTTTTTTTCCTGCAATTCCCACTGGGCTTGCAAAAAAACACGCCTATTATGTGATAAAAATAAATGAAAAGAACATCTGAAATTGTTTTGACACCAACTGATTTCTTAAACAAATCTTAATACATATATGAGAAAAATTTTTAAATCGTTGGTGTTTTTTTTAATTAAAAAAAAAGTTGTACAAACATTTTACTTGTTATCGATTCGGAGTTAATCTACCCTATTTCGAAGTATCGAATTTTCAAAAACTAATTTTGAAATTTTTTTTAAATCAAAAATTTGTTTTTTTCAATTTTGATATTTAATATTATTTAAAGTTATTCTTCTGTGGCTCCGTTTTTAAGAATTATTTTTGATTAAGCTACAAAAAAGTTGTATGCACTCTAATTGCCAACATAGCAGATATTTCGTCTGCACACTTACACTGATAACACCTCTGTGGAAGAACAAGAATTCACTTAGACGCTTCTGGTAACTTGGCCGAAAAAGCCTGCTTCAGAAAAAAAACAGAAGTACCATTTGAATATAAAAACCGTCTTCGAATTCTCATTTTTTCAAAATTGCTGAGGTTTCGTTTATCTTATCTGAAATTTTATATCTAAAAACTTATTTTCCAAAAAAAAATGTATACATTTCAGGACGACAAAAACTTCGAACACATTAGAAAGCTATCAAAGAAAATTGTTCTGAAACAAACGAAATATCGAAAGTAATAAATATGGTGTTTTGAAGGATAAATATATGTGATGGTTGATTATAGGTCAAACTACAAAATACTAAATCAGCGTTATCATGTATTCCATCGTTATCGCAAACTTTTCCAAATCCCGAAAAAATGACAATTTACATATATGAGATTTTCCACTACGATGGAATTAGAAACTAATATAACATTTTTTTTAAAAATTTGTTATAAATATTTTTTGAACTTTTATAGATGTTTTTTTTAAGTATATTTTCTTGAAAATATGATGCGCAGTATTATTTTCTATTGTAAGAAATATCGAGAAAATAGTTTACAAAAATGTAAAAACGGTTCTTTGGGATTTATCTACCGTTAATAAGTTTTTTTTTGTAAAATTAGTTTTCACCAAAATTTAAATCATACTACTAAATAGTGATATGGACCACAAATATGTTTTGTATCAAAAGCATTAGACCATTTTAAAAGAAATTTTAGTTTCCCCGTAAATGATATTATGTATGTACATATGTGGGTAGGTACCTTATTTTTATTTTAGGAAGTGATTCTAAACATGACAAATTATAAAAGTTTTGTTAATAAAAGTACTGATCATGCAAAAATACTTCGGCCATCCAGATTTTTTCTGTTTAGTTGCAGAAAGCTCGTTAATGCACACCGACTTTAAATGGCTAAAAACTGTTATAATTGTAGATTGGCATTTCTCGAATCTCGTCCTTTCTTTGAAACCTATAATCCCACTACATCTACATGCTACGGTTAGGTTTACAAAAAATGTAGGCAACCTTTTTGTTCTTATACGGCTTTCACACCGAACCAAAATCTCGGATTTCGGTTTACATTCCACACATAAATAAGATTTCGTTTGACTTTTGCACTAATCTAATAGATTACGAAATCTGAAAATGTATGGAAAATCAAGTTGGTATCGATTTTGATTCGGTTTGAATAGGCTATTATACAGAAAATTCAAACTACAAGACAGACAGAATTTCGGGGCTTAGTTTTTTCTTTTCCCTATCAGTCTTTATGTTATATTTGATCAAAATCTCAAGATCTATTTATTTTTACGAAAGGAATACTTGCCATATTAAAAGTAAAAACATACATACCCATTGTAGCAATTTGTCTGAAATACCGACAAACTGGTGTATGCGGTGATATCAAATCAATTCGATGATATAACAAATCAAATGGTGCCATATATTCTGTGTGTTGGAATTTTTGCCAACCAACACTGCCATATCTAGCTTGATATTGTGGCACAAATGTTTTTCCATTTGTCTTCTTCGATGTCATTGTTACGATACAAATAATATACATATCCATCACTCTGTACCATGAATAAGTTTTCTAGAAATAATAAATAAATAATAAAATAAAAATACGTATGTGTTTACTAATTTCATCTTACAGTTAAATCACTTCCAGCTCCATCTGCCACAGAAAGAGTTTGATTGCCTTCGTTTTGTGTCAGTAAGATCTTTCTAAAACTTTGGAAATTCTTGGAATTTTCCAATAAAGCAATATCAACAGGAAGTGGTGTTTTTGTTAGGTATGGTGCTTGTTGCAAAGCTGGATGAACAATTGCTATTCCGTTAAAATCAATCAGACAAGCATAACTGTTTTCGGAGTTCTTATAATTCAAAACATCCTCAGCTAAATCAGATAGATAGAGATTTACTCCGATTACACCAAATTGTGGTATCGCATGTGTTATAGATACGATAGCATCTGTAATTAAGATTTTTTAGCTCAAAATATCAGTATTATTTTCTATACCTTTGCTGTTATAATCAACCACAGGTTGATGCAGTTGCAATTTCTCACTAACCCGTCCATAGCGATTAAATAAATGAGCAAAAACAGCTGTACTGATTTTAATTATACGCTCAGGATGCCGCTTAGTTATGATATAAAGATTGCCAATTAAACTTCGATGATGATGATCTGATTCTGGATACCAGCCAGATACATCTATGTCGTATTTAGTGTAGTTTTGATGGACAATATCATTTAGGAATTGTTTTTCATACATAATACGCTTTTCATCTGCAAAAAAAAATTAATTGTATATCAATTTTTATATACATATGTATGTATATGAATAGCAGAAAATTTATTTTTATACAAGATTTTGCTTATTTTTGCTGTATATGATTTCGATCAAGAAAAATACTTACCTAAAATAACGGCGCATGTATTAATGATAATAGGAAATTCTAGCGCATGTTGACCAACTGCAATAGCAACTAAAACACTCTTCGCATCAGATAACCGCGTCAATAGACCTCTGGTTACATAGATAAATTCTAAAGGTTCATTTTCGGATAAATTTTGCTGTCGCAGCAAACTAAACGAATACTGAAAACCCAACGAATGATTTGTTTGTTCCGTGGAACGTTTAAGCGTCGAAATAAAATCAAGGATTTCTTCTTTATTATCAGGTGTTGCTAAATAAGCTAATTTTTTGTAGGAATTTTGTGGAACATCTGTCAATTCCATTGGTGTAGCTTCATCGGAGATTGTAACAATGCTTATGAGGTCGGTGTCTGTGAGCATTTGAATGAGATTTGATACTGTAAAAAGTAAGAATATAAATAAAATAGAAAATTAATGGAATTAAGGAAGAAAAACTTTACCAAATGCCTTAGAAAGTTCCATGTGTTCGACACTAAGCACACTGCCAACATCGATGAGGATAAACAAATGTTTTTTCTCCACTATTGTCGCCACATATAAACGTCGAAAATGTAAATTATTGAAATAATATTGGCAATTGTGATCACTTGCATAGTCGTTGTTCGACAAAAAGAAGACATGTTTGAAGTTATTATCCTCGATATTATTCAGACGTCGAATTTCTTCTAAAATCTTTCCATTCAATCGAAATGATAAACTATTTTCGACAGTTAAATCATTATTATTATGATTGTTTTTTAAATTATTTAGAATTTGTATTTGCTGTTTGTTGTAATTTTGTTCTAAACTATAATCCTCGAAGGGGCATGGTTGGATTAAGGTATTTAAAAATATTTGATTTGGTTGAGATTGATTTTGTAAATCTCTAGCAACGAGTGTGTTTTCGATGATGTTTGTAATGTTATTGTCAAAGAATCTTTTCAAATCGTAAATGCTAGTTTTGGCTTTTTGGAGTTTTTTCGTTAGACGTTTGGAGAATTCCTGTGTTTCGTTGGTTTTACTTACCATGGCTGTCAAGTCCATTGCATCGAAAATTTCCTTGAATGAAAGAAAAGTACAGATAATTTTTTTGAATAGTAAATAGATAATAGAATTTTATGGGAACTAGCCACAACACAATGCACCGTGGTCTCATCGTTGTACGGCAAAAAAAAAAACTTACCTGAATCGTTGTGATTCCCAGTTCTACATTTCGCATGCTCCTCAGCCTAGCATCTATGCTACGAACCAGAGTCATGAAACTAGGAAGGTTGTTTGTAGGTTTTTGTTGCTGTTGACCAGGACCAGGTCCACTAACAGGATTAAAGGTAGAATTCTTAACCAAAGGCACTTGGGTTTTATTGATGGAACTCGCAATATACTTAGAAGATGAGTAAGAAATGTCACTGCTACTGCTGCTGCTGCTGAAGTTTTGCTTTTGGTCGTGCTCGTCATCGCTACTGCTTCTGTGGTACAATGCTAATGGTGGTATATCACTGCCAGTAGTAGTTGTTATCAATATAGGAACCTCGCTTATGTTTAGTTTATCGTTACCGCCTACAACATGCAATTGCTTGAATAAACCAATTGCACAAATAAGTACAATAACATTGAACTGTCGTTGTCTTAATTTAAAATGATTGCAATAGAATGTATGAAGAATGTGCGGCGACATTATTTTGCCGTACAAATAAAAGGAAAACTAAACTAAAGTTTATTTTTGTAGGAATTTCTTTTGTTTTATATTTTGTCAACATATATGGGTTTTTTGTTCTATTTCTTTTTATTTTCCTTAAAAAATAATTTTATTTCACAAATTAACAAAAACTGTTTATTATTTAAGCATTCCATTACAAAGCATTTTTGTTTTTTCTTGTCGTATTTTTTTTTTGATGTCGTGAGTTGCGTTTATTCTTGTTTTTCATATAAAAACCGTGAGGGATTAAGATTACTTTTTAATTTGTATCAGTTTTCTGTGTTAGTGTCGTTTTAAACTATCTTTTTATAAATAAATTCTAAATGCTTTTTGTTATAGTTTATTTTTTTTTTTGAAAAAAAGTATTTGAAATGTCAAAAATGGTTTCGTAGGTTTGTAAGATGCTCAAACTGTTGTGGCGAAACGAACTGAAATATAATTTGTGTTCTGGAATATGTGGACAGGAACAGATTGCGTTTTTACCTTGCGATCATGACGCGAAGCCGAAACAAGTTTTTTATGTTGGGGTCATAAAAATTACAGACGTTTGTAAAATTACGATTTTTCTTTTTTTCGTTTACTTAATCCCTATTTAAGGCCAGGAGTGCACATGCAACTAAACAGTTTCGAAACAGTTTAGTTTCGATTTTGAGGTTTATATGGAAGTGCGCGCTATCCAATATAAACCTATAGGACTCAAAATCGAAACCAAACTTTTTCGATACTAAAAGTTGCTTGTGCGCGGCGGGCCTAAAGCCTTATCTACATTGACCCATTTTTGCAAAATTGCAAAAGTAAAAATATATTTTTTTTTAAATTTTTATAAGGGGTTTTTGTGTGGTAACACACTTGCAGTTAGGCTGCCAAGCTTTCGCACCATCATATTAATATTGAAGGTTTTGCTACCACCAAGATTTTATAGGTTGGAGTTATAGCTATTTCCAGCCTATAAAATCTTGGTAAACATTTTGATGGAATTCTCGATTTTCTTCCAAATCGTCCAATAATCACTAAAAAAAAAAGGAAAAATAATTCAATTCTTTTGCCTTCTTTTTGTCTCCACCCTCGTCCTCTGTTAAATGTTTAATTGATTATATTTGCACATGGGATCGACAAAGAATTTCTTTACCAAAACATCTAGATATTTATTACTGTACAATTTATTATATATGCTTTGTCGCTGATTTTAGCATCTACCATATTTGTAATCAAGCACAAAATCACCAACTTTGAGCAAATGGGTTTTGGTACGGATATCATTGTTGTTAATTCCCAATTCGGAAGCCTTTGGTAATAAGCAGTGCTTAATCAAGCGTGAGCTGATTAGCGATATCCATGATAAGGAACTCAAATCATTGATTCCTTGATTTAAATTGTAGTAAAAAAACTTTCAGCTTGCCACAAAGCTGAAAGGGTAGTGATGACATTTTGTAACAGTTTGCTGTGGCGGTTGCAACAAAACACGTCTTATTAGGTTTGTTCGGGTACTTTCCGGACTAAAAATGGCAATCTGTCAAAATTTGAGGAGTGGGGATGAAATTCTCTCAAAGAGGAGTGAAGCTGTCCGAAAATACACGAACGCGTTGAACCAAAATATTTGCCACTTTTACAACGTCAACAAAAAGTAAACAAAGGCAAAAAAGTAAACAAATTTTTATCAAAATTACATGTTCTTTATTGAATTTTATTACAAAAAAATTAAATTTTACGTTATAAATATTAACAAATAGAAAATACACACTTATAAAGAACATCACATATTTTTGTTTTTTTTTTTTATCCAAAATCCGATGCAAAAAATTCACTGAGCACAACACTGACTAAAAAAACCCACACACACACGAGTACACTTCAAAAGTTCCTATATTTAATTAATTAATTTGTTTTTTATGAAATAGTTAATTTTTTTTTATTAAAATGATTTTATTTTATTTTATTTTATTTTATAAAAAAAAAAAAATCACTTGCAAGAAGATCAACACAACAAAAAGTAAACAAGAGCCATTTTGTATTTTTGTTGTTGTTCTTATTGGCTATCAAATTGGCTTCTGACAGAACACAGAACTTACCAGTTTGTGCCCGAAGAAATTTCTCGGGTAAAAACTGGCAAGAAGGGGAAATAATTTTCTCCCTTTTGAGCGCTCTCTCCTACCGCCGTATAGTTAGCAGCACTATGTCGGGAATTTCAATTTTTTTGATTCCTACAATTTGGAAAACATTTGGAAAATTTTGGAAAACCTTTTTTAGAATTTGGAAAAGCATAGTTTAGTAAATAATTAACAAATTGTGAAAAACATGACGGTTCTATAAACAATTACAATGGGAGCGTTCAATTCATTACGTATATGTCTTCTGAATTTTTAGAGCTTGTGATTGGCCAGCTATCATGAAAAGTTAGATGACTTTCAATGGCATTTCATCTGAATTTTTTAATAAGAAATTTGCATCTGAAATTTCGGATGAAAGTTTTTTGTTGAAGTTCTACTTCATAAAGCTCAACTTTATAATTTGGTTGGTGATTGATTTGTTGTTGTTCAGATGAAAATTTCTTGTCTGAAAATTCAGATGAAACGTAACTAAAAGTCATTAAAAGTCATCTTACTTTTTATAACAGCTGGCCAATCAGAAGCTCTAAAAATTCTGAAAACCAAATTTCGGAAAACCAATCCCGATCGTTTGATACCAAAAAAGTCAAATTTGTTTCTATGTGCTGCTAACTATACGCCAAACCTTAAATTGTTAATAACTAATTAACTAAGGTTTTCCAAATTCTGAAAATGGTTTTCCAAAATTTTCCAAATGTTTTCCAAATTGTAGGAATCAAAAAAATTGAAATTCCCGACATAGTGCTGCTAACTATACGGCAGTCTCTCTCCTGCCAGAAATTACACGAAATTTGCGTACGCGAACACGTTCGGACTAAATCTGGTAGAAAAATGGTAGTTTTGGGTAGTTTCTGCCGAGTACGCGAACGAACCTATTATTTACTATAGATGTGTTTTGTTGAGCTAGTTACTGTGCTGATTCCGTAATGTTTCACGGTAATATTGGTTGAGAAACGTTGAAAAATGGAACAAAATTTATATGTCCCCTTTCACATAAGGAAACTTTGCCAACAACTCTCAATTTTAGGCGAAAGAAGTACGAAGTGGGAGGAGTAAATGAAATCTCCCCGGTCACGTTTGAGGAGATTTTTTGACATTCTTCTTCAATAGTGATATTTTGGAAGAAATTAAAAGCAATAGTCGAAAAATATCCACCAAATATCAATGGAGCCACTTGGTAAAATAGCGTCAAAAGTTTAAGGAATTAAATTTAAAATTCACAGTTGATTATCTTTAATCAAGGATTAGGCTAGGCGCGTACATGCAACTAAACAGTTTGGTATCGATTTTGAGTGTTATAGGTTTAAATGGGAGTCCGCACAGATGCATGTACGTGCTGTCTCATATAAACCTATAGGACTCAAAATCGAAACCAAAGAGTTTCGAAACTAAAAGTTGCATGCCTTACTGGCCTTACTGCAACTGGTAAATGATCGAATGTGCATGTTTAGTGTTTACCAACAATTTTATTAAAGGTTCCCAAATTTCAATTCTTAAGCCTTAACTACATTGACCACTTTTTGGAAAATTGCAAAATTAAAAATATTTTTTCCCGCTAGCGCAGTTATTTTGTGAAAAAGAATATACAAATAAATAATAATAAATATTTTTTGTTAACCGAAATTTAAGCTTTCTCCATCATTTTTATAAGTTTCCCAGTCAGAAACACTATCCTAACATGAATTTGAAAATCTTCACTTTTGTACTTTTTCACTTTTTTTGCCAATGTAGTTATGGCTTTAATCATAGAAATCGCTAATAAGCTGATTTTTATTGAAAAGCGCCATTTAATTAGGGCTGTTAAAGTGATGGTGCAGATTTAACCCACTGTGAACAAACTGGTCCTTAATAGTATTTCCTACATAATCTTATCATTTCGAATAGTGGTATGGACCTTTGACTCACCATTTACCAGCCATCAACAAAACCATATTAATGGCGTAGTGAAAAGTCACAATATAAACAGGGTGATGGGAAATAGATATTTTGCAAATTTTCAACTGAAAACAAAACATATAACATGCCTGTACCATAAATTACCCACACGCCACATTTCTCCCAAAACTTCCATTTCATTCCACAATTGCCAATTTTTGATTAAAAACAAATCGTTCCATTTTCCCATTTCAAAAACGGAACCAAAAAACGAAAAAAAAACTACAACTCTGTGTTGGCTTTTTCTGTGTAGTTACATTTCTTCTTTTCGAAGGAATGCAACGAAACTGCCTGGCTGGATGGGTTGTGTAAATTTCACGTCCGCCATTACGCGATAAACTGTTTCGCACGAGACGAGTTAACACACAGCCAGAAAGCGAAATTAAAAAAAATCTCGCCGTAATATAAAAAAGAATTTCTTCTCTCCTCAACAACCGCCTTAAATAACAATTAAAACATCCCCTTAAATAAAATTATATATATTTACGGTAATTTTTTTACAAGAAATTTATATGAATATGAATATTGTTTCGGTACATGTTTTTTCACACTAAAAAAAAGAAAAATTTATATTCTTTCGTCTGAATGTGGAAAAAGCAAGTTTTCTAGTGGGGACTGTGTGTGAAGAGAAAAATCTTTTAGTCGTTTGTCTTTCTCAAGTCTCAACTCTACCAATTCCAATCCATCCATCGACAAAAAAAATCAGCAGCGCATAGTCGCAGCAGAGCAGAGAACGATGAGGTCTCCTCCAAGTTGACAACGATGACAACTATAGCGACATCAACTGTGTGCGATGGCCATGGTTACCAAAATCTACCATCTAAGTACCGATCACTCGAAAGAGAGAGAGAAATATTTCCATTGCTCTATATTTAAATCAAATGTTTGTGAAGGAGAAAAAGAATATGTGGTGTTATTTTTGTTTCATCTCTTTATTTCTCTAGTGTGAGTGTCTAGTTGATAATTTGTGTGTTTATATGAATTGTAATTTTGTGAAAGTGTGCGAGTTACTGCCCTTATTTTGCAAAGAAATGAAATGAGTGAGTGTAATTTTGATTTTTTTTTATTGAATTCTCTATATTTGAATTCTCTTTATTTAAAAAAAGCTATCAAGGGTAATCTGAATTTATTTTGTGTATGATTTGAAGATGATTTTGTCGAGAAACTGCAATAAATTGGAAATTCCGTTCCAAATTGATTTATTAGAACCCTTTTTATTAACAATTTTCTCTCTCTATTTTCTGAATTTCTCTCCATCTCATTCCCACTCTCTATATCAGGAAAGTTGATTGATTCTATGTGGTGGTATTTTGTTTCTTTTTAATTTTTTTTATGTTCGTTTAAGTTCTAAAGCAAAACAGCAAGCAACAACAACGCAAAAGTATTTAAACAAAATTGTCAAAATTATGTTGCCGATAAGTGATGTGCGTGTCGCTCGCGATTGACTTTTTTAATTTACAGACATGTCTCGATTTACGAATCCAAATTATCTTGATCGCCTCATCGGGCAGCAACCAAAAAAATGGTAAACATTTACAATGATAATCTTTTTCATTTTTTTGTTATTTTCACTCTCCTACTTCTACCATATCCCTTCCGAGAAAAAAGTATTTCGCCAATTTTCAATAAATTCACATCACAGACATTGAGAAATTGGAAAAAAAAAAACAAATTAATAATTGGACTCCATGGCACAGATAAAAAATATAATTGAATCTGGATCACCTTTGCTTTTACTTTGAAAGGATTAATTTTATTCGGGGACATTTTACATATTCAAGACTTTCTTAACTCTGTTTCTGTGATCTCAAAAAATTCTATTGAAGACGACACGGAGCGGCGGATATAAAATCAAAAATTATAATGATTAGTTGGACAAACACATGGGAATGGTGTAGCTGCAGCTCGAAGCACTGTCAAGGATGCGAAAATATACAGCATTGCAATGTGAAGCTGTAGCTTTAGCAAGAAATGTATCAACTTTCTGCTACAGGGAACATTGATTGGTGGCTTTTTTTTCAACTAGGACGGGTACTACTGTTACTAGCTAATTCCGCAATCTTATATGTATATTTTTGAACGTCATCAAATATATTCTAATTATTCTGCTGTTTTACTTGAGGCTTCTTCTTATCCCATATGTTTCATTGGATTCAATTCGATGCTAAAATTTATTGCAAACAAAAATCATTCAATGTTCCACCTGGAAAGATCCTTAGATTATTTGAGAAGAAGAATTGTCTCATATATGGCAACCAGCTCAGCTTTAAACTTAATCTTATAAATGATGTATCTAAAGATGTCTAATAGTTATCTGTAGTAAGAAGGAAGATGGAAAAATGAGAAGTAACAATGCAGTAACGTTTAAAATGGTGTTTCATTTTAGTAAACACAAAAATTATATTTATCTCCGTTGCCACCTTTGGCTTTAACGATTACTGCGCTATCTTTTGTTTTGTTCGGCCTTTCTTTCAAAACAACTTAACGCAAACTCTATTTATATTTTCTCGAGTGTGGTTTAAGATGTTAAGAAGTCTAAGAATTTAAAAACTTCGCAAATGTTCTCAGTTGGATTTGAATTTGGAGACTGCACAGCCCATCGTTATGGATGCCACAATTCTGAGCGCTCACAAACTTTCCTTCGTTAATTTGAAAGAGCATGTGAGTTAAATATAATCAGAATTTCTTCTCCAGAAGTCGAAACTTTTTCCCTCTGCGATAGAAACTATTTTAGCAACAAATCCTAAAACTGTCATTCTCCCTTGCCAGCAAAAGTGAAGAATAGAGAAATGTGTTTATATTAATAAGAATACGAAGATCTCTAAGATTTCAGAAGTATAAGCAGGCCAGCTAGGTAGATGACTTTTCACAAAACATTTGCATAAAAGATAGAGTTAAGTTTATGTGCACAGCCAAGCAGTTAAAGATAATATAGAAATGCTCTTTCAGCTGTCGTATTTAAAAGTTAGTTTAACGCATTTTGGGTTGTAGTTTATTCTTCTTCAGATCTTCAACTCAAAAAGAGGGCCGAAGCGAGTTCATCGCTCACCGCAATATAAAATAACAAATGAGAATATTATTCTGTCTTTCAACTCATAATATCTATTATTAGGAAGTACAACTTTACTAAAAAAAAATCTGTTTGGACAGTCGACACTTCGTGTCGGTTAGACTATCAACTGTGGTAGAAGTCCGTATTTTATGCAAATATGTTCTGGATAGGTACATCGTAGAAAAATGTTAAGGCTTCAGTGTCTTTAACTGCAGATGCATATTCTGAAGTTAAACCCTTCAGGCACAACATAAATTATACTTCTTAAATATTCTTAGGGTGATCATTACTGCACAAATTACTAAGATTTCCTAAATCCTATAATAATTTGGTGAAAATCATCTGGCTCATGTTGTTGAAGAAGTAACATTAGACAATGAGGAACATACCTATGTAGTTTGAAGCTAAAAATTTCTAATCTTGGTCTTTAAATATTAATATAATAAGTTTTCATAGAATTAGCAGATTGAGCTGTAAAGTTGTAAGTTCGTATCAGACTCATGTTTTCGATGCAGATTTATATCTAAAAGATATTTGTTTGTCTACTTTTTATGGGGATCTCGCAAATAACTCCTGCCAGTTATCTAAATTGTATTTTTTTAAATCTAAACAAAGATAGAGGTTCTTTTCTTTTTGTGATTATTTGGTGGCATTGCTTGTGGTCACAGACGCTTTGGAAGATTTTGACCAAGCCTTCAGCATTGATTTGATTTGCCTAAGTTTAAGATATGAGTTGTAGCCTATTTAGTGGCTGTTAGTTTTCAATTTTCATTTTTAAATGAAAAACTTCGTTCGATACTAGGACAAGGTGTCTAAGAAGCGACGAAATGAGCTCTATCTCTGGTTCTTCAGCATTTTAACAATAGTTTTCAGAAGAATCTTACATCTTCTATTTTAAATATCGAAAAGACACCAGCTTTATTAAAACATTGACGATAGCTCAAGCGAATAATTAAGTATATGGATTTTGAATTTATTCATAATTTTTAGTTGAGCCATTCCAAACAGTCAAGCATTAAATTTGGCGCAGACGGTTGAATTGTCTGCAGTTCATTGTAATAGCCTATCATGATATAATGTGCCTTATGAGTTAATCATCTGAGTCAAGACAGATTCATTCACATAAACTAAGGAATTTCTTGATTGAAAGTAGGTATGGCAAAGGTGAGAATTGAAAAATGGGTCGAACAAATTTGCTACTAGGACTTCAAGCAGATTAACAGAAACTGCACAAATTTCAATAACAGAACTTCCATAACCAACTGAACTAAGTGTGATCCAGTCGGGCAATATTTAGTTTTATAAAATCGCATTTTTCACAACACGACAAAAATAAACAAAAGCAAATGAAATTATAATTTCATTTTATCTTTTTCGGTGCTTAGTGTCAACCAATTTAATTTGCCATCACAAAATTAGATATTACATTTTATTATGACTACATATGTGTGTCTGTATAAGTTTGTCCAAATTGTACAACTTTTTGTTTTGTGTTTCTTCTTTTAATTTCATCCATACCTGTCGACATTGCTAAATAAAATAAAAATAACAGCAACCAGAATCAGAGCTAGAGCCAAAGCTAAAAAAAAAAAATAAATTCCTCTCCCCCCCACCAAAAAAAAAACAGCTGTTGTCATCGGGCAAAATCATTAAAAAAAAATTAAGAAGAAACCAAATCGAATCTTTGTCTTGGATTTCTTTTTTTGATTTTTGTTTTGAATGAGTTCAGAATTTATATAGGTAGTATGATTGTATGAAACAACAGAGCATAATTAAAGTGAAGAGAATAAGTACATACAGAGCAAAAATCTTTAATTAGCTTCCCGAAATTTCAATCTTTAACAAAAATTATAATTTATCAACTCATCTTCAGATATGAGAGAGTGAGAGCGAGAGAGGTGGAGAGGTTCAATATTTTCAAACATAGTATTGATTTGTTTTTGTTTTTTTTTTATCTACGAGCAGCAATGTTACATCACATAACACACAGTACCAACTAACTAGCTTAGTGGAAAAGATAAATTTCTAACTATCCACACTATTTATGCATTAACATTTTTTTTTTGTATATTATTTTAATTTACATGTCGTGGAATGAATTGTTTAAAATATAACTTTTGGTATGATTTTTGAATACTGCTAAACTTGAAGAAATCTTCTGCACACTTCTTGAAGTGGGAGGTTGGATAATAATAATAACAGAGTTTCATCCAGAGGTTGGATGATAACATACGAGCACTATTTGCTGGAAAACATTCGCTGCTCCATCAATAAATATTGAAAATTTGAATGAAGCAACAACAACAGCTTATAAATGTGCTACCATCAAGTTGTCGTCTTGTCACGTTACAGATTTTTTGTCATAATGTATTGAAAATTTATTTCCGATGCATACAAAAATTATAAAAAAAGCAAAGCAAAGCACGTGCACGTGTACTTTTGAATTACCATGTGCTGTGCTATTATTTTTTTTGTTGGGTTTGGAAATCAGGTCATTGAAATTTTTTAAAATTATTTTTGAAAATTTTGTTTTTGAATAAGAAGTAAAACTTAAACAAGGTACTCTCCTTTATATTCCCTTTCTATCTATTCATCAGTTCAGCTGCCCTGGCACTAGGGGTCGGTCGTTGTTCTTAAAGGCACTTGTGTCTTCTTCATAGGGGTGTTGTTTTTTTCTTCTAAATGAAAACATTTTTTAACCACTATACCTTGTATCATTACCTGATGGAATAAATTGATTTATGATCTCTAAGCAAAAATGTATCTTAGTTGTATTTACAAAGTACCTATCTACCGTCTCAAAAAAAAAGATTACCAACCGAAATACCATAGCAGCACTGTACCGCAACCGGGGAAAAACAATATTTTTGTTATCTGCACTTAATTGAAAAGTTAATGTTTATTATGTTCTTGGCTACGACAAATATTGAGATTTAACTTCAGGCATGTTTTTTTTTTGTGTTTTATCAATGTAGGTAGGTACCTTCCTTGTCCTTGCCCTTGCCCTTGTCCTTTTCTTTTGTTTTATTTATTAATTCTTGGGAAATTGCTAAGTCGTTTTTGTTGTTTACAGGGCTGTTTATAATATTTATTATGTAATCTGTAGTAGACTTTTGAGGAAATTATTTTGCAGTTCCATGCAACTATTTAGCTATAACTTGTCCCTTAGTAATAAATTTGTTCTTGGATCCTTAAAAATGTATCATAGTTTCAGTCTTAGTAAAATTATTGCTTCGGAATTTGTAACCCCGAATGAATAGAAAATTTAAAAGATTTGTCTATGAATAATTTTTTTGATTGGAGTGAAACGCAAGAGACATAACAAATGTATGTAGCTGTACTGAAATAAATGCAAAAATAAAGATAACCTGTGGCTTTCCTTTTAAACAAAAAATGGATTTTTTTCGATCTGAGGTCGATTCTTCAAATTTTGATTTTTAAACAAGATGTACGCGCACTTTTACATGCAAACACACCAAAGAAAAGTGACACATATAAAAATTGTGAAAAATATAATTTAGTTCATATAATGTCGGAACAACAAAAAGTAATAAGAAATAAGAATAACCAACTCGGATCTCAATGGATTGCACTTCGCAGGTTGTAGTTAATATAGGTATAAGGAGTAAGTTTAGCTTAAGTGTGGTCCCTGCCTTTACAATTTTGAATTCTGAACGATTTTTAGGATATTTTTTATTGGCAAAAAGAAGTTGTCGCCTAGTTTATCGAAAAAGTATTCTCCGAGGGCTGTCTTTCTGTTACTTGCTAGGCTGGGGCAATAAAGTGGTAGGAGCCTTTCTCCGCCTCTTCATTCTGATACCCTCTGCATAAGTCAAATGCCCATTCTGCCCAATTAAGTTATGACCGATCAGGATTCCAATCAAGAAGGACAGTTGAGGATTGTTTAACCCGAGTAAGTAGTGCGATAATGTAGTTTGTTTAAATGTTTTTTACACGTGAACTTTATAATGGTGCCCCCTTAGCACTGTTTGTCATAAAGTACTCTAGACAGCAATCTTTTTTATATACCCGCAGTTTCAATAAATATTCTTTTAATCAACAGGTGCAAATTTAGGCAAAGGCAGAAATACGGGAAGTATGTATGTAGGATTTAGAGGAATGATTGTGAGCTTAGTTAAGCGAAGCTATGGTGACAAGCCATTTCTATATTGATCATCGTTAACTTAATCTTTAGCTATTTGTCCTTGTTCTAGGGTAGCAGGTATGAATAACATCGTAGATTTGGATGCAACGCGTAGTAGTTGTTATCATCGTCCATCGTGATAGGATAAAGCACTAAGTTTAAGTTTAAATTTTATTTGGCTTTGTTATATCTGTTATGTCAATTAAATATATTTAAAAGCAGTTTTATTATAATTCAAAAAATAGACAATAAGTAAGTGTGATATTCGGCAAATACCCAAATTAAGATAAATTTTAGAATTGAACCAGCCAACTGAAGTCCAGAGTTAGTTGCTGTCAGGACATTTAGTTGTCCAAGGATGTAGTTCTCATTACTCCAACATCTTAATAGCCATTGAAATATGTTAACGAAATATTTTAACAAAATAAATTTATTCAAAATAAAGACCAAAATGTTTGAACTTACAGTGTTGTTCTCTTCCATTTTATAAATTATCGTTCTTTCAATGACCTTCGATCTGTAATTACAATAAAGCCTTTCCAGAAAATCGCTTTTCTATAATTAAGATTCGATGAGATTTTGATAGAACCTGAAAATAACTATGTTTGTCACTTGTGTTCGGCTGTGTGTTTGGCTGTATGTTTCCCTGTAACGGGCTGTATAGCTTTGTGTATGATTGTCTGTCTGTAAGGATGAACTCTTAAGTGAATTGCAAAGCAATAGGTCTTTTCTACTTTTTTCATAACATTATGGAGCGATTAATTGTTAGGTAGGATTCAACACATCAATAACCTGAAAAATATAGTGTTATATTATTATTATTATTATTATTATTATTTATTAACAGATACTTAAAAGTAACCTGGTAATTACAATTTTATATAGAGCCTAGCTGCGAGGACTATTAGCTCTGAAGTTAAAAAAGAGAATCAAATTTTGTATTTAAGATTACATATGAGTTCATTTACTAGTTCGATATTTTTTGAATTTGGAGTTTTGAGGATTTCATATATATTTGAGTCTTTGGAGATAGAGTTTAATTGTTTTTTTGTTTCTGTATATTTATAATATTCTATTAAAAAACAGTCCTTGAAAATGTTCTGCTGTTGACTACTGCTGAAGGCTACGTTGCTCTTACGGAATCGCTGCTGATTTTTTTTTTTTTTTTTGAGGAAAGGAATTTTTGTTTTGGATGTTTTTCTTACAAAATCGAAACATTGCCATTTTACAAAATATGAAAAACGAAACATTTTTAATAATATTGATATCTATGTATTTTCATTGTTTTTCTTTAGAGAGACAAATCTGGAAGAGGAGGCTCCTGACCGAGCTTAACAGAGCAACATTCCATCATCCATTTCCTGCAAAAGAAAAATAAGAATACCTTCTTTTTTGGTTGGTAAGGATTAGGATTAAGCCAGGAAAGAAAGTAAAGTAAAGTAAAGAGAGGACGCAGTAAAAAGGGAATGAAGGAGGAGAAGACGTTTTAATCTGAAAATTGATAAGTTGTAACAACTGTCGTAGATTGTATATTTAAGAAAATATAATAAGAAACCCAAACAAAATTATAAGATTTGTGTCATATTAGGCTTCAGCAGGTGATACCACCCACACACCCGCACACATAATACAACACTTTACTATTTTTAAAATTCATTTTATTTTTTAAATGAGCAACAAATTGATTCTTGATTTGACGGTTCGATTAATAGAAGCGCTAGATCAGAATTATGATGTGAGTATACATTTTATTTTGAAAACTAGAAAAAGTTTTTGTTAATATAAAACTTCACTTTTTCAGGTCGTTAACATGGATACAGTTCTTGCAGTCATATCAGCGCTTGAAGGAGCAACGATTACAAAAGAACAATTGGAAACCACCAGACTTGCAAAGCACATCAATCAATTGCGTCGACGCAACAAAAGCAATATACTTGCAGTACGAGCTAAGAATCTGCTCAAGAAATGGAGAGAAATGTTTGGAATTACGTCACAGGCACAATCAGAAGCTGGTGTTGCTGGTACAGGTGTTGCATCATCAATTACACAACAAGCAACTTCAACGCAACAGTCAGTGTCTAAGCAAACTTTGTCAAGTACTTCGCAACCAGTGTCGCCAAACACAAATACAAACACAAACACGCAGTTGCTGGGTGAAAATTTTGATAATTCTCTGTCTTCAATTGGTATCGATTTTAGTCGAACAACAACAACAAATACAATACCAGCAGCAGGAGGCGGTAGTGGTAGCGTCAGTAATACAGCAAGTGCCAATTTTAAATTAAATAAAAAATCAGTAACAGGAGTAGGAACTGATGCTGCTGCCATAGGAAGTAGATCGAATGGTGCCCTAGGAAAATCAACCAATCGAAATATAACAAATAATAGTTCACCAGCAACAATTGTAAATGCCACAACAACAGCAAACAAAGTGAAACATCCAACGAGTTTCAAAAACTTAATAACTGGCATTAACGTTCATAACGTCCCCAAGCAAGCAAATCCTTCTGCGATAAGTCCCAAAGTGATGCCACCAATTCCAGCAGCCAATGAAAGGAAAATGTTTATTATTGACGACGATCATAATCAATCGCAGCTGTCGGCATCAACAACAGGAGCACCAGGAGTAGCTAAGACTACAGTTGTTGGAGTTTCTTCGCCACGCACACACAAATCGATGAAAAGAAAAGAACGCAACTCTCCGGTAGTTACATTTATAGATCATTCGAGTAGTCCAATTGCTTTTGAGAATCTTTCACACGAGCAAACGGCGCTGACATCGGGACCATTTTCAGCTCCTCGTCATCCATCAAGCCGAAATCAAATTATAACATCAACCATAGACCTTCACGACTCGAATTCTAGTTCTAATTTTGCCGGAGTAACTGAAGTTGTTAGCAGTACAACCCCTACCACCGGTACTATGAGTAAGGTTAATGGTGGATGTAATTCTGCTGCTGGAATTGGAATATCCAGTAATAGCAGCAGTAACAAAAGAATGAGGAAAGACAAAAAACGTTCCAATGAACGTATTGTATTAGTTACAGAGTCTGAACATTTTCAGCCAACCATTGACGAGTCTTCGCGCATTGCTTTTCCTATATCAGGCATTCAAGAGTATTTGTCGTTGTCAAATAGCTCGATGAGCATTTTTCCAGCTGGATCTGGTGTTGGTGGTGGAAGTGGAACAGAGCGATTTCAATCGGCTGCAAATGAAGACAATCAACCAGGTGATTCATCGACTGAACGTGATAAACCAGACGGTGATTTAACATTTGCTGGAAAATTCAAACTCAATTCTGCTGGGGGCATTGATGTTGAATCTAGTTCAAGTTATTATAAAGGAGGAGGAACAGCAGTAGCAACAGCAGGAGGGGTAGCAGCAGCAGCACGAGGAGAGAATAATATGTCTGTAATATCATCTGGTATTGACGGCGGCGGTGGTGATAATGGAGTTGCAATAAATAATACCAGAGATTTAGTAAGCACCAGAGGTGGCCCTGGTGGATCATTTCTTACATTTAGTCGAAATTCTAATGAGAGTTCTTCAAATAGTCGAGCATCGCAATTAGATTTAATTGACGTTGTCAATCAGGATAGTGAAAGTATGATAACTGTTGACGATTTACGGCAATTGCATCACCCAAAACAGTCTTCCAATGAGAAACCAACGCCACAAGATATCAAATTCTCTAAAGATGTAATAAACAACGCATCAAAACAACAACAACATCAATACTCATCCAAGGAACACATAACAAAGACGCGCCCACTAAATCCCTCAACAAGTACTAGCAAACCTTCAACACCTAGCTCCTCAGTGTTACCAATTGTTGCCAATGCCAATGTATCTTCACCTCCAGTTGTTGAACAAAAAGTCCCAAAAAAACGTGGCCGCAAGAAAGGATCAAAAGGAGTCGATTCGGTTTTGGCACAATCAGCAGGTTTGAATTCACAATTTCTAATGAGCTCAGCATTGGGTTCAAATAAAAAAGTCAAAACAACTAGGGAATTGCTCATCGATATTCAAAGTCGCAAAATAGGATCATCGGCAACTTCGTCTCCTACACTTATGAATTGGTTTGGTACCTCACGTCCTGCATCGTCGTGTTCTGGTAAATTGTTGATTCTTTTACTTAATTAAAAAATAAAAAAAATAAAACTGTTTTTTTTTTTTCAGAACCTTCCTTGCATTCACCAAGGACCTCTGATGCTAATTCTACAAATGCCACTATGTCAACTGCAGCTCGTTCTACCCCAGAAAAAAACGCATCTAACAATAGCATAGCTGCTGGTACGTATTTTTTTTTAAATTTAATGAGACAAACAAATACTTACGAACTTAACTCTTCTTTCTACAGATGAACTCTATGAATCTGATAGTGATACAAATACATCAGAGCCCTCACACGAGAATGTCAAACCCCATGGTATGATGATTAAAAAATCAGAAGCAGATGGCGATGGTAGTACGCTGACGATGTCAGCTGCAATTTCATCAATCGAAGAACAAATAAAAGAACTAATGGCCATGCTACCTCCGATTGATAAGCAAAAAATCGATTGGGAAACCTGTGAAGATATCCCATGTACATGTACGTTGCGTGAAATTCCACCTGAGGTTTCTGTTGCAGTTGATGTAGAAACAGAAAACAAACTAGATTTGTTAGAAAATGTGGATGCCATTAAAAACGAAGAAGACGATGAAGAGCCTGTTATATCGGTTAGTGTACTTCCTATAGCACCACAACAAATAACAGTACCAGCAGTACCATTAAGATCATCGCGATCTCCTACTCCTATTTTGCCCCATCATTACTCACAATCAGCACCTGTTTCGACTGTTACATCACCAGTTGTGCCTCCGATGACGACGACGAAAATGGGGACAAATCATCAAATCTTACCAACAAAATCAATCTTTGATCTTGATTTCGATGATGATAATGATCCGTTACATATGTTTGTAGAAGCGGCTAGTAAAACTAAAAACGGTATTATATCTCATCATCATAATCGTCAAGAGAAAAAGCTTAATGAAAATGAAGCCCAAGATGAAGACTTAGATGACGTAAAAACGAACGATGTCAAAGAAGAAAACTCCAACATCAAATCTCAGTCCGAACAACAGAAAAATCGGCAAAACAAAATGACAATTTCACAACAGCAACAACAAACTATAGCACCTCCACCTCCACCTTCAAATCAACAACAACCAGAACCTCCAGATCAACAAATGATGCCTTTGTTTATGAATTTTCCAACATACGAAGTAATAGAAGATCCAGCTTGCGAAGCAAAACAACGTTATGAAATCCAAACAAATCAAATAACAAAATTTCATATAAATGCATTTCATAATTGTTATATACCGAATGTTAACGGTAATTGGGATCATTCAATACCAGCAAGTAATAATATCGCTGGCGATGATGAATGCTTGAAGTTGGAAAATGATAGTCTGTATGCAAATGTTGTGCCAAAGTATGGTTGTTTAGTCAAAGAACGAATACCAAAGGATCTGAGTAATGTAAAATTCACAAGCAATTTCAAGCCTAATTTAATTAACAAAAAGTCTGATAAACCACCTCCGCTGCCTTTTCTGGGCGTAGCTAATATTCATCGACGTCAACACTTTCATTTGCATCATTATCACAAAAATCTAAAGAAAAAGGAGGCAGCCGAAAAAGTAAAAAAGAGTAAAGATACAAAGAAAAAGAAGAAAAGGCAACCATCATCATCATCTAAAACAACAACAAAAAAGAAAGCTAAAGTGAAAGAAGAAACGGAAACAGAAACAGAAAAGGTCAAAAAAGAAAGCCAGAATATCGATGTTGTATTTCTGGAGGGAACACAAAATAATGAAGCTGTCTCAAAAAAACCATCTAATGTATTTGAAAATATTGTTATAGATACCACCCCTCCAATTGCCATGGAAGTTAATGATGCAAGTGGTGTTATCGAAATCGAATCAGAAATTCAAAAAACAGTTATTGGAAATGCATCAGGTCCTTTTATGATTATTTCGAATAAGAGCAGTCTGCTGGATGATGACTTAGATCAACAGCAGCATCAATGCCCAAATATTAATAATCTCATAGCACCCTCGTCCGAAGAAGACAATTTTAAAACAGAACCATTACCACAACCAGAACCGCGGCTAGATAACGACCAAACACAACAATCTCCTTCAATCGACGATGGAGGTGAAAAGATGAAGGCTCTCATAGTAAATGGCAATGTTCCACATTTGATGAACAACAATAGCATAATTAAAAATGATGACGATAACGGTTTAAGATGCCAGAACAAACAAAAACAACTCAATAACAATCATCATATCGAGGTGAATGATGCAGAAGGAGTTGCAGCAAGTCGACGCAGTAGCAGTTGTAGTAATTCTAGTTTGAAGCAAAATCAAAATTCAATTAATATGAAATTGCGAAAACATCGCATGGAACACTTACAGCTGCTGGCGAAAAAACAGAAACGCAAACGTAAACATCTACCCCCTTTGACGACGGATTGCTGTGATTTTGAAACTGCTGATGATGAGGCGAACGTTGCTGGAGAAGAACGACCCAAAGTTCCTCCACTAATTAAACGTATTAAATTAGTCAATGGCAATTATGCTGCAGAGGCAAAATGTCCCGCAAATAGCATGACAGATAGTAGTTGTTTAGATGATGATAATGACTCGGATTGTTATCATGTTCATTCTGATAATGATATTATAACCGAAGAAGAGGATGATCAACAGCCAGACGACGAAGATGATGATGATGATGATGAAGATTTTGAAGAGATTGTCGATGATTACGATGAAGAAGATGGTGATAATGATGGGGATGATGATGAAGAAGAAGATTGTGGTGATTTTCATGAAGTCGTTACCCGTGATATGACATCTTCAGCAACTGGTAATAACCATATAGTTTTAACCATAAAGAAGACACCGAGTAAAACTAATTCGCCATCGTCGTCATCGATGTCACCAGCTCCAGCGTTATTTCAAAATGTAAATGCAAATGCCAAAATCTCTCCCCCGATAGGTGATGATGTTGCTCTTCTTATAGACGACGACGACGACGACGGCGACGGCGACGACGATGACAACAACGACAACAACTCTAGCAGCAAATTAGAACTTCAGAAATTACTCGAGCCAAACAGAGTGAAGACTGTCGACTTAATTACCAAAACTGATTTCTTTTTACCCGAAACAACTGATGTAGCTGTTTATAATTTTCAATTAAAAAAGAATGGTGATAAGGATCATGGCGATGAAGAAACCAATGAGAATGACATGCCGATACTACCAATCATCGAAGATCGTAATGATGAAGAAGAAGAAGAGCAACAACAAAATGAACAAGATAATGCATCTACAGTTACTGTTACTGTGCCTGTTGAAAGCGATCCAATCCAAGCAATTAGCAAAGGTGAAAAGCCAACAAAATCAGAGGACACAAATTGTGATGGTGATGTTGATGGTGAAAAAAGCAAAAAACAACATCCATTAGTTAAACGACAACCTTTAACAAAAGCTAAACTCGCTGAATCAATTCAGCTGACGAAAAATTCCTTTCGCCGAATTGAGCTGAAAAAACGTCTTCGCGAGGGCATCGAACAAGCTCAGAAACTTCATCGTCAATTATTTTTCCCCTACGAATTGCACACTTCGAGCGGTTCGAAGATTTTAGAAATAAATAGCTGCACTAGTGATTGTACAGATCCAAGCGATGATGAGACTACAGATAGCAGTGAAAGTGATACTGAATTAACAACTAGCTCAAGTAGTGGCAACGGTAATCTTAAGTCAAGAGTTATGAGGATGAAACGACGGCGTAGAACAAAATTGCCACCGGGTAAAAGGAGAACTGTTGCTGCTGGTAGTGGAGGTAATCCACCATCATCATCGTCATCATCATCATCGTCTTCTTCGTCTTCAGATTCCTCATCGTCAGCATCAGCATTTACATCATGGACCACAACAGATGATGATGATGATAATGCCGATAAAAAGCGAAAACAAAATAGCAAAGTCGAAGTTAAAAAAGAAGAAAATAAAGTCAAGGAAGAACTAGAACCAGAAGAAGTCCAACAACCAGAACTTCCTTCTGGTAATAATTTTCTATTGCGAAGTTTCAATCATATTTATGTATCGACCGAAGAACGCCAACGTCAACAACAACTTAAAGAAGCTTCAGAATACCGTCAACATAATGAAATTGCAAACATTGGTGGGGGCGGTTATATAACCCTGAGTGGTGATGATTCCAAAGATGAAACAATGACAATTATGCCATCACAAGAACAACACAATGAGAGTTATCTTAAGTATTTTGATGTAAATTCAAGGTATAATGTTTATGGAAGTCAAGCAGGATCAGTTAATATGAGTGGTTTAGTCCAGTCAACATCATCAAGGCAACAACCTGTGTCATCATCTTCACCAACAACAACAATAGAAGACACATCAGTTGATGTTGAAACAATAGAACAACCATCATCTGAAGTAGTAGTTGTGGCTGAAGAAGATGATGAGGAAGCAGACGAAGATAAATCATCAACAGTGTTAATGTCTTCAGTAGACATAGATGTAGAAATAAGTGAATTGACATCAAGAACAACTGAGAACAATAGTAATAACCGTATTAATCCAGATAGAAGTGTTGGTAGTATTAATATAAATATAAATAATATTAACATTGAGCAATTAGAAACAACACAAACGGAAAAAGAAAGAGCAGCAATAGAAGCAGAAATTGAAGAAAATCAAAATGAAGAAGTTAATTTAGTTGCTCAAGAAGAATATCGCACAGGAATACGTCGCGTCGATGAAGATGTTGTCGATGAAGATGGCAATAATTGTGCTCGAACACAACAATTCAAAGAGTGGCACGAAGTGTTACAACTACGGTCATATAATGATGAATTATTAACCGTTCTGCCTTATGTAGTTATCGAATGATAAAAATTGAAAATAATACAAATAAAAAATAAATCATTGCATTGTTACTATTACTATAATATTATATCATATAAAATAAATAATAAAACGCGAACTATATTAAAAAAAGAAAAAAAAACAAAAAAAAAAATGAAAATGAAAATATGAAAATAAGTTTAAGAATGAAGCAAAATTTTGTTTATCATTATATTTGGTTTATTTAACAATTTATATCTTTTGCTTTATCTAATTTTTTAATTCGTGTTTAATTATTACGTTATTGTTAAAGGCAAGAAAGAATATACAACTATTTAGCAGAAGAAGTATAATAAATAATTTAAAAAATGAAACTAAAAATTAAACTTATAGGAAACTGTAATTAAACTATGTGTATAAAAATAAATAGAGAAAAAATAACCCACACAAATATAGTCTTTAAAATAAAAAAAAAAAAACAAAAAAGTCACATACAAATATAATTTGAATATAAATTATTAAAGATGTTTAATTAATATTAATATTATTAATGCATATTTTGTTTAACTTTTTAATGTTAGTTTAGTGCTATTATTATTACTATTATTATTATTATAATTATTATTATAATTATTATTATTTTTATTATTATTAGAACTCGCGTACAATCCTGCAGGTATTAAGTATTATTGCCTTTGAAATTTTCATGCAAAAGGTGGTCGCACTGTATTTTCTTTAGTTCTTCTAAGACATTTTTTCCAACCATTCCTGTTCTGGGTACTACAATTGGCACAATACGAATACTTATCAATCTTCTATTGTTTCTGCTTCATACTGATAGTGTGGTTTTTTAAATCTTACTAGTTTTGACCTTAGCGCGAGTTCTTGGTGAATTATCTTCGCTCGATCTATGTTTTGGTGGCATCGCCTGCATATATTATCAATATTCTTATGGAGAATTGCTCGACGGTACTCCATCTTGGTAGCCATGACAGAGCCTTCAGTTTCAGGGAAAAGCTGACCTCTTTGAAGCCATTCAGTTGATTTGTTGTTATCGATTTCGATTGAATTCAGCTGGTATGGGTACTTTCCATGAATAGCTTTCGCTTTCCATTGCTCGATTCAGTTATTTATTTAGAATATTTGCGGCTGATACTCTCCTCTCTCCTAACTTTAATGGTGTATACTTTCTCCTGTCCCCCTTCATTCCTAGGTAAGGTTGTTCTCTTTCGATCGCAGATTCAGATTTCGGGTGATGGAATCTTTGTTCTGTCATCACTACCCTTACTTGTCTATCGAGGTCTTTCAGATCAGTTTGGCTCCACTTGATCACTCCGAAGGAATATAAAAGAACAGGTATAGCGTAAGTATTAACTGCATAAGTTAAGTTATCACTGTTGAGTTTGGTTTTGCATAGCTTTTTTAATCGTTCAATAAAGCGTTTTTTAAGTTCATGTTTCATTGTAGTATGTTGTATACCACGCGTTTCTTAGACTCCGAGATACTTTTAACTTTCAGTCTCTTCTAGAGTTTCAATTGTACCATCTTAAAAGTTAATGCCTTCAGTCCTTTCGATACTTCCACGTACCATTTCCACTGCTTTGCACATATCAAATCCGAAAATCATTTTAATATCTGTACTGAAGTTTTAAAGTTTTATTATTATTATTGTTATTATTTTTATTATTATTATTAATTATATATAAATATTATTATTGTTATTATTTTTATTATTATTATCATTTTATTAATTTTAATAATATTATTATATATATATGTATGTATATATATTTAAACTAAAAAATAGAAAAAAAAAAACGAATGAGTAGTTCATTAATTGAATTGAATTTTATTTTAGTTAATTAACCTATGTAGAACATTTTTTTTATTTAGTCTTTTATTTTTGTAGAGTTAAAATATAAATTTTAATAATTCTTTCTTTAAAACTTTTAATAAGCTGTCTAATATTGTTCTTTTAATTTTTCATGATGAAATAAACAGAAAAAGAAGAAAAATACAAAAAAAACAATACAAGCCCTTTAAAGCTTTTAAACGTATAATTTTTACCTACCATATTACAAGTCTTACTTTCCAAGTTTACAATGAAAGTCCTAATTATCAATTGTTCCCCACCGAAAACATGTACAATGTACAAATTTACATCCAAAGATTTTTCGAGGTTTTCTACTCAAACCAACCTGAGCATATAAAAATAGAAATCAATATCGAGTTAAATAATAAATACGATGATTTCCTTAGCATACATCAAAACCATAGAGCGTGTATGTTGGTCTAAAAGAGATCCTGTGAGAGGGGATATATTTTTCCCCCTTTAGTAATTATCTAAAAAAGAAAATTTCTTAAAATTGAAAAAGAAAAATTAAAAAAAAAAACAGCAGGAACGATTTCTGCAAAATCATTTTTTCATTCTATTTTTTAAGCAAATTGTTTCACTACGAAAAAAGTCCTCTTGTACACGATGAAACTAAGTTTCGAACAACTTTTAGTTTTTAGGTGAGAAGGGCACGAAGTATGATGAGTGAAATCTCCTTGTCAACGATTTGACATTTCGTGTGAAAAGTACAAGAGATTTTAAATTAAAAACGTCATCTTCGGCAACTTAGCTTGCTCGTGTGGAAGGGGACAAAGATTGTGAAAGAGAGTGTCCTTAAACAAGTGGTGCACAGTGTACATATTAAAAGTCTTTGCATGGATATTTCAGAAACTCAGCTCAGCATATTGTGTTGTATGTACGTGTAACCTTAATTAAATACCTAGATTATTATCAAATTAATTTTTGAAAGAAATATAAATAAAACTCAAATAATTTCCTCATGCAAAAGAAGTTTTTGTTTAATTTCTTATTTCACTATAAATAATTACAAATTTGTTTTGTTTTTCTTCAAGTAATTATGTGATCCATACGATCAAACCAAAAATATTATATAAATTATGAAAAAGTTAAAACATGTCATTGTTTCAATCTTCTGTTGACATCGTCGTTGACGTGATTACTAAAACAATAAATTCATTGTAGGTATAAGTTTATTTTTTTTTTATATTTCTTCTATACTTACAACAAATCTGTTGACTTTGTAACGTGGACGGGTCGGTTGATTTAATTGAGTTTCTTTCATATTCTCAAATTTCGCTCGTATTCTAGAAATAAATAAAAATACGAAGGCGAATTTAAACATATTTGTGGTGCTAAAACAGATCTATCATGAATTCCATCGTAATCGGGCACTTTTCCGATTCGTAATAAAAATTTGTATGAAATTTTGCACTACGATTGAATCTGTTTTAGTTTTTTTCGGGATTCGTAACAAGTTTCCGATTACGATGGAATTCGTGGAAAGGCTGAGTATGAACTTACGCTTTTGCACTTTCGATTTGGTTCTCTTCTGAATTATCCTCGTATAGATTAATTGTTCCATCTTGAATTTCTCTCTGAATTTCACTAGCTTCCCATTTTTCAAATTTAGCTCTTAGTTGTTTAGCCCTTGCAGCAGACTGGGCCTAGATTTATTATTAATTTTTTAATGTGTTATTAAAAACTATTTATGAGGTTTTCAATTTGTTATCCAGATGTTTTCTGTTTTATTTTTTTTTCAAAGAATAAGAACAGAAAATGTCTGGATGACAAAATAAACACGTTATAAGAAAGCTACCTGTATAAGTGCTTCATCCTCGGGATGATCACGAGATCTAGCATCAACATGAAATCCATTATAATCACTATCCTCTTCTTCGCCACCCTCTTCTTCGTAATCCTCTTCTTCCTCCTCCTCAGACATATTTTCCATATCACTTTCCGATTCAATATAGACTCGACGATTATCATCTGGTGGTGGTGTAAAGCATTTCAAGGACCTCGGTCCCAGATGGGCATTATTATTATTTTTTGTTTGCTCTAATTCTCTAAACTTGCATAGCATTATTGTTGCTGTGTGGGTTTTCTCAACTGGCTCAGTATCGATTGCAGTTGTTTGTTTGTTTGTCAGCTCATCGTCTGACTCGGGTGTGGATAATTTAACAACGCCCTCTCGTGGCGGAGTAATTCGAAAAGTTTTCTTCTCATTTTCGGCTGGTTTATAAGTTTCGAAGAATTTAAATTTCGAACTTATGTCAGATGTTTCGACTTGAACGTCATCAATTTTTTCATCATGCTTAACAATGCTATCTGTTGAATTTGAATTAACCTGAAAATTTATTGTCTAAATAAAGTTTTTTTGAAATAGAAAAAAAAATCGAATAAAATACCAAATTTTGAAAATCGAATGATCGATTTCTCTGATCGTTCGATGAAGATAAGCGTTTCCTAGGCGAAAGTTGATTTTTAACTGCAGATGCATCGAGCTCTTGAAAAAGACTTCGCGATCTCTTGCTTATCGCTAGAGTTTTTTAAAACTGTTTTGTACAATATAAGAACAATTAATTTTGTAAAGAAGTCCAAACCTGATTCAAAGACTTCGAGTTCATCTTCGGGTACACGGGCGGTTTCATCGTACTCCTTGAATATTTCACCTTTCTCGAACTTTTCTTTTAAGCATCGAGCTTTGTCACCAATTTCGATTTCAGATTTTTTTCCAACTGATGTGATTCCTGGAAAGTTTTTTTTTTTTTTAATTCTCAGGACCTAAATTAGGACACGACTATCCATAACTTAGATATAATTGTTAGTCAAATTCGTCAAGATTATTTTGTTTTGGTCAGAGTTAGACAAACTTTCGACACTTATCAATTTTTATAAAACTGGGCTAAGCCAGTAATGGGGTTGCCGAAGGTGGGAAATTCTTACCATGTTCACTTTCAGCAACGGCCTGCTGATACATCTCTTTTATCCTCGCTTGTTTACCCATAAACAATCGCGATCTGATATTTTGAATTTCCTGCTTACGTTCTTCTCGCCGTTCTTCCTTCGACATTATGTGCCCAGTTTCAAATTTGCTCTTAATATCATTCATATTACCCAAACCAACTGGACGTTCACGTTGAGATCGTTTTGCTCTCACCAAATCTGGGTCGCTTTCAGCACCATCGGCATCCGATGATTCACCATCTGATTCAGATTCTTCTTCGTATGGGATGATGTCGTGATCATCGTTGCCATTGGTGACGCTGCTTCCCTTCGCTTGAAATTTGGCCAATTTTGATAGAATTGATGCACTTCGTTTGACGCCCGTCGTGCTCGGAGTGCGTTCTAAACTTCTGCTACCATCGTTTTCTACTTGCGATTTTTCAAATGCCTCAAATTTGGAGCGTATGTTTATTTGTTGAAGTTCTTCGAGTCCAAGATCGGGTTTATCGGAAGCTAATTTGCAAAGAATATATGAATAAAATATTAAATATCAAATTCTTAAGGCAGTATTACTTATTGAATTAAAATCACAGTTAATTTGAACACAAGTTTAATTTTTGCCACTAGTGAAGTAAATTATAACGGGCGTTTTTTTAGAGGTATAGAACTTTAAGTTGGCAACACTATTTTAACACTATTTTATTTTTAGTTTGGTTTGGCATTTCAAGCATTGAAGCCACAGGATCACCTAGCAAGATTCAGTGAATGGGCCCAAAACAAGATTTCCGTTGATCCCAATTTTCATAAGCGAATTTTGTTTAGCGATGAAGCTTACTTTTTGTTGAATAGATACGCCAATAAACAAAACTGACGTATTTGGAGTGATGTTAATCCTCAAGTGTATGTTGAGACACCGTTACATCCACAAAAACTGACTGTTTGGTGTGCTTTATGGGTTGGTGGAATAATTGGTCCGTACTTCTTTAAAAACGATGCTGGCCAGAACGTTACAGTCAATGGTGACAGGTATAGAGCTATGATTACTGACTTTTTCGTTCATCAATTGAACAACCATGATGTGCAGGAGCTGTGGTTTCAAAAAGACCAAGACGGCGCAACAAGTCATCGAAAATTGGACCTCCAGATTAGACCACGTTCGAGCCAGCCGTGGCGGTCACATGCCAGAAATCATATTTAAATTATAATGCCATAAGATTATCTTTCGAATAAAGCAAATTTCATGTCAATTTAAAAAAATTATATTTTTTTTTATTCCATTTCAAAGTTCTATACCTCTAAAAAAAACATCCTTATGATTCTGAATAGAGGTGGAAATGTCAAAAATTAACTTAGCGATCAAATATAACGAAAATTTTAAACCAATTGTGTGGATAAGAAATTTTCTGAAAAAAAAAATCAAATATTTTTTTTTCATTTTAATAAATACCTCGAACTACATCCGGGGGTAATTCAAGAGGTTGATTTTCACGTATAATTAGTTCAGGCTTCCTGGGTTTGTCTAAATGTATATAAGGATTTTTTTATTTTGTTTTCAAGAAGATGAAAAATTTAATTTATCGAATCTAATATTCACCTTGAGCAGTTTCTTCTACAACCTTTGGCATAAAAAGTGATTTAAAATGTGCTTTGCAGTACAAAACACCTTCATGACTTTGATAATTATCTACTCTGAAATAAAAAAAAAATGTATACAATATATTTAAAATATTGATTATTTGAAACTAGTGAGATTTTCAACATAACTGCCAGTTTATTTTGCACTAAATGCGTTAAAAAATGCACACTAGTGTAAAAATATGAATTCACATATTTATATAATTTTCTGATCGGAAGTGTACATACTGTCATACATCCCATACATACATATATAGTGTACGTGAGTGAGTCAGCAAGTTAAGAAAAAGAAGCCAATTGAGATTTATATATTCTGTAATTCGTCCCATATATAAAGTAGTGTTTGGAGATTTAAAATGGTTGAAATAATGAAAAAAAAGCTTTTTAAGCTAAAAATAAGAGAAATTAAAGTGGATATAGTGAATAATACTTTATTTAAAAAAAAAATACGAAACAACACGGTGCTGCGCTAAATCCGGAAAAATACTTATATATCAAGGAGTATATAATTTTTCATTTCACGGCAAAGTTTTGTTTCATAATTCTCATAAATTAACTTGAATTTAAATTCTTAATAGAAACACATTACAGTAAAATACTTTTAAATTAAGGTTTCATCCCATTTTGCCATAAAAAGGGAAAATAGTTTGAAAATAAAAATACGTTTCAAGTCCAGGACAGACTACTTTTTCTTGGTGGTGGCAAGGCGCTCAAATTCGTTGATCCACTCTTATTGCAAATTAATCTTCAACTTTTAAAATTTTTGGATGTGTTTTCAATTTATAATTTGTAAAATTATTTAATTTTTTTTTGTAAAATTATGGGATATGCAAGTGCAAAGAGAATTTAAAAAAAATACTTACTTTAATTGTTTTTCGCATTCATGACACCGGAAACAGTTTTTGTGATAAATATTTTTTTCCGCTTTGATTTCTTCCATTTTATAAACTTCTTTTTGGCAAACACGGCAATCTTGTTTTTTCTCAGCATTAGCATCCTATAAAAAAGAATGTTAATTAAATCGACGTCTTTAAACCCACTTTCAATTCTTGGTAGAATACATTAGCTTTTTGGTCAAAAACATTTTTGAATTGAAAATATAAAAAAAAATCTAAGAAGTGCTGTCATTTTGATATTAATCAAAAATAAGCCTTATTATTAGAAATATATTTTTTTTATTTGAGTCATAGTCATAGGTATTCAGCCTTATTGTGTGAGTTTCACTGGAAAATGTTTTGTTCGCCCGGAATTTTGAAAGCTATTGTGAGTGGAATGTTGTTCGGGTGAAACTCACAATAAGGCTGATTGATTTGAATTTATTTTAATTATAGATCCTACTGATAAGCTTATATTGATAGCAATTTCTTATTAATTTCGGAATTGAAAAACTTCGTTGCCTTCACTGCGACTTCTCTGTATTTAAAATGAAATAGGATTCAGTGGTACATTGTCTGAATAAGTCATTTAAATCATAAATATTTTAAAATTAATAAAGAATTTACAAGTATTCGTACCAAGAGTTGAAAATATGTATAGATATTCAAGGAAGGTTGTTTGCAATAAAAATGAGACATGAAGATGCATGACATGTAAATGAACATATTTTATTAAAAAAAATTGATAAAATGATTAAAGGTTAAAAACAAAACAATGAGGAATGAGTTGTTATGTGCTTACAGTGAATTTTTCTTGAGCTTTACCAGCATCACTTGAACGTACATGTATTAAATTTCGCTTTTGTAAGGCATCGAATTTGCTAAAGCTCGATTTCTGTTAGAGAAAAAATAAATTAAATTAATTAAGATTAAGTTTGAAAGTTTCTTTTTGTTTAACTCTTGAGTTAAATTTACCTTAAATATTATCAATTAAATTCACCTGATTTTTAGTTGTTGTGACTCCCCTGTAAACGTTATTTGAAGCACTCAATCCAATCAAATTACAGTAGCTATCGCGCTATTTTTACCAATAATATAGAAGAATTTACTAAACAAGAAATGCTGAGCCCAAAGCAAAAGCTATATATACTTTTTTTTAATTCCGACCCTTTAAGCGATGTCAAACACTTGGTAAAAAATGCATAAGCTAGGTCGATTGTATGTTAAAAGATCGATTATAATGGAAAACGAATTATTTCTTTTTTTAATCTCGTTTTCGTTTGAATGTTCGGATTAGGTACGCATTGTGTACTCCTTTTACACTCCCACTACCTACTTCAAAGTCATTGAACTGGTCTAAGTAATATTTTCGATTTTTTTTCTGTTAAAGCCGATTTTATGAAGGAGTAGACACAGGACACGTTAAAATTCTCCATAATAAAGTTTATTGACGGATTACTTGCCAAAAGTGATTTATGTTTAAGGAAGCCATTTTGTTTAATGGTGACATTCAGTAGTGGGTGTAGATTTGGACAGACGATGTCTCAATATTGGATTGGAATCAAAAAATATTCGATTATTTAGAAAATCCAATCGCAAACGACATAAGAATGGTTTTGGTAGAGTAAAACTTTAAAAATGGGAATAAATGAACGAAGATTATCTTTTCCATATGTAAAATGAATAGTTACCCATAATGTCTCGCTCTTTTTTCTGATCAATAAAGACCAATATCAACTTTCCGTTATTTCGCTCTATTCTTTTGAAGGTAAAAATCAATGAAACGCAGCAATCATTATTTTAATTTTAAATACAAGGGATTCAACTGATGCGCCCATAATTCGTCCAATTTTCGTTAATTTTTGCATTTGAGTAACCATTATGAGCACATCCATAATAAGTGGACTTAAGCTACGCAATTCATTTTTGAATTAATATCGTTTTCGATGTTTATTAAGATAATGACAAAATCGCTTAAAGGGAGGTATTTAGATTTTTTTAATCATAACGTTATTAATAAACAACAAAAATGCATTCATAAAAATTAGTATAAAGTGTTACAATCAACTTACCAAAGTCTTAACCGATACGCCATAACATTCAAAATACTTTAATAAGCTTTTAAATTTATCCAAGTCTCCCACTGATCTAGTACGCTACTTTGCACAAAAGGCCATTTTTTATTGTTGTTAAAAATTGCTTCATTTTTTTTTTTAATTATTATATCAATTTATGCTGCCTACCTTTAAGTGATGCCGGTATGTTCCGCTTTCATTATTTTTGATAAAAGACAAATCTCCAAAACTTCGGCACTGTTGTGTGTGTATTTTTGTTTAGTTTGTTAAATTTTTATGTTAAGTTTTTTTTTTTAATGAAAATAAAGTTAAAAAAAAAAAATAGAAAAAAAAAATCATTATTCAAAAATTAATTTTACCAAATTTTTTATCGTTAAGGACTGATCTTGTTTAGAAGCCTTATTAATTGATCTTTTTTGCGTCTTACAAGAATACGATGATGCTGCATCGGCTGCTAGATATACTGCCTTCTTTAAATTAAAAAGAAAAACATTATGTAGGAAAAGCAAGCGAAGCACTAACTTGTTGAATTTTTACTAGACTGAACGACAAGTCTGGAAACAGTAAAGGTTATTGTCTTTGCTAATTAATATAGATTTGTTTAAAATATACTCTCCAACATAATAATCAAGAAATTTGCTGGCCATACTTAAGTAAACAAAATTACTCTTTTTTTGATATCACTAATTAACTCTAGATGTCATTTTTTCGTTCCTAGTCGGGTGTAAATTGTATTTAAATCGCGTTTAATTTTTGACACTAATGAGGTTAATCTTTACGTTAAATCGTCAAAATTTAAAATTGGATAAAATTTTGAGCAAATTCACATGGAGGTGGACGGTGAACGAAAGTTGAACGTGCATTTGTACACGCTTGCCTCATAGCTGAAGTGGTAGTGATGGAAATTTTTCAGTAATGGCGTCGTTTTTCTCGTCCAATCCTGAACGGGCTTGCAAAAAAAGCACGGCAAAAATGAGCGCATCATATTATAAATTCTTAATGTTCTCTACTTTCGTATATTATGCATTATGCAATATTATGTGGGAGGCAAAAGAGTACCAGTTTTCAAGAAAAGAAGGGCGGTCTAGAGCCATTTTAATACCACAACTCGTTTCAATAGGTGAGATAGGATTTGATAGACCGGATAAGATTTACGGACGGACACAAACCTTAGAACCATTGTTTAATAAAAAAAAACCGTTACAAAGGTTCGATATGCAATTCTCTGTACCAATCAAATTTAAACCAAATCTGTTCATTTGTTTACGCCGCCGTAGCCCGATATGAATACAGACAGACGCCCAGATTTACAGACGCCACCGACGGAAGGTATGCCGATTTTTTTTTTATAGGAAACCCAAAAGACTTGCCCTGGGAGGGAGTTTAAGCATTGTGACCCTCAGTCTAGCAGGTATAATATTTAAAAGCTTTGAACAACTTACTAATTGCTTGACATCAATATTAGCCAAACCATCCTCATGTTGTTGATGTTTATTGTTACTCGTCGAAAAATCCACTAGCATTATTTTTTGATTTGTTGATTCTGAAGAAGAACTATTTGAATCTAAACCGCTGCTGTTGTTATATTTGATCGAGTTATGCCCGGATAAATTTGTATCATGATGAATTTGATGTGAATTTGGTATTGTTTTATTAACATCGAGTTTTTTATATCCACAAATGACAGAAGATTTGGCACCACCACCACAACATGACACAGCATTCAAAATGAAAGGATTGTCTTTAATAGATGTGAATATACAGTTATTGATGTTATCTTCGTTTTCAATGTTATTTGAGCAACGTATTCGAAGTTTATTTGAATCGGTTGAGCTGTCTGAAAAACACTCTAAGGGCGTTTCATTTAAATCCCGCATAATAACCGCCGCTTCCGTGTTGGCACATACAATATTCGTTTGCTCTTTGAACTGCAATTTAGTAAACTACACACACATTCGAGAAGGAAATTATTTTAATTGAAAAACATGCAACACAAAATGCAAAACAAACAGAAAAATACAATTATTTATCATTAAAAATTTAAGTAGGTTTAATGCTGTTAGTATAACTTCGAATTCGAACATTGACTACCATTGTCAATTGCCGTTTTTGAAATTTCAATATTTTCCATTCGCTGTGTCTGTTTGGTAACTTTTTAAACGTTGTACAATTTGCTGCCAAATCTCATAGAAATTTTTGACAAGTAGTAACTTGTAGCAAAAAATTGCAGTTACCAAACAGACATATTATTTAGGTAATAAATTAACTTAGTTTTAACTTACTACAGATATGTTCTCTTTCTCTAATTGATTGTATTTTTTGACTTTTTTCGATTGTTTCTTTCCGTTTGCTAAACTTGACGAAGAACCAGAAGTTTTCATTTTCACAGTTTTAGTTTTAATAACTCCATTTTCGGATGGCATTAGATCTCCGCCGCCATTTTGTTTCGTTGTAGAATCTACAATAATGTTTGATTGATTTTCAATATTTTTCGATTCTAAGCTCAGATTGGTGGTACTAGTTGTGTTTTCAATAACTTCAGTAACAATATTACTCGACGAAACATTTTCCATGGTCGCTGTTATATTTTCTTTAGTTGTTGCTGATGCTGCTATTGCCACACTATTGCTACTAATGACTTTTTTCGAGACTTTTGTTTTGGTAGTTTTGGCTTTTGTGGTTTTAATAGATGATTGCTCTTGTTGTTTGTCACTGGTTATGCTAACGGTTTGCTGCAAAATTATTAAAGTAGAAAACAAATTTTTTTTTTTTAAATTGCTTCAATTTTTTGGAAAAAGAATAAATAGGCATATACAATACAATATACGAAATGTGGAAATTCTAGAATTTACCGGTTAAACTTAGATTTTTTATAGATCAAATCCCAAGGCCTGGGTGGAATCGGCTAAGGTGATACCTAAGTGATTGTCATTTCAACGATAGTCACATGCGATTGTCACTGAGTTTTCTCTCTGGATAATGTGATTTAACTCGATTTAATTTAGTTTCCAATGACATTTGTCGATCAGATAATCGCCTAATTGCAATTTCAAATGTTTTTAATAAGCTATCAAAATTATAGTACTAATAACATGATGCCTTTCGATATAATTCTTATATTTTCTTCTACTTCTATTTTTGATCACAGGAATGTTTATTTAAATGGTTAAAAAAAAGAACTCAGAAAAAGTTATATAATTTTTGTGGGGTGGTGGTAACTCAGTCGTCGGCAATCTGACACTACTGCTAAAAAAACACACCGACTTGATTAATTCAAAAGTAGAGCAATTTTTATTATAAGAGCAAAATTTTAACCTTGTTCAAAAAATGTTTCAGGGGGTTAAGAAAGTAGAGTAGCTCAGAAGGGCTCTTTATAATTTTTTTCAAATGACACTAAAATTAATTTTGTCAAATGACATAAACATTAATTTGGGCGTGCGTTTTAAACTAGCTGTTCCGTTATTTTATTCTGAGCTCAGAAAACCCGCTCCAAACATTGTGCTCTAATTGGAAAAAGAAACATGAAAGTGCTCTAAAGTGCCTGATGGGTTAAAAAAAAAAAATACACATTAGATTTGTTTTTGACAGCGCAGTGCTCTGCTACGATTTATGAAAGAAAAATGCCGATTTACTTTTAACGGCTTAAATAAAAGATTTATATGAAAAAAATCATACTTAAATAATTTTTTTCATATTTTAACATTCTGACATTTTGTGTCCACATCTTCCCTTTTAACACAAAGCACTGCATGGCAACAATACATGAATTGCCCTATATTTTAGATCTACACATAAATCTCTGTTTCTTTATTTTTACGTAAATGTTTTTAATACTAACAATAAGTTAAAAAAATGCATAAGTAATTTTATATTTTATATGGAATGTAATTTGAATTTATATCTATACTTACAGTATTTGATGCCATTTTGTTTTATAATACACTGATCACACTATATAGAGCCAAAAATCAATCCTGCAAAATGCAAACAAAACAATACAATGATATATTTATAAGACAAATTTATGTAGATTTTCGTTAAAAAAACACAAGTGTAAATCCAGTTAAAGTTTCAAAATTAACAATATGACAGTCCGGATCTCCGAATATTTGATAATGTTTTCGAGTTTCCAAATATGGGACATGATTTTCAAAAAACACAGTGATTCATCCGAAACAATAATTGTATTTCCGGCAAAACAATATACATACATAGGTTAAGGTTTTCAGCAAATAGTCAGCTAGTTAAGTTTTTTTTTATAGTCTTCACTTGGCTTTTTTGTTGTTATTAATAGTTAATAAAAATAATAGATTAGGTATGTAATAATAGAATAGTAGGTATAAAAGAAGTTAAAATTTTTTTTTTGTCAAAAAGATTTAGAATATTTTGTAGATCTCTTTCTTATATCATGAGAAATGACTACCGTCAAGCAACCGATATCAAACGTTTCTTATACACAGGAAGAGAGAGAGTCTCATTTAAACAAAAAAAAAACATAATTTTCTATATTTGTAAAAATAGAAAATTTTCTGGTATTTATTCAGTTGATTAAACGGCGAGAGTTTTTCACAACACGACCGATCTCTACGCACACAGCGTAGGTAAATTAGGAAAATTCAACTTTTAATGCAATTTTGTATATATCTATAAAATGGTGCAAGAAATGTTTTCACTAAAATATTTTTTTTGTTTTGTACTTTTTTTGTAAATCTCTACAAAATATGCATTTACTTACAAAATAAAAATTCTTTTAAGCTTTGTACTAAATTTGTCGTTTAAAAAAAATTTAAAAAAACTGAACTAGAATTTTGTCTCGAAAATGTCTAAGCGTAAAGCAGATCACGAATGAAGTAAATTGTTTCGTGTGTAAAAAAAACTAAAAATAGATTTTAGAAAAATGGGATTTTAACATCTGAAAGTATATACATATCTCACCTAGTTTATTCATTTTATTTTATTTTTTTTGAAAAAGGGGAATACAATTTGTGCTTGTGTACCTGATTATATGTAAAAGATACTACACTGAGTGCAACAGCAAAATATTTAGGTATATTTTTCATTCCAGGTAAAAATAAAATACATCATGATTAATAGATTGCATCACCATCAATATATTAGTAAGGAAAAATCTATTCGTCAATAATACAATATAATATGTTAGAAATATGTTGCATTGCGCTTGGTCAGTTTTCATATTATCATTTGCCTTTTCTTCGGGCATATTCAATGGTAATAAGTAAAAAACTTAATAAAAATTTTCTGAAAGATAATTTCATAAATTATACCACCACAAGTTGATGCTCGAATTTTGAAAAGGGTAAACAAGGTTAAATGTGCAGTAAGGTCAAAAATTTTATTTTTTTTACCATCTAAATATATATAAGGGCTTAGGTCGTGTGTGAATCGGATTAAAATTTCGATTAAAATTTTTCCGGGATTAAATTTTGACGTTGCCATGTATAGATTCAAGTGTAAATTTGATACTTGAATTTTGAATTAGGTAAACAAGGTTAAGTGTGCAGTAAGGTCGAAAATTGTGTTTCAGTTTTACCATCTATAAGAGCGTTAGGCCTTGTGTGAATTGGATTAAAATTTTGACTAAAATTTATCCGAGATTTAATGTTGACGTTTCTGTTTCTACGTATAGATCCACGTCATTAGTGTGAAGTGGATGCGTGAATTTTGAATAAGGTGAACAAGGTTAAGTGTGCAGTAAGGTCGAACATTTTATTTGTGTTTTACCATACATATACCTACATATAAGGGGGTTAGGCCGTGTGTGAATTGGATTAAAATTTCGATTAAATTTTGACGTTGAATATTCCACTGTGTTTTATATGATGGAATAGAATCCGAAATGTTTTTGCAAGCCATAACTAACCATAGAATCTGATAGTTAATCCTTATAGATACGTACCTACGAGAAGAATCTCTACTTTTAGCTTTTTGAGAATTTGAAAACAAACAAACAAACAAAATTATCAAACTAAGCGCAGCAGGAATTTTAGGTCATTCAAAAATAGTTTTTTATTTTTATATACGAATTGCATTGCATCATATTAACAAAAAAAAAAAACTTTTTTGTGGAAAAATAGAAAATGTATGCGAGATGTAAAAATATTCTTAGCCACTGTTTGATGATGAATGCAGTAGCATACAACATATATACCTATAAAAAAAATATTTGATTCGTCTTCGTGTTGAACAGTACTGTGCAAATAAATTTTCTAAATATAAATATTGAAAACGATTTGTTTTCAATTTGGCAATATGTATATAATAAATATTGTTTGAGATTATTATTTAAAACATATTCTAGTTTTAAAAAATTATTACCTATAATTTTTTTGTTCCGAAAAACAAAACAAACATTTCTTATTTCTAGTTCTATTCGCCTTATTTCAACTTTCAGTTTTTTAGGCGAGATGGGTAACGAAGTAATAGCAGTGACATAAATCTCCTCGGTCAAAATGATTTGAAGAGATTTTCTTGACACTTATTTTCACACTTCAAGCAAACAGTGTGCGTTCATCCTAGATATCTACTTTAAAAGAAAACTACAGAAAATCTCTTATTATTTTGTTTCCTCGTTTGAAAGGTACAAGAGATTTTAGAAGAAATTTAAATAAAACGTCAAAAAGCCTCCAGTAATTTGCTTCTTCGGTGAAAGAAGACAAAGATTAAATGCAGGGAATATAACTAGCAGCATGTTATTTTCTTTATCTTGGCATGAAAAACTGCTTCTCACCTTATCCATTCGGATTCGGGAGAAAATTGTAGATCCCCTCCATTTCTGCCAATAATACGCACATAGAAAAGGTTGAGAGTCACTTGAAAGTCACTAGGTCCTGGTTTCAACGAGCTGTCGTGCCATCCAATTTATTTATTATATTCGTTCACTGTATCTCGAGAACGAATAGGGATATCGACCTCGAATATTATCGTATCGAATATTTCGAGAACAAAAAATGCCATCGACTTAAGGTTTTATTCTACACATAATGACGTAATAAAGAATGGAAAAGAATTTTAACAAAAATCTGCGGGCAGTTTTTTTTTTAGATAAAAAAATATTCTAAGATTTTGGGAAAAACGTGTTTCGGTTGAAATATTTTGAGAAAAAACAACGATATCAACTTCCGGATAATTTAATTCTATACACGATGCCATATTTGGTTACTGATATAAATTTAAAAAAAATCAATTGACAGTTTTTTTTTAAGCAAATACTAAAAATCGTTGAAAAACGTTTTTGGGCTCGAATATTTTGAAAACAAACACTATTTTAGAAGCGGGCCCAATTTTATCCTATACATAGTGACGTAGGCAATAACTGATAAGATTTGTAGAATTATTCAATTGACAGTTTTTTTTTAAATCAACAAATTTTCAAACTAAAACCACTAATAAAAACGTTTTTCGACTCGAATTACTCGAAAGCAAACAAAGATACCGAATCCGGAATAATTATATTTTACACAAAATGATGTTACTTAGAATTTATGGGGGTTGTAAACAATTCAACACAACACAATACTAAATATCGTTGAAAACCGTTTTTCCGGTCGAATATCTTAATTATGACCACTGATTAGCCGAACTAATTTTATTCTACACAAAATGATGTTAGTCAATAATTGATAAAGTTAGCAAAAACATTTCATTGACAGTATTTTTTTAAACCGACAGAAAAAATGCAAAACAAAACTATTAAAAACTCGGCTCTAATATATCTAAAATAAATAATGTTATCGACTCCGCGATAATTTTATTCTACACATAATGAATAAATAACTAAGAATTGATAGCATCTGCAAAAAAATGCAACTTAAATGTAATACGCCCCAACTTTGGTTTTAACTTGATGGCATATTGAACATTTGATAAGGTCTTTTAAGATTTTGAATTAGGAATTTCTTTATAATAAAACAACATTGGGTGTCCAATTTTCACGGGCACCAATGGGAAGTTACCAGTGTGGGTCGCAACTCAGCCTCTTTTTTTATAATGCTGAGTTCACATCAACCTATGTGTTACAGAATTTGATGGATTTTTCATGTTTTGTTTGTTTCAACTAAATTGCAAATATTAAATAGTTTTATATACATATAATAAATAAAAGTCACTTGCACAGACAATATTTCAATTGAAAAAAATTCTAGCACTCTTCATTGAAAAATATGAAAATATAACCTTACCCTTTTTAAACCTATTTGTTTATATTTAAAAAAACTCTCAATAATAAAACATAAAAACAAATACTTTTGTTAGGTATCTCTGGCAACTTACCATATTTTTTTCGAGAAAACTATAGAACATCAATTTTAAAATATTTTAACCGCTCAAAAGCAATGAATTTTATCGCCTCTTACTTAGCTAAACGATTCTTGTTGTGTTTTAAAAATAAACATAAAAATATAAAAAAAAGAAAAATTAACTATTCACATCAGTGTAGATATCTTGTACCTATGTATATCAAGAATAACTTAAAAGTAGGTAGGTGCCTATAAGGATGAACAACAAAAAATTTAATCTAAATATAAATTTAATTGGCCCCTTTTTGTTGTTGTTGTTGTGTATTGTTGCTCTTGGTTGAATTGCACCTTATAGTTTAAGAAAATTGTATCTTTCTGACAGGGCACAATATTGTGCATCATATGTACCTCCTACCTATACCTCTACCTATAGATACCTCTATATACCTAGATTAGTTGCAAGAACTCAACTCGTAAGCTTTTTCCATTTTCACAGAGTTCAGAGAGAACGATTTGAAAATAAACACTCACTATATGCAACTGGGTATAACTACTACACGTAAATATGTATAATACAAAAGAAGTGTGAAGAAGTATAGAAGATGGGTCTATTTGAGGTTGTTTTTCCGCAAACGATCTTATCTCCTTTGTAGGAATTATAAAGAATGTGGAAAAATTCAAAGAGTAATTCTTGCACGGTTGAGTGTTTATTTATTATTGTTTTTTTTTTAAACTCAATTAGATCAATGCACATGAAGTACAAACTTATAACGAGAAGCAACAAAATTCGAAATAAATGATGTGGAATGTGCACAAAATAACGGGAAATTATCACTAGGTAGTAGGTACCTATACAAACTTTCTAAAACTATACCGATTAATTGAGATGTTTGTTTTTGAGCTACATTTAGAACTCTTAAGGATCAGCACGTAGCTTTTAGGTATAGGTGTCTACACGATGAATCACAAAAGATAACACAGCCTCTAAAAAGGGCTAACTATCTCAATCCCACTTCATCACCTCATCTTAACTCACCTCACACAAAAAAGTACTCACACAAAAAAGTAGAAAACAAAATAAAAATACGAAAAAAAAAACAAAACAACCGAAACACAAAAGAATCGAAGACACAAAGATATTTAAGACGCCACACCACACAGAATAAAATTCCGAGTCGTATTCGAACTCGAAAGTCAAATCGATTCACAATCCTATGGATTCGACATGTTGGTTGTTAATTTTGATTGGAAATATAAAGAAAAGAACACTTCTACATCTACTTCTAATTTTAAATTGTTGTTTCATATCATACTTTTTAAGCCATAATTTAAGATGTTTCTACGTTTATTATAACAAAAAAATGTAAATGTAATATGAACAAAAAAAAAAACTCCGGAGACGAACTGACGTGAACGAGAGTGAATTCTAAATTCGTCTTACGCTTGTGGTTAACGATCTCAAACTAAAGCACTTATGACTTTAACAGAAAAAAACAAATAAACACCGGTGAATTAACTTTGTTAAAAATTATAGTAACTTTGCTTTGGCGCGGCCGGCCGGCGGCTTATTATGTGCATCACTGGCCAAGGCGATGAACAATCCACAACCAAAGAGAAGGAAGAGATTGAAAAGAACCAAGACCAAATACAGTGAAGCAGATGTGATGTAGATGGTAGATGATGGCTAGTTAGTTAGTCCTGTGGTCTTTTCTTCGTCTCTTATCCCTTCTTATACCATGTCAACATTGTCGACCCATCCCCGCCATCGACTAAGACCATAATATTATAGGCCATATTGAAGCAACGAGCCGCATGAGCCAACAAACATGACCATACCGTCAAAAGAAGTTTACAACTCATGCGGGTTCTTACATTTTACATAATATTATAAAAAGATTAATGTTGATCATTGTATCGTTTCTGCTTCGTCGTCGTCGCGTAAGCATCGGCTGGGGGGCTCAAAATACTGACAAAAGAAGTAGGTACGAGAAAGTTACGCAGAAATGTCTTAATAAAGGGTTGCCATGAAATTTTTTTACGTAGGTACCTTCCTTAATTCTATACAAAAGACAATTTTTCTTCCGAAGTAGCTTTTAACGGCCTTTAGTCCACAAACATTTTTGTGGACTAAAGGCCGCTAAAAGCCTACACTCGTATTTATTAGATTTTTGTCTATCTATTACACATGGCTGTTTTTGTTAAACGCCAAATCAACGTCCATTTGACTGTCGTTTTTTTTAACACGATATTGCTATGATATTGCTTGCACAAAATCTCTTTAATGGACGTCAATCGAAAATTTTCTTTGCAGCGCATTTAATATTTACGAACACGCTCCGTGGCTCTTCAATAGGTATTTTGTATGAATAATTGGATTTTCTTATTCCATAATTGCGCCGCAAATAAAGTTAACAAATAGCGTTACCGAAAATAATGCTTAATAAGCATTGCTTATGCATAAAAATTTCGTTTTCAAAAATTCCCTTAATTAAAAAAAACGACAAGGTTATTACAAAGTATGATATGTGCCTAATTCCAATATTCGAATATTCTACAGATCTTCAGGTTTAAAATCTTAAAACACTTACTAATTATGCATGACTTCTATGTCAACAAATGATCAATCTCTTAATTTTAATAATTCCAATATTCGAATATTCTACAGATCTTCAGGTTTAAAATCTTAAAACACTTACTAATTATGCATGACTTCTATGTCAACAAATGATCAATCTGTTAATTTTTTTCTGCATCTGTTAAATAAAATGCACGACTGGTTCACACGAACTTGCTCTTATGTGCTATCACACTGTGGTTTTATAGTCTTAATAATTTTAAAAACTTTTCATCTGAAAAAAGAAATTTATTATTTATTGGAGCCTATATTTTATGCCACCTGCCAAAAATATAGCCTAGTTTAAGGAAGTATTATGTGAGTACATAAATATGAATAATATAGCACCGTGCTGTCTTGCACTTGGCACATAAGCATGGAATTTACAGTAAAGACTTAAAAATGTTAAAAAATAAAGAAAGTTAGAAATAAATTCATTAAAAAATTATCTGAAATTGATTTGACACCAACGCCATGTACACCAAGTGATTTCTTACACATATTTCAATTTATAAGAAATCATTAGAGCGGTTAGAAAAAAAATTGAATATATTTTTAAGAAACAAAAATTGGTAAGTACGCCAATTTTTAGTACTTTTTTATGCCGAGTTTAAAAATTATTTTTTAATCCAGCCGTTTTCGAAATATCGAATTTTCAAATTTTTTTTAAAAAACCAAAATTTAATTTTTTGAAAAATTTTTATATGCATTTTTATTCAAACTTATTAGTTGTTTTTGTGTAAAAAATTTCATTAAAATTGTTTCAACAGATAATGGGATAGTCAAAAACCCGAAAAATGGTTCTATGAGAGGTACCATTTTTAAACGATAGATAACTTTTTTTTTTTGCAATAATATGGTACATCGTTCTGATATAAGTTCACATAAAAATTTTATTCAAAATTTTAGGAGCTGTTTTTGAGAAAAACGAGAATTGCCAAACCGGTTTTTAAACGCTTGTATGGGAGGTGCCATTATTGTTTTCGGTCATAAGAATAATTTGTATTTAAAATCTGCTAAATGTCAAAAAACTGTTGGATGCCAAGTTTAATAAAAATCGACTAAGTCGTTTTCGAATTATTAAGTTCTCAAAAAAAATGTTGAAACTTTTTTATCACTTATTAACCTATATAACATGAAACTTTTTTTAAAAATCCAAAAATTTTTTTTTTTTTTAATTTTAGTACACAATATTTTTTGTAAACATTCTCTATGAAAAATTGATCAAGATCAGCCGTTTTTGAAAAAATCGAAAATCAAAAAAAAAATGGTTCTATGGGAGGTACCTACCATTTAAAACCATTTTTCCGAAATTTTTTTTATAAAATGGTAGCATTTTTATAAAAAAAATTACTGAACTTTTTTTAAAAAAGTTGTGGGCACGTATTTGAAAACAATAAGATTTTCATAATTTGGTACAAAAATTTGTACGGCAAGTACCGTTATTTTTAGTCTTAAAATGAAATGAAAAAAAATGTGTGGGGGGAATGCCCAAAAAACGCTAGGTAACAATTTCAAGGAGATTCGCTCCAACCGTTTAGGCTACAGCTGAAAAGACAGATAGACAGACCGACAGACAAAAAGGCAGAATTGCGAGACCCACTTTTTTCGACTTCGCTGTCATCTTAATGTCAACTTTAATCAAAATTTCGAGTTCGATGTTTATATGTATATACCTACTGTATAGTAAAAATAATCGAACCACCGATAGGTTTGTATGAACAAATTGTATCTAAATAGGTACGTACATCCTTAAATCACACTTAAGTTGAAATTATAAATATAGGTAATAGCGACCAACTCAATCTATGCTCCACACAAAGTTACACATTTTATCATATTTTATCTAAAAGTCTCAACAAAATACTTGTCATTTAAATTGAAAACAAACTTCAATCAGATAAAAAAAAATAATGAGAGAAACATCAAAACAAATAACATCAAAATCAATCACACAAAAGAGCATCAAGAACAAAATTTCGATTTCTTCATAACAATATCATCTTGCATAGCGCATATAAATTATAATATCTCCTTAGGCTCTATCCTTTATACATATGTCATTCATCATCCAACTCAACAAGTATAAAAGAGGAAGAAGTTTTGTAAAACCACAATTTATTCGAAAGATACAAAGATTCATCAATGAAAAGTTTTTCCATTACAACCACATCAGGGGAAGGCAACACAAACGTCACTGCGAGTCTGTGAAAATTGAATCGAAGAAAATCATCAAACTCTTTTTTTTTTTTTATGTAAACTTCTCCAGAATACAAGCTGATTGGAAGATTGAAGATAATGTCAATATATATGTATATAAAACAATGCCCAACGAGCTGCCTCTTTCAGTCCATATAGAACTCAAATTTCAGTGGCTTAAAGTTTAGGAATACATTTCGACAAAAAACAAAAAAAGCTATGATCCCTAGTCGCCCATGTTAAAGTTGACCTGGACTCATCCACATGTTGTGTACCTAGTTTATTTAAATGTACCCATCCCCAACCCACAGCCACAGTAAAGAGAAAACGACCGGTACCGGTCTTGCTTGCTTGAAACACCAGTGTTTCCTATCTGCGTCAATGAATTTTTGGGCGTTGAAAAACAATTTCTTACAGAGTATTGCCACATGCTCTTTTAAAACGATTTAATGAAAATGTCGCAAAATTTAAGACGATTAAAGCATTTTTACTTTTAGTATGATGTTAGGTTAAAAGCAGGAATTTCCAAATTTTAAAACGAGTTAGCATCGTGCTACCTTTTTAACATTTTTTTAAATGAAAATCACCAAATGCTTATTATACTCTAACTACAAATAATGTCACTTTGACAATTCAAAATGTGAAAATGAATGTTTTTTTTGCATGAACTTTAGGTTTTTAGGTTTTTCAGGCGTTTTAGTTGAATTCTATAAAAAAAAAGTTTGATACTAGTTAAAAAATGCTTAAAACTAGGCACATTTTAGTAAAAAGCTTTAAAGTTTGTCAATTTTTAGGTATTATCATGATAATATCTTAACATCAGACTGTTTGAAATTTTGCGTCATCACACTTTGATGCTGTGGGCAAATTTTAAAGCAAACAGAAATGGCAACCATACATTTCCGGATTTGATGATTTCTGTGTGGTTTGAAATGCATACGACAACGGTGAAGACTGCGGCGGCGGCCACTCATCACATGTAATGTACATATACATACACACTTCTCGACCGTCATCAGCTGATTTTTAGCTTTTATTTGGTGGGGAAAAAATAGAGAACCTTTATTCTGATTTTTTGTTCTTCTGTTCAAAGCAAATCCCCGAGAACATAATGCTTCCTTTCAAGGATCCCTATATTTCCCAATTTAGAGGGCTTTGAGAGAAATGAGTGGGCTGCTCTCTTCCTGAATGGCATGTAATAGTTGTTATATTTATTATGTGTGAGTGTGACCTGTTTTTCGTTTAGGGCTTCACCTCGAAAGTGTTTATAACAACAAACTTCGAACAATAAATTTTTCTTTAAATTGTATTTGACAAATACGAAATGAGCAACAACAACAATAATTCCGCTCCCAAAAGTAAAGCACACATATTTAATGATTTTATTTGTATGTAGTATGTAGACTTCCAAAACCCTGATGAAATTTTGAATTTTGCAACAGAGACGTTATATAAAGGTAATTTCCTGGATTTATGAATATAATCGTGTGTCAGAAGACATTTTTTCGTGTTTTTTTGTTTTTTAAGTTCAAAGGAAATGACACGAAGAAAACGAAGTTGTGGATAAACAACATGAATTTTGTACACGTGAGTTTAAACTAAAGGTACACGTGAGTTTAAACTAAAAGTAAAAGTCAGTTGACTTTGTTGTCCTCGGGGTGTTCCGTCCCGGTTGTCAGTGTCGATATCGGTTGGGGGGAGGGTGGGGGAGGTGTTGGCGCTTAGCCACGGTGGTAGGCTGACCCGGCATAGAATGCGACGGCATCATCGTTGTCAGTGTTGATTATGTTGACATTCATAATGTCCATTGCGCTAAGGTACCTCGGTTGGGGTGGTCGCTGTTGGGTTGTCATCCTTGCGAGAAAGAGATGCCTTTCTTAGCCACCTCTTTCTCTACACGAAGTTGGGAGTAAGATTATGTAAAGAGACGTCAAAAAAGTCGGAGGAGGCATCCCAATGTGAACAGCGTCTTGTGAAATCAAGGTTTAATAAACAGAAACGTCAGATTCTGACTAAATACCAATTAAGATAGATATTTACAGTCGCTGGCCATATTATTAGACGCACTGTAGATTTTTTATAAATTTTAGATTTTATGCAATATTTTTAACTTTTAACGTTACAGAAACTAAGTTTTGCTTATTAAATTTGTTTTGTGGTTCTATTTTCTTTATTTTAATATGTTGCATTATACATCTTCTTCTTTCAGTTGCATTTTCGCATTCTGCCGGTTCGGATTGTTTGTGTGACTTTAAAAGCTTGTGCTTATTAGCGATATTAAATTGTATTGATTGTTTATTTACTGTCATTTAAAAATTTTTTTGACAAACAAAAATAATAAATTGTGGCATTTTAATCACCTGACCTGTCACCACGAAAAAAAGCTGAAGTGAAATCTCCCATCAACACAAAACCTTTTTTTAACCGAGAATTATCTCAAAAAATGTGCGTGTCTGAGGTTAGCGTGAGACGGATAAAGAAAAAATTGAATGTGGTGAAGAATTAAGCCCAAAAAGAAAGAACAGATTCGGAAGAAAGCCGATTTTCACACCAGGTTTGGAGATATGTGTAAAGAAAATTTGCGTCAAAAACGGTTTGTGTTGTTGTAATCCCTCGTAATAGCACAGTGGATTAGCAAATGATTTACTGTCAAAAAGAAAAAGAAACTTAACCCCAGTGCACGCAAATATGCCTAGGCTCCATAACCAAAAAATAAATAACAACACTGATGTCAGTCTACCACTCAACATTATTGCCATTTCGGTAAAATGGCAAAATCTTCAAACTATGAAGATATTTTTTTAAATATGGTAATCTTATTGTAACAAACATTGAATTTTAGCTGAACATTTTTATCAGCATATTTTTAAACATTTAAAGAAAAACTGAAAATGTTAGTTTGGAAAAAAACTTCTTGAAAGAAATGTAGACTTCTGAAAATCTAAAAGAGTGAGCTGTTCACCCTGAATGCTGCATTTCGTTAACGTTCTTTAACTTTTGTTTTCTAATGGAGGTAGTACCTACTACATATATAATAGTCCATTTAAGTTAATGTCATAAACCCACGAAAAAGGCTTACGGAATCGTAAAAAAAAAAAATTAATCGAAACTCAACGAAATTATGACAATTACATGAAGCACGGCGCTTAAATAAGTTTATGTTTTTTCCAGTTGGGCTTTAAGGACTTAAAATGATTAAAACAGTCTCTTAGTAAAGTATGTACCTTACCTACTTATGTACCTATGTACATCCACCAGATAAAAGAAAAAAAAATTAAATTTTTTAGGTAGTAGGTATATTTTTTACAGATCGGTTGGCAACCATGTTTTCTATTCCCTATATAGCGGAATCCCATAAACATAAAGCTAAATCAAGCAATATCCTTTTTTTTTTTCTTTTTTTTTTACAATATGTAATATCTCATCCATAGTACCATATAGAAAGTTTCTGAATGAAACGTTTGAAAGCCCTCTGACGTCGCGTCGCTTATGTGAATTGCCGCCTACTCATGGTTATTGTTGATATGCTGTGTGCCCGCGCCGCCGCCGGCCGCGCCATGAGGTTCTATATAATGTATCTATTTATAGAGATACTTTTGTAATAATAGTAGTTACAGGGCTAAAGAAATTTTTGTTGGGATTTTTTGTGTAGGTGGTCCTGGTTCTGTCCTGGTCCTATGGTACTATAAGGAGGCTGAGAGAAATCTTCGTCTTTACAAACATGTTAAATAGGAAGGATATTAGATTTACCCAAGTAACCTTTTATTTGGGCCTTGCAGAACAGGTATATACATAGGTAGATATATAGTAAAAATGTTATACTACAATTTGTTCATATCGTATTTGAAAATTTCAATTATTTTGTAGATTACAGCTTTACAACATGCAGGGATGAATGGGGATTGAGGCGATGCCATGGACGCGTATTCAAACTGGGGGTGCCGTTAAATTAAAATGGCCATGTGAGAAAGGCTAAAATAGGTTGTCTTCCGAAGAGGGTATAGAGTACTGAGCTATTTGGAAATCATCAGATTTCGGATACAATATGAATGAAATATACTCATTCTATTCTTTTATTATGTAAGCGCTTTTTTGTTGGGCTGCAAAGTCGAAAGGTATTTTCTTTTCTCATGGTGAGATGATAATATATGCGCTGAAGCAAAATCAATCCATTTTGTTGGTATATTTTTGAATTTTGTTAATTTTTAAAATTTAATACAATATATTAGGTTGATCAATTTACTTGAATAATTTAATAAAAAAAATTAGGTTACCTACTTACCTACACACTTTTTTCATTCAGTTATAAGAATGTGAGGTTATTTTTACAAATGAAGATTATAACTGTTATAGATATAAATAAAGAGACGTTAGACCATGCGTGAATTGGATTAAAATCGCGTTAAATTTTATCCAAAATTTAATTTTTGACAGTAATGAGGCCTAAATGTCAAAACGTTTGAGGAATAATTCATTATAAAGACAGGGTAAATATTAAACTATATTTAAAAATTTTTGTAGAAAGTAGGTAAGTACATACATAAGTGAAAAAATATATACGCATACATACCTACACATACCTACGTTACCGACGTCTGTTTGTGAGAAATTTTACAAAAACTGTATTTTATACTTAAAAAAAAAAATCATCCATATTATTCACTCGATTCATCCAGATTAAAACTTAAATCCGGTTGTAGAAATTATAGAAATTCAACGTAAATACATCCAAATTTAAGTTTTAATCTGGATGTATCGAGTGAATAATATTTACGGTAACTCGTGAAAGATAAGGTTTGTTCTCTTTAAAAATTCCAATGTGAGTTGAATGCACAGAACAGTATAGTTCTCATTTCCTTTGAAAATTAAAAGTCCTCTCAAGTCGTATTTTTAATTTATTTAATTAGTTCTTCTCCTCCCAAGTCTAGTACTAAAAATCCTACTTTTATATTTATGTACGTACCTACCATTTCAAATTTCTAAGGAAAGAATTTCCATAATTGTTTCTCTTTCTATGATTTGACTAGTTTCCAATTATTTAAGACCATTTATCTAAAAAAAAAAGCTTTAAACCCCTTCATCAATTTCAAGTAATTTTCAAATTAAGAAACTACCATAACTCAGACAGACCAGACGAGACGACAGTCAAAAAGTCAACCCTATATAATTAAAGCAAATTCATTTACCTAAAGTTTTTACTTGACACACCATAACCAAGCAGTGGGACATTTTAGTTTTTATAAGGAAACAGAAAAAGTAATAGTATAATAATGTATAACGATGTGATGACCATTTGCTTATAGGTATAGATGGGTAGTAAGAATTAACTCGTAACGGCCATATTATTCAATCTAAATTGAATTTAAGTGAATTTTAAATCCAACCATTAAATCCGGATTCATTAAATCTAAAGAATAAAATCTATTTTTCTTTATTTATTTTTAATTTTCCACTTTCTTTATTTATTTATTATTATACAACATTCATAAAAACTAAATAAATTAGTTTAAATTCAATTGGATTTAAAAAATATGAATTAGAGTGTTGATTTGACGAGTTAATATCTAATATCGAATTGGATTTAAATTTATAACTGGATTTAAATTTTAATTTGAATTAATAGACTGATAATATGGCCGTTAATGGGGATTCAGAAAGGATTTTTTTTTTTTTAAATTAGAATTCTTGATAAAATAGAATTGAATATTTGTGCAGTGAGTTCGCGAAACTCTATTTTCTTCACAAGAATTAACTTAAGCTGTTAGGTTGTAAGTAGTTGAAGATCTACAGAGAGAGAGAGACAAACAGAAATAAAAAAAGTTAAGTGGATTTCTTCGAAAAAATGGAATAAGATTTCCATGGAATTATTAAAATGCATATCTGTAGTAAAAAAAACTATTCGGACTAAGTAGTTAACTTTTGAATTTATTAATATTATTTGTCCTATTCCCTTTAAATTTAAAAGAAAAAAATCTTCAGTGGCAACCCTACTGATGATGTAGACTAGTTATATTAGTAGGTAGTTGTTGTTTTGTATAGAAACAGATATGCTACAGCTTTACTTGAATCGTATCACTCAGAAGCAGAAAATCTTCGAATGTTGTATATGCGTTGAGAGACTTTTGGGGTGGCACTTAAGGATTACAAGAGTACAAGAGCATCGAACAAATCGCCCCCTATGGCGTCGAACCAGCTGAAATCACCCTCTCTGTCCCTTGATCCCTTAACCACGCGCATATTCCATTCGACCAAAAATGAAAGCGATTCCTCAATGAAAAATATAAGGTTCCATCCTTTGGCGCTGCTGCGTGGATAAGTTTGGTAAGCCCCACCATCATCATCATCAGCCACCACCAAACATTCGAAATTTCAAATTGAGCTACCTAAGTTGCCTTTCGAACCCACTTCCCTACGTAAGACCACCACCGCTTTTAGTATATCAGTAATGCTGCCATTCTTTCAAATGTTAGTGTGTTTTTTGGTCAACCTCCTCCCACCCCAACCCATCATCTCAGCGTCTAATAGTATGGTATAGGGGTTGCTACGAATAACTGAGCTTTTTTGCATTCGTTACACCTTTCCCTTCGCTTGTATCTTCAGTTTTGGTAAGCTGGTAACTCATATAGGCGGGTAGGTGGGTACAACACTCCAACAGGCTCTACCGAACGAAAAAAAATCCTCCTACAGAGCCGACAAAGCTGCCAGCATCCAAAGCCAAATTCAAACAGACAGCAACATCAGCAGCAGCATAATATACCATATACAAGAAAATACGTAAACTACTACCAGTTGGTTTCGAATTCATTCAGTCTTTCCTGGAGAACGTTTAAGATAAGTTCTGCTAAAAAAAACAAGCAAAATTCAACATAAGACAAGAAAATTCCGTGCGCAAAGTTAATTATATCAAAAAAAAGAAAGAAAAAAAAAACAGTTAAGTGTTTTAAGAAAATATAAAAATAAAGGTGGTCTACACCTTGAATTTTTTTCACCCAGTGTATTTCTTGGAAATCTCATTTTAATTTTTTGCAATAATAAAAAAAAGTTATTAAACAGTTTACCTCCTACAGATTTTTTTGTGCAATATCAACCTATAGTTTTAATTATTTTGTGCAGTGAAATACTTAAACATAAAAAAAGCTAAATTGAAACAAGGTATTGAGGTCTTTTCTTTTTGTTAATTAATTTCTTCTTTTTTTTTAAATATAATTTTCCATACACAAAATTATTTAAACAAATACCTACTATAATATACAGTTGCTTGAAGTTCTAAGAATTCACAGCTCACACTTCATTCAACCAAACCAAACCAACATTGTTATACCTACGTTAAAGAAAGATGAATGGTGGTGAGGTCCTTCGAGGTTTTGCACAGTTTCCATTGATAACCCGACGGCGGCAACAATTGTTTGATGGACGACTACGACTATTACAGCTAGGACAAGGACGGTTCAGTTGTTGCGATAAGATGAAGTAATAATATATTACAATGTTTTTTTTTCTTCACATTATGTAGTTCTTGCACTATATAAATCGCACTACGAATTTGCACCAAAAAGAATTGAATTTTTCGCACAAAATGTTAAACAAAATAAAAAATCACACATGTAGAACTGCACTTAATTTTTTTTTTACAATTCTGCACAATAACTTGCACCTAGAAGAGTTGGTTCCCGAAATTTGTATCAATATATTTACCTACATATATATAAATGACAGTCTTTTTATCCAACCAAATTGTTGCACCACACACATTATTTCAGTTTTGTTTCCTCTTTTTTTGTACTAATTAATTGTAGTAGTGTAAAATTTTGATAATTATTTGATAATTTTTTTTTTTAAATTCCAATATAGTTGTTCGGTATTTAATTGTAACGTCATTGTCAAGAGGAAAAGAATAGGAATTTCTTCTTTTTCTCTGATAAATAAAAAGTTATTCAAATTTATCATTTATCATCACCATTTTTACATTTTTTGAGAAGAACACAATCTAAACAACAATGCGGCGCTGTACAAAAAAGGTAAGTTTTGTTTTTTTTTTCATTCCCTTTAAAATATAAAATATATTGCATCTTAAAATAAAGCCCGTAGAAAATGTATTCGATTACATACATTATACAAAATGAAAACCTTGCGGTATTTATTTTTGATTTTGAAATTTTCATATGATATCCCTTGTACCTTTCACAAGAAGAAACCAAATCTTTCGCACGAGGAAACTGAGCTTGCAGCAACTTTCAATTTTTAGGTGAGAAGGACACCAAGTAAGGGGAATGATCGGTCTGCGATTGTTGGAAATTGGAAATTTAAAGAAAACGCCCTCTCACTTGGTGCCCTTCTTTCCTAAAAATTGTAAGTTGCTGCAAACTCAGTTTTCTTGTTTGAAGAGGGACAAAGGGGACTTAGAAATTTTAAAGAAGCTAAATTGAACACTAAAATTGGTAGAAATTGGTAGTTTTGGAAAGTTAGCGAACATGGGTACTGTGTGTAGGAAGAGGAATATCGAAGAATTTCTCTTAAATCGTTGATCTTGTTCACTCCTCTTTCTTTGTGCCCTTATCACCTAAAAATTATGTTGCTGGAAACTGAGTTTCCTTGTGTGAAAAGAGACTAAGAATCTTTTAAAACCGAACAATTAAAAGTAATCCATTGGGCATTTATGAAGTTTCAGATTTATGAATGCAACCATGTCGAATGCATTTTTAAATAAATTGAATGTTGTGTTTTTTTTATTTCCTTCGTTTTCTCTTGTTAAATTTTATTATTACGGCGACTGAAATTATTTTCAGATATATAACGTAGAAACAACTTTGTGATTAGCATAGTTTTTTTCACAATTCTAAACATGTCAACTTTTCTATTTAAAATATAAGTAGGTACAGTATTTGGTTCGAAAGGGATATTTATTGTTTTTTTTTGCAGATTTTAACTAAAAAACGGAGAGACAGTCGATTTAAATTTTTAACACTTTGATAAATTTATTTGTTTTTTTTTTTTTTTTTTTCATGAACTACAACTGAACACCTCTTAAACAATGACAGTTCGTGTAAACAAATCCTTTGTGACACTTATTTTACTATAGAACGAGACTTGGGGAAATGATAATTTAAAACAGTAGCTTTTTAATGAAGCAAACTCAGATCATAACAGAGCAGAACAGCACAAGAGTGTTTGTCCCCTTTGTCCGCTTTCAAACGAGACAACAAGTTACTGAAGATTTTTTGACATTTTCTTTTAATTTCCAATTTCCACCAATCGTAGACCGTTTATTCCCCTTACTTGGTGTCCTTCTCAGCTAAAAACTGAAAGTTGCTTGAAACTCAGGGGACTTTCACATGAGGAATCAAGTTGCTGGAGATTTTTTTTGACATTTTCTTTTAATTTCCTTAAAAATCTCTAGAATCTTTCACTCGTGGAAACAAAATCGTAGAAATTTTCTGTAGTTTCCTTTTAAAGTAGATTGGTCCCCTTTCGCATGAGGAAACTGAGTAACGAAAAACTCCCGGTCAACTATTTGAGGAGATTTTTTTGACATTCATCTTCAAACACACAGAGTAGTGTGTGTTTAACCAAGCTATACTTAAAAAGGAAAATACAGAAAATTTCTACGATTTTGTTTCCACGTGTGAAAGGTACAAGAGATATTTAAGGAAATTAAAAGAAAACATCAAAAAAATCTCCAGCAACTTATTTCCTCGTGTTATTAATAATGTCAAAGTGTTTTTTGTATAAGCGGGAGCTAAGCTTTTTGTAACTGACCAAGAGTGGTCGATCAATGGATTGGTGATTCACTTTCTGATTTTTTAAACAATACTAATATATACCATCAATGTGCATTTTTATGTAAATATACATAAATATATATATATATTCTTGCATGAATGTATGGCATATATATGTAAATATAGTTATATGAAAATTTGATTCAGTTTATTTTGCGAGAAAATTAAACCACAGACCTTTTTTTAATGAGTGCGAACAAGCATTTAAATAATGCCAAAGCACTTAATTATCTTAATGCACGATGAGGAGTGCTAAAAGCGACACAGAGGACAAAACGTTCAACAACAAATTAATTGGTCAGCAACAGCCTCAAGCATTAAATCCATTGTGTGGGTGCCATCAGCTTATTCAATTTTAGGGATATATGTATGTAGGTGCATGCAAAATGCAGACTGCAGAAAACACAAGCACATGACTCAAAAATTAATGGAAATTTCAAAGTGCGGTGGATGCATGTGAAGAATTTATTTTTCGACGGAGAGTGGATTTGGTTACACACATACAAGTATTCCTGTATACAAGATGTACGAGTAATAATCATCATTTTGATAATAGTTTCAATTTTCATTGAGAAAGATTATGTGAATTGTTATAGTAAAATCTGCACATAATGAGATTATTTTGAAGAACGTGTGCAGTATTTTGTAATCCAAATTGCAACGATAGATTTTAAGGAATATGAGAATATTTTCAGTTTGTAAACTTCCATCATGAGTTGTGGAATTGTTAAAAAAAATTAAATAATATTCCATCAACAGCCAAGAGTTCGAGGTAAAAGCTGATAAGGCCACACGAGTAGGTAAAACACCCACTGGAAATACATTTTGTAGAAATTTGCGCAAAGAAAATTTTAATATAGAAATTAGTAATATGTGTCTGCCGTTCGTAATGTCAAATTTCATCTGAAATCAAACCAGTATTTTTAACTTTGTATACCATACAGACGGCAAAGCAGAACAAATACTTATACAGAAATTAATAATGATTTCTGACGTTTGTAATGTTAAATTTCATCTGAATTCATAATAGTTTTGTTTAACTGTGTATATGTATATAGAAGTCAAAGCAGAACGCGTGGGGTGGACGTTTGTCGTTCTAAAATATGAAATATTTACCCCGATTACAGAATCCGATTAATGAGCTGTGGAGGGTGTCAGACTCAATTTTGAAATTTTTACTATTCGCGAAATGTATAAATTGAGACTTTTTTTTTTTTTTTTTTCATTTTTGAGAATTGAGATATTGAACAAATAACGGCTATCTGTATTATCGAATCTTTAAGAAAATTTAGAAGCAGTTATTGGCGACTTGGACCATGTTCAAATTGGACTAACTCAACCCACTTATAATTTTGAACTCTGAAGTGAATCTGACTTCTATTGTTCAGACATAAACTAATTTGAAGACAAGAGACCCACTTTGACGTTTAGCAGTCGTTAAAACAAAATAAAAATCTGGGCTCGTTGAAGGATTAAATAGAAATCTTTTAATTACAAAATTAAAATTTCCCTTAAAAATTATGTTTCCGAATGAAACAAATTTGATTCTGTAGTATTTAAGTGCCAAAGAAAAATTACATACAGATGAGACAGATGTCACAAAATAAAACGTCAAAAAGTACCACAAGCTGAAAAAAATATCCTTCTTTTTTTGGCCATCGTATTTTCACCATGAAGTTAGAAGTAAGAGGTAGTCCAATGTGATCAATTTTTTCAACGTCAACGGGTTATTTCGTTTTCGATGGGATTTTCGGCTTTCGACATCGACTTCCTAAATTTACATATACACTAACGACGCGACGGTCAACATTTAACTAAATGGCTTCTTCAGGAATTAATCACTTTCGACAAGTAATCTAACACTCACCGCCATATTATCCACTCGATACATCCAGATTCAAACACTAATCCGGATGTATTTATATTGAATTTGTATAATTTACATCCGGATTCAATTTTTAATCCGGATGAATCGAGTGAATAATATGGCCGTTTTAGTTCTACCCGTAGACGATGTTTTTGATTCCGATTTCGTCCAATTGCTTTCAAATCTCAAGTTTTCGTATAAAAGGTGTGTTTGATTCGAAAGCCTAAGAAAGCAAAAGTGTTTGTGATCACTTAAGTGACGTTCGTAGCGTAAAAATCATGTGCAACATTTTAACACTTTGATTAACATTTTCAAAGATTTTATTTCCACAGACAATATAACAGCAAATATTACTTTTGTCACTTGGTAGATATGAGGGTCCTACCTTTTTTGAATACGAATCTAGAGCAAGCTCCTTATCAAAACACATTTCTTGTCTTGGACATTTTAACACATATGTATGTATATCTACTGCTCGTTATACGTACATATGTATGTAGACATGTCACTGTGATTAAAAAAAAAAAAACATTTTCAATGGATTACGATGGCCTCATGAGTCATGACCCTTTAACACGAAGGTACTCCTTTATATGTACACAAATATACCTTAAGAAAAATAAATGTTTCATGTGAGAATGGCAAATAAGAAATAATTCAAAAATTCCAGAAATGGTCCATACAATACAAATAATCAGAAAAATGAAATCGAATAAGAAAAACTTAGTCAACAGGAAAAACCCTATAATACCACAGGTTAGATATATGTATGTTATCTGGGAGAGAACTCCACATTAATAACAGCTGTTCAGGAATAAACTTCGAGTGGGAGTCTTGGGTTTTTTTTTTAAGATGGACATTTTTATTCTTTTCCTTCCTCCCTATAACTTAACTTTACTCTTTACTCAGCTCAGAGTAATGGAAATTATTGGAGGGGTGGTAGCATGTATATATGGCATGGAATACAACTTCTAATGACAGCCCCAGCAGCACAGTTTGCTGTAAAGAAAGAACCCAGTTGTGGGACATTGGTTTGCTATATAGTAGAGCACAGTTTCTAAATATATGTCATGGAAATAAAAACCACCTTCATGCAAAAGTGCTAAGGCAGTGTGTAGTTCTTATAATATGTTTCACTAAATCGAGTTTGTTGAATGTGATGCTATGCCGGCAATCGCGGCAGAGAAGATTTTGCCGGAGAATAAAACACCATCATGTTGAAAACACTCTCAAGGTCTCAAGTAGGTATTTTTAGAATATTATTAAACGAAGAAAGATGACTGATGAAAACTATATGTATATATAGATGTATACATATAATAAATAACATGGCTTCTATACTTCTTGTTCTTAGAAAAGTTTTTTTTTTTTTTTAAATCAATTCGATGTGTGGGAGAGTGAAATTAGATGAAAATTGTTATATCAGTTCAAATAAGAGAGCTGATTGAAATATTGCATGCATCTATTGATATTGATACTTATGATGGATATTTTCATAGGCTATAGCTACATCAGACAGATAATTAATTTATGTATAGGCGTTTGCAGAAATCTTTTCACAGCAGGGAAGGACAACACATCTTCATATTTTATGTGTACCTACTCCTCCATCTTTAAGTTAAGCTTAAATGATACAATAGGCGTGTTTTTCTTTCCAAATTGGAATAAAATTGTGTAAGAAAAACAACATCGGACATTGGGTTAAAATTTCAATTGAATTTTATCCGAGACTAAATTTATCAGAATGATGATTATTGGCGTTTGAATGATAATGACGAGATTAAGCTTTGATGTTTCCATTTTACTATGTTAAAACATTTTAAAGGTACGCGCATTAAAAAAAAAAAGAGAGTCACCTCATTAGTGTCAAAAATTAAACCTTGGAAACATTTCAACGCGATTTTAATCAAATTCACACACGGACTAACCTTAGTCCAGACAATTTTGTAGACTTAAACCTGGTTTAAAGGAATTAAAATTTCGATTAAAGTTTGACATTTCTACTAGGCGTGTTGAATTGGATTAAATTTTGATATTTCCACATAGATTTACCTCATCAGTGTCACAGAAAAACTGGTGTTACCGGCGTTATCGGTATTTTATATGAAACCTCTATTTTGTTTATCCTTTGGCGTTTTTGTTTAACCAATTGTCTCCGCGATTAAAAAAAAAACACCTATGTATTAGTCAGTCTGCCGAACCCAACGCAGTTGGCGACGCATTATTGCCCGCACCGTCAGACCACCCTCTGTTTTACTATTATATAGAGATTTTTTGTAGTTTCCTTTTTAAATTCGAATTATTGATCAGAGCGATTTTGTTCAAACCCCTTACTTCGAAAATGAAATTTCCTCGTCTGATCTGAAGGGATTCAAATGATTTCCTCCTATTCGCTTGTTCTAATAAAACTACTTAAATACCCCTCTCATTATGTATAGTGTTCTACCTTTAAACTTCCTTATTGTGTACGATGAGCCACGTTTTGAATATATTTGGTTGTTCAAAAACTTTTAAGATACCTTGAGTAGTTTTCGCATCAATTATGTCTTGTCTTTATCTCTCTTCCCCTCATCATTCTCATCCAAATGTTTATTTATTTTATAAAAGTTAGGAGCACCACAAAAATAAACACAAAGCAATTAAAAGTAAATAAAATACACTTCAACTTGTTTTTCTTTGCTACAAAACTTGTAAGTTTATTCTTTTTACACAAAAAAGGCTTGAGTGCACGATGGTTTTGTGGGTTGTAATGAACAATAGACAGGATAGTTAAGTCAAAGTTTATTTTACGCAGAATAAAGTGTTTTATTTTGATTTCCTTTTATTTGAATTTTGCCTTTTGTTTTTTGTTATTGTTAAGAAACTCTCTTAATTAAGTCAAAATAATCCGGTTCCAATTGAGCAAACATGTTTTCAATTAAATCACTGTGAAGTTTATAACTTTATTTTCTTGTTAATAATTAGAAATAAGTAACTATTGCTGTGACAGCCAGACCAATTCCAAGTCGGCTTTAAAATAAATAATTTATGTAAAAAAAATATTAATGTAACCTTAAATGAAGACTCAATAAAATACATACATACATACATACAGTCAAAATAATCATATAAAGGTCCAGCTTTAAGGTAGAACTGTTGAAGGGAAATTTAATAGTCGTACGAATAGTGATGTGTCCAAGTCCATAATAATATCGAATCCGGTTTTTCCAGAAGCTATATGTCCCCTTTCACACAAGGAAACTGAGTTTCCCGCAACTTTCAGTTTTTATATGAGAAGGACAACAATTAAGGGAAATGTACGGAAGTTGCTGGAGATTTTTTGACGTTTTTTTTTAATTTCCACCAATCGTAGACCGTTCATTGGTGTCCTTCTCACCTAAAACTGAAAGTCCACTTTCACACGCGGAAACTGAGTTTTCAGCAACAAAGTAAGAGGGGGAAACGAAATTTCCCCGGTCAACGATTTGAGGAGATTTTTTTTATATTCCTCTTCACACACACACAATAGGGTGTGTTGAACTAAGCTATCTACCTACTTAAAAAGGAAACTATAGAAGATTTCCATGATTTTTTTGCCACGTGTGAAAGGTACCTACAATAGATTTTTAAGGAAATTAAAAGAAAACGACAAAAAAAACCTCACGACTTGTTTCCTCGTGTGAAAGGGGACTATCTTTGTCTTTTGTTTTTCTTATTTGACAGTTCAACATGGAGAGAAAACATTCTGAGGTTTGTTCACAGTGGGTTAAATCTCCAATTTGATTATCATAAATTCTTTTGAATCCATGATTAGGGATCCGTGATAATCAAGGTGTGTTTGTTCAAATTATTTTCAGGTTGATTAACAAATCAAGGCTTTTCCACAATTCGTTCCATTTTTCAGTCTATCTGTCAATTCAGCTGCCAAATTTAATCCATGATTATGTTTTTTTTTATTATTGTTTTCGTTTTGCTGTATTTTTTTTTAATTCTTATTTTTTTGTGGTGATAAGATTTAAATACCATTTCCAAAAAAGACACGCAAAGATTTTAGGCCCATTGTTAAAAAAATATATTTTTTTAAAACTTTATTTCATATCTCATGGTCATGGCATAATTTCTTCCAAATACATAGGTATAAATCATCCAGCATCTCAGCTAGAGTTATAATGGATTTCATTAACCATTCACTTAAGCTGCCGATTGAATTGGATTGTTAAGAAGTGCGATAAATGTTAACATTTTACGGAGTTCCTGATCTTTTTTCCAAATTCTCAAAAAAGTCTTCATTATCACTGAAATAAAAGCAAAAAAATAAAACAATGGTTATATTCAATTCCATAAAAAAAAACTCACTTCTTTCTTTCTTCGTCTTCGTCCTCTACTAAGTTTAATAAATAGAATAAATCATTACATGCGATCCACATTACTAAAACAACATCTCGATTGTCAACTCATTATTTTCCAATTTGTCTGCCCCGGTTACACTTTGCAATCCTTTTCTTTGATAGACTGCTTTTAGACGACTGCAATTTCTATCCGCAATTCTCTTTTGAGTTTCTTTCCGATTGCAGCATCCATTTAAACGCTGCAAATTTTAATACCTGCAATTTTTGTTAAATGAGAAGGAAATAGTATCTCGTCACTCTTTACTCCGCTTATGTCTCAAACAATAAGAAAAAGCACAGAGAAGAAAGAGCAATAACTCTGCAATTATTTCAACCTCTGCAACTTTGTCTACCCCGGACACCGCATACGTCCCCCACCTACATGCTTAAAAATTGCAAGGATAATTGCAGCATATTTGCAGCGTTTAAAAGCAGTCATAGATAATAATTAATAAAGATATCCGTCATATAATGAACTCCACTAATTGTTTTGGTTACAAATTGCTTCGAACGGAGCTCGAAACTTACCTTTATGAAATTTCAGCAATCTGTGCATTGGTTGGGTCGATCAAATGTATTTTAATCACAACTCTGGGGCCTAATTCCGTAGAACGAAAACGATCGAATGATATCGTTTTTACAATAACTATATCTATCAAATATAAAGGGAAAGATAGAGATAGCTATTACCAAAACGATATCTTTCGAACGTTTTCGTTTTACGGAATTAGCCCCTGTTCAATAAGCAAATGGCAGAGTAGTTTCCCAATTGCTATAGCTTTTTCTTTGTTAGACAAATCGCACTGTTTTTAAGAGGGGTCTATATTTCCATCGTGTTTTAACTTTTAATTAATTCTTCAAAATCGGTAAATGGCAGCCAGAAATATTTTTTTTATACATATAATTACATATTCAAGCGACAGATTACAATGTTTAATATGCGCTCCGTTAAAAAAGTGTTTGTTTTCTCTCCAACAAGAGCTGTAAAACTACTGTTTTTTGGCTGGTTTTACACTGAGGTTTGTTGGAACTTCCGAATTGTTACCTTACGTTCACTTTAAGCGTGGTTCGGAATATCGATCATGAAATTTATTAGTGACCTTATAAAAAAGTATAAAACGGCTTTTTGCAACTTATCGTTTAGAAAATAGATTTCTATCTTAGGCCGTCAATCAAGTATTGAATAGTCATATTTATTATTAGGTATTATTATTTATTTTTGTTTCATATTAAATAATTTCCAGGCTCATTATCATGCAACTAGAATCATTCAAATCATCTTACTCCTGATTTTTCCACTGAGAAGCTGTTCAGTCAATGGTCAAATATCGCATCATACAGACTATGAAATTGCTGCCGGGCGTCGCAGTGGTGGTCCAAGTGGTGCTGGTAATGGAAGTGGTGGAGCTAACAGCGATAGCAACGAAGATGAAAGTATAAGCAATCAACCAAATGGAATGCATGCAAACGGTGAGATACTTGGACCTAAATCATTTCCTTTGAGTGCACAAGAGCCAAGTTGTGAAGAATTGCGAGCTATGTGGATGTAAGTATTTTTAAAATTTTCAATATCAATTTTAACATTATTATCAAATTTTATAGCTAAGCGCCAAAAAACTCAAGTGTCACTTATCCGCACACAATTATTAATAGTCCAGGAAACTAAATTCTGTGCGAAAAGATAGCAGAGTTTTCTCAAAATAATCTGCCAAAATTTCACTGGTCAAACAATGTACTGCTAAAAAAAAGAAGAAACACAACTCTTCGTATAATTATGATTTCGTTGTGTCGTTTTTGTAAAACATGTTATAAATTTAAAGAAATAAAAACAATTCACTTAACAAAAATTCAAATAACTGTTTTCGCGCTTCTAAGTTTCATTCTCGTTGACAGAAATGAAGCGGACCAAAAAAAAATTCAGCTCAATCCGAACCGAATGGCACTTTTATTGGCATCAGGCAGTGTCCTTCAAAAAGACATTATTTTTAGGTAGACATGTTTCATTCACCTACCTGCATATACCACGGATACCTTTCTATAATTATGTTCAAAAAATTGATATCCCAACTGTCATATAATAACAGCTTGTCAATTATTGGTTTTGTACGACAGATGCTATCAAAAAAGTTTATTAAACAATTATTATTTTTTAAGCCTAAAATAATAAGTATCTACAGTGCCATTTAAACCCTGGTAATGCTTTTACATAATTAAATATTAAGCTGAAACAATAAAATCCTCTTTATTTTTTGACAGCTTTGACCTACCTACTATATGTATATATACCGTTTATTGCTATTACATTAAATAAAACAAAATAATATTTTTAGAAAGGATCACTCTGTTTTCTTTAAATTTACTTACATAGGATTTCATCCCCATAATCAAATTATGGTAAGAAAGGTTTGAAGAAATCCTTAAAAACAGCCTCTTTAGTCTTTATATTGTGTGCGCAAAAGTCTATATCATTTCGTATTCAACAAGTTAGGATATTAGTCCCCTTTCACATGAGGAAACTGAGTTTCCAGCTACTTTCAGTTTTTAGATGAGAAGAACACCAAGTAAGGGGAATGAACGGTTTACGATTGTTGGAAATTTAAAATTAAAAAATCTCCAGCAACTTGTTTTCTCGTGTGAAAGGGGACTTAGTGTGCAAAGAGTATTAAGTGTTGTTATTTTAAAGTTGATTGTATCGCTCTTAAAATTAGTTCGCAAATTGACATAAAGGTCAAATAGAAGGAGGCATGGGGTGCTTTTGTTTTGTAAATTTGAATTTCAGAGAACAAAATAATTTAGTTCTTTTCCTAACTTCATGACCTTTTTTATTTTATGTAGTTACTTTAAGTGGTAGTATATTTAGTTCTTTTCCTAACTTCATGACCTTTTTTATTTTATGTAGTTACTTAAAGTGGTAATATTCATATTTGACGGGATATTTTGAGACAAATTGTGTTTTTTCTTTTCCCTTGAACTATTGAACTTTGTGTTACCAGCGTGAATAACATAGTTGTTATTGATAGTTTGTATGGGAATTCCATTTTTTGTGATGGCGTCGCTAATACTCGATGTGTTTTTTTTTGTTAAACCAATTCATTCTGGGATCGGAAAAAATACATTCCTATGGAAGAAACTTATTTAAGGTCTGTTTTGACCTTAGAGTGCATTATGAGCAATATTAATCTATTTTTCACAAAGTTGCGAAAACAAGGAATTCGTTTCTGGAAAATTTAAAAGTTGAAACGGGAATAAAGGCAATTTAATTTATTTGTATTTTATCAGGGACAAAATTTTGACGTTTCCACGTAAAGATCCACCTATGCACCTCGTTTAATGTCAAAAATTAAACTTATAAATTAAATTTGACGTGATTTTAATTCAATCCAAATTGTATGTATGAATTGACCTGAAAAAGAAAAAGTGGCAGCATCTCAAAATCAGTTGTAAAAAAGGGAAAATCTATAGACAAACATAAATTTTCTTCGCATAGTTTTACGATTAATTTATAAGTAAGATTTAAGAATAATTTTTATTTAAATTGCCTTCCTTCCCTTCAGAAAAAAATCAAAAAACTATTTTTTACCAATTTTGCTGTTCTTCAAAGTAAAAGATTTGGAATTTGTTTTTCTCGTGTCATAAGGGAGACCAAGTGCCAGTTTATTCACAGTGGATCTGTGCAATGACTTTCAAAGGTTCTAATAATCAACTAAAATCGGCTGATTAGCGGTTTCTATGGTTATCATGTACATTCGATGATTTACCCAGTTGCAATAATCCTTGATTAAAGATGATCAGCTATGAACAAACTGGCCCTTAAGCTTAGCCACACCTAAAATCTTAAATGAATTTTGTGTCTATATACTTCTTAAAATATACGTAGGTATACCTCCCAAAAATAAAAAAAAAGTATATTTTGTAAAGTTGTTTGGGTTTCTTAGAAGAGAAATATTGATTTAAAAATAACTTGATTTCTTCTGGGAAACCACTCTCTTACTATTCAAGTGAACGTATTTTCATCTTCTTTACGCTAATATTTTTGATTCTAAAAAAAACTTTCAACACACATTACCTGGAGCTTTCTGAAGTCGTAATTTCACAACATTCATATAGTACCTACACAACATGATTTTGTTTTTCTTTTTTTTTGTCATCCACCAATACGCGAACCATCATCTCCTTTTTCTTCACTTCCTTCACCCTCATGGTATTAAATGCTTATCTTGCTGCCATTCAGATTCAACAAATGTTTTCTCCAAAATTTCCCATCCCTAGAGTTCTGGCCTTGGGGAATGGGATTTGGGAGTATATTGAAATTTCATTACAAGTGCAATGCTGTGGCATCTCCATAAATAATTTGAAAACCCTCCGTCGTATTAAATATCAACTCGCTCTCTATCTCTCTCTCAGTTCGAATGAATCTCAAACATCCCCAGAGATTTGGTTTTGAAAAGGGCTTCAAACTTGTTGAAAATGGCTCGAAGTTTGTTTTTAAGGAATTGCATACCTTTAATGAAAAGCTCTTTTGTAAGCTTATTCCAGCCGAAAAAAAAGAAAGTAGAGCTATAAGTTTTGGTTGAGAAGAGGGGTAATGCCAATCGAATATTGAAAAGATGCAAGGTATTAAAGTACCATAGTAAAAGCCCTCATGTAAATTAAGTTTTTTTTTTTCAAAACAAAAATGACAAGACCTAATTTTAACAGTTTTTACAAATCTGTTCTAACTCTCTTTAACATGACCGTACATTAAAATGTTGTTTTAATTTTATCACTTTATTTTTATGACGTTTCTGAGTATCCCTACTCGTAAATCAATCTCCGTTATTTAATAGGGTTTTCCATTGGTCAAATAAATCAATGTATTTTTGTTTTGGATCTGTCAAAAATCCGATTTTTATTTTTATTATTGTAACGCGATCCATTGCTTTTTACTTTTCTATGGAAAACTGTGTTTTAACAATTATTGTCTTGTCAAATTTAAAATGTCTAAATAGGTACTATTTTATTTGATTTTTATTTGCTCAGATTTTCTAAAAGACAATCAAGGGCTGCTGAAATGTCCAATGAAATACCAACATATCGTGATCCCTTTGTATATAATGTATGGGAGCCCATATATTCTACAGGACGAGGAATTGGGTAAGTCCTGTTTTCCGAATTATTTTTTAACATGATTTTTTTAATATTTAATCAAACTACATGAATAAAAAAAAACAGATCTCGAACGATTTCACATTACCGGGAACCTACCCGACCAGTATTTGGCCGTGTTATTAGTCGCGAACCTGTTGTCTTACAGAGATTGCCCGTACGTACAAGAATATTCGATGATTTACCATCAAGATTGTACGGATCGGAGACTCGATCAGCGATGCCATCGACAGGTAACGGAGTTGGACCAAGAAGATTTATGCAATATCGATTTAGTGGAACACCACCTTATGGAAGTGCTCAGGGCAATGGAAATAATCCAAATCTTGTCCATCAAGGTAGTTTTCAAAAATTAAAAGAACTTATATGGACTGAACGAGCCAAGGAACTAACACAGCAGAGAAAAGCTGAGGAATTAGCAGCACGAGCCGCAGTACTTAAGGAAATTTCAGCTGGACAATTGTAAGAAAATACATTTTTTTTTAAATATTCTTTATTTTTTTAAGTGTTTTTCATAGCTTTGGGCTGTTTGTGAACTGGATTAAAATGTCGATTGAATTTTATTTGAGATTAAATTTTGACGTTTCAACATTCAAATCATTGTCCCCCTTTCACACGTGGAAATTTTCTGTATAGTTTCCTTTTAAATTAGCTTGGTTGAATACACATTATTCTGTGTATGAAGAGGAATGTCAAAAAAATCTCCAGAAATCGTTAACCGGTGATATTTCGTTTCCCCCTCTTACTTCATGCCCTTTTTACCTAAAAACTGAAAGTTGCTGGAAACTCAGTTTTCTCGTGTAAAAGGGGACATTAGGATCAAAAATTAAATTTTGGATACAATTTATCGATATCTAATCCAATATAACGGGTGGGTCAAATACAAGTTTCTTTTTAAAAATGCAATAAAATGAATAAAATTAAATTTTTTACATGTATTGTGGATTCATTAGTAAGAGCAAACCGTTGACCTAAAGGTTAGTAAATTGAGTCTCACACTCTCGGCTACAGCAGCCTTATTCTCGTCTTTGCGAACCGTACGACGATGGGGACCATGAGTGTTTTCAACTAGCATACCTCACGAACTTTTTGCACTTGCGCACAGCAGACTCGGTGGGTGCTTTATTTCGACAAAACTTCTTTTCAAAAAACGCACTGTTTGGGCAACACAGCACTCACTTTGAAAATAAGTTTTCAATATTTCCCAACATTGTTCAAGCGTAATGCGACTCATTTCGTTCTGCGGAGGTAGTATGATACCAACTTTCTGTCAAGATTTCGAGTGGGAAACAGCTGTCAGTGTCAAAATAACCTATAATTTAAAAAGAAACCACTAGATGGCCCACCCATAGATACACACGACTATTATATTAATTAGGGGTATTCATGCAAAAGCGTAAAGTCGTTGCAAACTGCGTAAACCTGTTAAATTTGTATGAACATTTGACAGGTTTACGCAGTTTATCACATTTACGAGGACTTTACGACGTTGCATGAACACCCCTATTGTATTATTATTATGCTTTTTTATTTTATCTTCAAATTTGCACTGTTATGACAGAAATTCATCCAGCTTAAATCTAACATACAAAACAAAAACATTTATACGTTTTTATTTTCAGGATAAATAGACAACCAGAGCAAAACGATGAACCAATGCCCAACGAGCAAAATCTTAGCCCAGACCAGCAGGACCACCCTTATCATCATAATAAGGATGGCCGAATATCGATTGGTAATAGTAAACAGCCAGGAGCACTAAAATCGATTTTCTCTGGCAATCCATCAAATCCGAATTCAGCACGCTCTGGTAGGCTTTTATTGCCAAGCATGATTGGAAGCGACGCCAAAGAACGGGGTAATTTACAGAGAAACTTCCCAATGCGTCCATCACACTTTCGTGAACGCAATCGTGTACTCTTCAGGCAGGTGAGTTACTTTTATGTTCCTTTTTTCGTTTTATTTGCACAAAGCTTTCACGGTGGTAAGAAGAAAAGTTTACACTTAGAATCACTTGATTGAGGTCGCATTTTTTAAATTCTGTTGTCAGAAAATCATAGAGATCCTATATAAAGAAAATATTTCAAAAAGTCGAATAAGACCATACAGACAACCAGAATGTTTACCACAACCACAACGACTTGATCGCATCATTTACACTCCCATATAAATCAAATTCGACAGGTGAAACTTTGTTGTCGTTGTGTAGGTCGGATAAAGGAGCACCAAAACCTGATTTAACTTACCCAGTAAACTGCACAAATTGATGAACTTGATTTCAAACCGTAAACTGATTATGAAGTTGCCATGTGAAACTGGCCATTAGAATGGTACACATATATCTGGTGGTTGGGTTGAATATCATAGAAAACTTTATCATAGAGTTTTTTTCTTAACCAAGCTTCGCAGAGATTTAGGCTTCTTCACACGAAGCGTCTCGTCATAGACGCGTACTTCAATTATTTGCTGCTTGTGTGGAGATTGTGTGTAGTTCACGTGTGTTTCAATAGCGTTGCACTTATTCGCCGCATCACACAAGGTACAAATCGCCGGGGGTACAGCACTGTCAGTCGCCAGGCAGTTAGAAGTATTTGCTTAACATTTTATTGAAATGTCAATTTCAAATGCTAAAACTGTGTGAAATCGATTGAAAATGTTCAGTGTTTTATCTATGACGTGACGCTTCATGTGCAGAAAGCTAGCAGTAGTGGAATCGTCGCTGCATGGCGAATCTTGGATGCATCTATGACTAGACTAGATTCGTGCGCAGAAGGCAAGTTTCTTGAAACGACCTTAATCAATTGACTCGTAGTGTATTCGGTTTTGTGTTGCTATAAAACTAGTAGTGTATGAATATAATGTCCCGCCGCAGGTGTCTAACTTAAAGTATACCTACCGGAATTTTCAATTAAAATTTAGATTTGAGGCCATGAGCGAATCATTCTTTTCCCTTTACTTACACCCATGTTCATTTTAATCAACATTATACGTATTTAAAAGCTATGCTAGGAAAATACAAACAAAAATTTATTTGGTAGTGCCACAGCTCGTGATAAAGAACCGGGCCCTAGTGACTTACAATTCTCAACTATTCACGTGTGCGTGTTGTTAGTCGGCAAAGCTTAAACGAGGCTTAAATGGCCTGCGAATATGAACATCGTCATCACCGTCTTCTGAATCATAGATTTTAAGTTAAACTCAAAATATTCTTTTATCAAGCCAAATAAAATTGAGCCGCATGGCATAATTTTCATTGACAATTTAAAAAATGAAAAGTGATTAACGGTGAGTGTGGGCATTTGAATTATGAAATAAAAAAAAGAATAACATTTGGGAAAAAGAAAGTGAAAGTAAGACAATCCACCAGTTCACACATCAGTTATTCAAATGTTCAAAATCAATTAATTAAGGTTCGAATAATTGCTTCCGCACATAAATGCAAATAAATGCCCCGGCAGTAAAAGGTTTGCAATTATGAGATGGGAGGATTGGTTATTTTGAGGAGTTTGAAAAATCCAAACACAGGGTGTTTTTTTTAGGTGGAGAACTTTAAATTGGGAACACCGTTTTTTGTGATAGTTCTCGGATTGTTTTGAGGTTAGTTTGGGTTCGCAATATGCCTGTTTGGTAACTTTTTTTTTCAACAAATTTCCCGAAATCGAGTCATTGGGTGGTGAATATGCCAAAAATTTGGGGTCTTTGAAGACTTTACCTTATATCTATTGTTTACAGGAACATATATATATTTACACATTAATTATTATATTTTTCATATTTAATTAAATGATTGTGTTTTTATTTGGTTTTGTTATCGAAGTCGACACCGTCAGACTTTTACCAACGCGAATCTAGAAGTGGATCACTTAAATCCGTACCATATGAAAATCAAATAGATATAAACTCAAGACCTTATAGCTCTGCCAATGACCGAGATAGAACTGACAACAAAAACAACCAATACCAAACAATCATTCCTTTATCTAATAATGATTTTGAACAACAAATCGAAATGCAACACCAACAGCAACAACAACAGCAATTAAACGACATGTTGCAGAAATTATATCAAATCGATCAAATATCATCTATGGCAGGATATCCATTATTAAATTCAAAAACAAAATTTAATTATGATGACAATATTAGTATTGATAGTAACAGTGATAGTAACAGTCGTAAACGCAGGGATTTTTTGAGTAATATTGATCTTATAAAACAATCCTTAAGCAGTGACAGTTACTAAATTAAATTCAAAACAAAACTAATTTCAATTGCAAATAAAAAATAAAACATGAAGCTTATTGTCATTCCAATCTTGGCTGTTAAAATAATATAATCATAAATGACCTTTGTTATATGTATAAATCTCAATGAAACGAGGGTAAGTTATATTATTAAAAAAAAAAATTTTAAATACATAAATATGTTGCAAAAATGAAAATATTCGAAAATCTATCCACACTACAAGAATTATAAATGTATAAGGAAATTATTAAATTGTTTTTACTCATATTTTTGTTGGTACGAATGTTTCGAGTTAGATATATGAAAGTATTTTTAATATTGAGCTGGCTTAATCTTATTTTAAGCAGAATTATCCTTGTTTTATTTATATTTACATATAACATAAGACTAAAGAATTATTTTTTTTGTTTTTTAACAAAAACATATCATGATAATTTTTTTATTTTTGTTTTATTTGAAAAGAATAATTTCCTTGTGGAGACTATAAAGATTTTTATTTATATATGTATAATAATTAGGGTAAACTGGAGTACATTTGAAACACACACTGGAGCACATTTGACTTTACCAGCTTAGCTGTAAAACCCGCTGTCAAAATTTTGAAATACCGAAATGAGTCTAATTTGATTTTAAAGATCAGAATGACGTGTTTTTTGTGGGTTTGCAATCGCGTCCAATGTGCGTTAATTTTCTTTACAAAATTTAGATATGCAGCTTTTACAGCTTTGGAATTGCGATAAAGAGAATTCATTTGATTAAGAGAATTTATTTGAATAGAAAAATCTACAAAATATTATTAAATTGAGAATTCAATTTTTAGAGTAAAATTTTTAAAATTTCTTGAAATTCGTATAAATTATAAATTGTCAATTAGACAATCAAGATCTGTTTTTATTTAATTAGCAAATTTGTCATATTTAGAAGCAGATTTTTCATAAGTCTATAACGATTAATTATAAAAATAAGTAAGTAAAAATGCGAAGAATTACCTTTTAATTTTTATTTTTTTTAAGTGGTTGTTTTCGTGATGCAAAATACAATCAATTTTTCGTGCTCATCTACATATATCTCTGAATTTATGTTTATGTTTTAGAATTTACACAACGTCAAAAATGCGTCTTAAATACTTTCCAAATATTGCTCTATGATTATGTCAAGACTAATCGGCCAAGTTGGATGTTCCAAAATAAATCTGTAATTAAAATGAAATTCGTCGCGATAATGTGATGAGCTTATAAAAATTTGCTTCTTGGAAAGTCAAATTTATATAACTCAAATGAAACAGTCAAAGTACCTACCCTTGTCAAATGTCCCCCAGAAAAAAAATCAAAGGTACCCCGTGTCTGGGACACCGTAATGGAGTCAAAGAAATTGAGTCAATTTAACATAATTATTGGCTTAAATATTTTTTCTAAGCGACTGGGATTTTTTCTTTATTTTGATTTTTTTTTTTATGTAAATGACAAAACTAATTTTAAAAATGTTGTACACATATCTAAAAGTATTATAAAATACTTTCAAAAACTTAAATATTTATAGTTATGTTCTCATTCTTATAATATGTAAGTAAAAGCTTTGAATATGGAAATCAAGACAATATGCCAAAAAGTTTAGATTAAAAAATAAATAAATAAAATAAAGCACTAGAATTAAAACTAAAAATAATAATTTTCTTCAATATATTTTATCAGAAAAAAAATAAAAACATATCCTAAGAATATTAATCAGGGATATAAATACATATATAAACTTACAACTATATATTTATACATTAAAAAAATTAAAAAAATATTTTATGAATGGCTAAAACAAAAATGTATTTTATATAAAACAAAAATGAAGAGCAACATGCTTTATACTATAATTTTCTACGAATGAGGATTTATCGATATTATTCTTCAGTTTTTTTTTTTTTTGTTTCTGTACCACCGATTCCATAAAATAATCATGGAAAAAAGGCGATAGCCCAGTCGAAACTTTCTAATTGTCAAAGGCAAGTAATACAAGAATTCCCAATCCTGTCGGGGCTATATGAATCTCTTACCGTATTCAGATCTTAAGATTTTTTAATTTTTTATTTCAAGTCCCTGATTGACGAGCTGTCGAGATAATTTTAGGTATGTAGTTTTCGATTGGTAATCCGATAGGCTCGTTCTCATTTGTATTGAAAATTTATTTTGCTTGATCAATTTCTAACTTTAACTTTAATAACTTTTATATTTTATTCCGTAAAGCCTAGTATACAGTTCCTCCTCGAAAAAAAGTGTATGGGAGTTATTTTATAGCGAACAAAAATTTTTGACGTTTAAAATTTTACTATCGAACTGTGAGCCAAAACTGTTGAAAAATATTTATATTCACCTTATATTTTACCATTTTTGAATTGGTTTTGATTGTTCGACTTTTCGGTAGTGTTTTTTTTTAATAATTGTTTTGTTTTTTGCCTGATTTTTCCGAATTTTTTGTTTCACCACCCACATTTTTCTTGTGGAAACAAAATTTTTTTTCACCACCATTTTTTTTTTCGTTGAAATGAATTGTATACTAGGCTAAAACGAAAAAATCCAACACGAAACGACACCAAAAAATAGAATATATAATCAGCTGTTCTTCAATATTCCGAATATTTTAGGAAAGATTGATAATAATTGTTTTTGACAGCATGAAGATGTCTTCTTTTTTTTAAAAAGGGATAACCCACTACAGCAACACAACCTTATGCGAATGCGGATTTGATTTTTCAAAATCGAAGCCAGAGTTTGAAAGCTAAGCTCGAAATATCAGAAATATATTCAACGAGAAGAATGAAAAATAAATGTTCATTGTTCGTTCTTCTTGTTTTGTTGATTTAAGTTTTAACCGTTATTTCTCTTTTTTGTTTCTTTTCTGATTTTGTAAAAATTATCTTCCCTATTAAAGAATCCAATGAATGCGGAGGAAATCAGAATCAATTTCGACCTTTTTTAATAATATTGCCAAAATTTCAAAACAGATTCTCATTCATCGGATTATTTAGTTGGGATGTATGTCTTTTTTTAAGAGTGTGCCTTCCATCTTTCGTTTGATATAAAAACTATATCAACATTTAAAAGCCAAGAGACAAAATTTTGTTTTCTTTTTTGAAAACACCTAATCACAAAACTAAAACTTTATTTAAGAATAAGTTAAAAATATTTTGTTCTTAGCGAAAGAAAACAACAATTTAAATTGGGCGTTATTTTTCATTCAGTTCATTGCAGAGCCTAGGTCCCCCTGAGTGTTTACAGACATGCTGAGTGTTGACAGACATGAACATTTGTTCGAAAATTATTGACAATACATACATTGATCATGATGAATGTATTCTTTATGAGCTTGACAAACAATAACGGAATTTTTTGCAAATTTGTTTCTTTCCATTTGATTTACAGGAACCAAAATTATTAGCAAGTTTTTTTTTAATTTTTTGCAATTGATGTACCTATTTCATCGATAAATCGTTATCGATATATCGATGATTTTTCTCGCAACAGTACTTTTTAGTACTTCCCAGCAGATGATGAATGGAACGCTCTAATTTTGCCAAAAGAAAAATCAAACCTCAATGAAGATGTAATTATTGTTGTTTGTATTTTTTTTATAAGAGAAACATCAACAACAATAATTTACTATGTAATTTTTATGCCGGCGCTAGGTAAAATTTAAAACGTAAACATTTCTGTAGCACATTACGATACGTTAATGTATATTGGATACGTTCAATCTTGGGTACGTTCGTTCGTAGCTCAAACTAAATCGAAAGGAAGAGTTAAAATTTGGTTGACAGTTCGAACTCACCACGTTCTGTGGTGTAGCACCAGCACTTGATTATTTAATTTGATGTTAACACATCTTAACCGTGAGTCCAGGCACTCACATACATATTTTTTTACTGATGGTTTCGCTTTGACCACAGAGTAAAAGTAGTTGACAAAGGAACACGCCTTATGGATATTGCTGACATCTGCTGCTTTGGCTACCCAAACTGTCAATCAGTCAGCAGGTGTGTTCAGGAAAATGAGATCTCGGAGATCTCAGCAATCTCAGTTACATGAACAGGATTCCTCATCAAAATTTCTCAGTTTTGCTGTCAAAACAATGAGGAAAAAAATCTTGGATTCACGTACTCACTTTTTGAGTGAAAAAAATCTCTGAGATCTCATTTTTCTGAACGCGCCAAGTATTAAAATTTCACTGTCACACTTGTCAACCTGGGTTCTAAGCTTTTCTTACACTCTCGGTTTAGAAAACGCTAAGAGCATGAATGCCATACTCGAGCTCTGCACTGAACGTAAAAATAAAAACGCCTATGATGCTTGTATTTGATTTATTTTTAAGGAAACAGACCAACTCACTCCCATTTAAATGAACACACATAAAAACACTTTCTGTTTGAAAAAAAAAACAAATAACAAAGAAATTATTATTATTTATATACAAACCTTATGATGTATATTTATATTTTCTAATTAATAATTTAAAATAAAATTTATTGTTATGAATTTAGTAGAATATTTTAAAAATGAAAAAAAAATCATTTTACAGTTTTTGATATAGAATATGAAATGACAATAAGATGATAACCGAATGCATATAAGCACGTTTATTACAAAAATTATTAAAAAAACTATAAAAATAATAATAATATTAAGAAAAACAAAAATAATAACAATAATAAAAAGGCTATGTTTCTTGGCCTTTGACGTGCTTCATCAGACCTTTAGCTTTACAAAATGAACTTGCACAATCATAATAATATATAAAATGACAACTGGAAGATACAAATTTTGTTTTTTTTTAATTACAATATTTTATACAATTTTTATATTCGTTTGTTTTCTCCTTTTTTCTAAAATTAAAAAAAAGAGAGTTTCTTATCTCGTTAAAGTGTAAATAATAAATGGAAGTAAGACTCTTAGCAAGCATTAATTTAATTTTTATATATTTTGTATTTGCGTTGCAAAGTTTTTGTAGGTATAGTAAATGTAAAAAAAATCATCAAGAACAAATAAAAAAGAATCATAGAAATCAACAACACAAGGTCAATTGAATTTAATTTCAATTTAGTTTAATTTTTGTTTAAAGATTGTTGTAATTAATTAACATATTCCCAAAACAAAAACTAAACTATAACTATTATAACTATAACTATAACTATAACTATAACTATAACTATAACTATAACTATAACTATAACTATAACTATAACTATAACTATAACTATAACTATAACTATAACTATAACTATAACTATAACTATAACTATAACTATAACTATAACTATAACTATAACTATAACTATAACTATAACTATAACTATAACTATAACTATAACTATAACTATAACTATAACTATAACTATAACTATAACTATAACTATAACTATAACTATAACTATAACTATAACTATAACTATAACTATAACTATAACTATAACTATAACTATAACTATAACTATAACTATAACTATAACTATAACTATAACTATAACTATAACTATAACTATAACTATAACTATAACTATAACTATAACTATAACTATAACTATAACTATAACTATAACTATAACTATAACTATAACTATAACTATAACTATAACTATAACTATAACTATAACTATAACTATAACTATAACTATAACTATAACTATAACTATAACTATAACTATAACTATAACTATAACTATAACTATAACTATAACTATAACTATAACTATAACTATAACTATAACTATAACTATAACTATAACTATAACTATAACTATAACTATAACTATAACTATAACTATAACTATAACTATAACTATAACTATAACTATAACTATAACTATAACTATAACTATAACTATAACTATAACTATAACTATAACTATAACTATAACTATAACTATAACTATAACTATAACTATAACTATAACTATAACTATAACTATAACTATAACTATAACTATAACTATAACTATAACTATAACTATAACTATAACTATAACTATAACTATAACTATAACTATAACTATAACTATAACTATAACTATAACTATAACTATAACTATAACTATAACTATAACTATAACTATAACTATAACTATAACTATAACTATAACTATAACTATAACTATAACTATAACTATAACTATAACTATAACTATAACTATAACTATAACTATAACTATAACTATAACTATAACTATAACTATAACTATAACTATAACTATAACTATAACTATAACTATAACTATAACTATAACTATAACTATAACTATAACTATAACTATAACTATAACTATAACTATAACTATAACTATAACTATAACTATAACTATAACTATAACTATAACTATAACTATAACTATAACTATAACTATAACTATAACTATAACTATAACTATAACTATAACTATAACTATAACTATAACTATAACTATAACTATAACTATAACTATAACTATAACTATAACTATAACTATAACTATAACTATAACTATAACTATAACTATAACTATAACTATAACTATAACTATAACTATAACTATAACTATAACTATAACTATAACTATAACTATAACTATAACTATAACTATAACTATAACTATAACTATAACTATAACTATAACTATAACTATAACTATAACTATAACTATAACTATAACTATAACTATAACTATAACTATAACTATAACTATAACTATAACTATAACTATAACTATAACTATAACTATAACTATAACTATAACTATAACTATAACTATAACTATAACTATAACTATAACTATAACTATAACTATAACTATAACTATAACTATAACTATAACTATAACTATAACTATAACTATAACTATAACTATAACTATAACTATAACTATAACTATAACTATAACTATAACTATAACTATAACTATAACTATAACTATAACTATAACTATAACTATAACTATAACTATAACTATAACTATAACTATAACTATAACTATAACTATAACTATAACTATAACTATAACTATAACTATAACTATAACTATAACTATAACTATAACTATAACTATAACTATAACTATAACTATAACTATAACTATAACTATAACTATAACTATAACTATAACTATAACTATAACTATAACTATAACTATAACTATAACTATAACTATAACTATAACTATAACTATAACTATAACTATAACTATAACTATAACTATAACTATAACTATAACTATAACTATAACTATAACTATAACTATAACTATAACTATAACTATAACTATAACTATAACTATAACTATAACTATAACTATAACTATAACTATAACTATAACTATAACTATAACTATAACTATAACTATAACTATAACTATAACTATAACTATAACTATAACTATAACTATAACTATAACTATAACTATAACTATAACTATAACTATAACTATAACTATAACTATAACTATAACTATAACTATAACTATAACTATAACTATAACTATAACTATAACTATAACTATAACTATAACTATAACTATAACTATAACTATAACTATAACTATAACTATAACTATAACTATAACTATAACTATAACTATAACTATAACTATAACTATAACTATAACTATAACTATAACTATAACTATAACTATAACTATAACTATAACTATAACTATAACTATAACTATAACTATAACTATAACTATAACTATAACTATAACTATAACTATAACTATAACTATAACTATAACTATAACTATAACTATAACTATAACTATAACTATAACTATAACTATAACTATAACTATAACTATAACTATAACTATAACTATAACTATAACTATAACTATAACTATAACTATAACTATAACTATAACTATAACTATAACTATAACTATAACTATAACTATAACTATAACTATAACTATAACTATAACTATAACTATAACTATAACTATAACTATAACTATAACTATAACTATAACTATAACTATAACTATAACTATAACTATAACTATAACTATAACTATAACTATAACTATAACTATAACTATAACTATAACTATAACTATAACTATAACTATAACTATAACTATAACTATAACTATAACTATAACTATAACTATAACTATAACTATAACTATAACTATAACTATAACTATAACTATAACTATAACTATAACTATAACTATAACTATAACTATAACTATAACTATAACTATAACTATAACTATAACTATAACTATAACTATAACTATAACTATAACTATAACTATAACTATAACTATAACTATAACTATAACTATAACTATAACTATAACTATAACTATAACTATAACTATAACTATAACTATAACTATAACTATAACTATAACTATAACTATAACTATAACTATAACTATAACTATAACTATAACTATAACTATAACTATAACTATAACTATAACTATAACTATAACTATAACTATAACTATAACTATAACTATAACTATAACTATAACTATAACTATAACTATAACTATAACTATAACTATAACTATAACTATAACTATAACTATAACTATAACTATAACTATAACTATAACTATAACTATAACTATAACTATAACTATAACTATAACTATAACTATAACTATAACTATAACTATAACTATAACTATAACTATAACTATAACTATAACTATAACTATAACTATAACTATAACTATAACTATAACTATAACTATAACTATAACTATAACTATAACTATAACTATAACTATAACTATAACTATAACTATAACTATAACTATAACTATAACTATAACTATAACTATAACTATAACTATAACTATAACTATAACTATAACTATAACTATAACTATAACTATAACTATAACTATAACTATAACTATAACTATAACTATAACTATAACTATAACTATAACTATAACTATAACTATAACTATAACTATAACTATAACTATAACTATAACTATAACTATAACTATAACTATAACTATAACTATAACTATAACTATAACTATAACTATAACTATAACTATAACTATAACTATAACTATAACTATAACTATAACTATAACTATAACTATAACTATAACTATAACTATAACTATAACTATAACTATAACTATAACTATAACTATAACTATAACTATAACTATAACTATAACTATAACTATAACTATAACTATAACTATAACTATAACTATAACTATAACTATAACTATAACTATAACTATAACTATAACTATAACTATAACTATAACTATAACTATAACTATAACTATAACTATAACTATAACTATAACTATAACTATAACTATAACTATAACTATAACTATAACTATAACTATAACTATAACTATAACTATAACTATAACTATAACTATAACTATAACTATAACTATAACTATAACTATAACTATAACTATAACTATAACTATAACTATAACTATAACTATAACTATAACTATAACTATAACTATAACTATAACTATAACTATAACTATAACTATAACTATAACTATAACTATAACTATAACTATAACTATAACTATAACTATAACTATAACTATAACTATAACTATAACTATAACTATAACTATAACTATAACTATAACTATAACTATAACTATAACTATAACTATAACTATAACTATAACTATAACTATAACTATAACTATAACTATAACTATAACTATAACTATAACTATAACTATAACTATAACTATAACTATAACTATAACTATAACTATAACTATAACTATAACTATAACTATAACTATAACTATAACTATAACTATAACTATAACTATAACTATAACTATAACTATAACTATAACTATAACTATAACTATAACTATAACTATAACTATAACTATAACTATAACTATAACTATAACTATAACTATAACTATAACTATAACTATAACTATAACTATAACTATAACTATAACTATAACTATAACTATAACTATAACTATAACTATAACTATAACTATAACTATAACTATAACTATAACTATAACTATAACTATAACTATAACTATAACTATAACTATAACTATAACTATAACTATAACTATAACTATAACTATAACTATAACTATAACTATAACTATAACTATAACTATAACTATAACTATAACTATAACTATAACTATAACTATAACTATAACTATAACTATAACTATAACTATAACTATAACTATAACTATAACTATAACTATAACTATAACTATAACTATAACTATAACTATAACTATAACTATAACTATAACTATAACTATAACTATAACTATAACTATAACTATAACTATAACTATAACTATAACTATAACTATAACTATAACTATAACTATAACTATAACTATAACTATAACTATAACTATAACTATAACTATAACTATAACTATAACTATAACTATAACTATAACTATAACTATAACTATAACTATAACTATAACTATAACTATAACTATAACTATAACTATAACTATAACTATAACTATAACTATAACTATAACTATAACTATAACTATAACTATAACTATAACTATAACTATAACTATAACTATAACTATAACTATAACTATAACTATAACTATAACTATAACTATAACTATAACTATAACTATAACTATAACTATAACTATAACTATAACTATAACTATAACTATAACTATAACTATAACTATAACTATAACTATAACTATAACTATAACTATAACTATAACTATAACTATAACTATAACTATAACTATAACTATAACTATAACTATAACTATAACTATAACTATAACTATAACTATAACTATAACTATAACTATAACTATAACTATAACTATAACTATAACTATAACTATAACTATAACTATAACTATAACTATAACTATAACTATAACTATAACTATAACTATAACTATAACTATAACTATAACTATAACTATAACTATAACTATAACTATAACTATAACTATAACTATAACTATAACTATAACTATAACTATAACTATAACTATAACTATAACTATAACTATAACTATAACTATAACTATAACTATAACTATAACTATAACTATAACTATAACTATAACTATAACTATAACTATAACTATAACTATAACTATAACTATAACTATAACTATAACTATAACTATAACTATAACTATAACTATAACTATAACTATAACTATAACTATAACTATAACTATAACTATAACTATAACTATAACTATAACTATAACTATAACTATAACTATAACTATAACTATAACTATAACTATAACTATAACTATAACTATAACTATAACTATAACTATAACTATAACTATAACTATAACTATAACTATAACTATAACTATAACTATAACTATAACTATAACTATAACTATAACTATAACTATAACTATAACTATAACTATAACTATAACTATAACTATAACTATAACTATAACTATAACTATAACTATAACTATAACTATAACTATAACTATAACTATAACTATAACTATAACTATAACTATAACTATAACTATAACTATAACTATAACTATAACTATAACTATAACTATAACTATAACTATAACTATAACTATAACTATAACTATAACTATAACTATAACTATAACTATAACTATAACTATAACTATAACTATAACTATAACTATAACTATAACTATAACTATAACTATAACTATAACTATAACTATAACTATAACTATAACTATAACTATAACTATAACTATAACTATAACTATAACTATAACTATAACTATAACTATAACTATAACTATAACTATAACTATAACTATAACTATAACTATAACTATAACTATAACTATAACTATAACTATAACTATAACTATAACTATAACTATAACTATAACTATAACTATAACTATAACTATAACTATAACTATAACTATAACTATAACTATAACTATAACTATAACTATAACTATAACTATAACTATAACTATAACTATAACTATAACTATAACTATAACTATAACTATAACTATAACTATAACTATAACTATAACTATAACTATAACTATAACTATAACTATAACTATAACTATAACTATAACTATAACTATAACTATAACTATAACTATAACTATAACTATAACTATAACTATAACTATAACTATAACTATAACTATAACTATAACTATAACTATAACTATAACTATAACTATAACTATAACTATAACTATAACTATAACTATAACTATAACTATAACTATAACTATAACTATAACTATAACTATAACTATAACTATAACTATAACTATAACTATAACTATAACTATAACTATAACTATAACTATAACTATAACTATAACTATAACTATAACTATAACTATAACTATAACTATAACTATAACTATAACTATAACTATAACTATAACTATAACTATAACTATAACTATAACTATAACTATAACTATAACTATAACTATAACTATAACTATAACTATAACTATAACTATAACTATAACTATAACTATAACTATAACTATAACTATAACTATAACTATAACTATAACTATAACTATAACTATAACTATAACTATAACTATAACTATAACTATAACTATAACTATAACTATAACTATAACTATAACTATAACTATAACTATAACTATAACTATAACTATAACTATAACTATAACTATAACTATAACTATAACTATAACTATAACTATAACTATAACTATAACTATAACTATAACTATAACTATAACTATAACTATAACTATAACTATAACTATAACTATAACTATAACTATAACTATAACTATAACTATAACTATAACTATAACTATAACTATAACTATAACTATAACTATAACTATAACTATAACTATAACTATAACTATAACTATAACTATAACTATAACTATAACTATAACTATAACTATAACTATAACTATAACTATAACTATAACTATAACTATAACTATAACTATAACTATAACTATAACTATAACTATAACTATAACTATAACTATAACTATAACTATAACTATAACTATAACTATAACTATAACTATAACTATAACTATAACTATAACTATAACTATAACTATAACTATAACTATAACTATAACTATAACTATAACTATAACTATAACTATAACTATAACTATAACTATAACTATAACTATAACTATAACTATAACTATAACTATAACTATAACTATAACTATAACTATAACTATAACTATAACTATAACTATAACTATAACTATAACTATAACTATAACTATAACTATAACTATAACTATAACTATAACTATAACTATAACTATAACTATAACTATAACTATAACTATAACTATAACTATAACTATAACTATAACTATAACTATAACTATAACTATAACTATAACTATAACTATAACTATAACTATAACTATAACTATAACTATAACTATAACTATAACTATAACTATAACTATAACTATAACTATAACTATAACTATAACTATAACTATAACTATAACTATAACTATAACTATAACTATAACTATAACTATAACTATAACTATAACTATAACTATAACTATAACTATAACTATAACTATAACTATAACTATAACTATAACTATAACTATAACTATAACTATAACTATAACTATAACTATAACTATAACTATAACTATAACTATAACTATAACTATAACTATAACTATAACTATAACTATAACTATAACTATAACTATAACTATAACTATAACTATAACTATAACTATAACTATAACTATAACTATAACTATAACTATAACTATAACTATAACTATAACTATAACTATAACTATAACTATAACTATAACTATAACTATAACTATAACTATAACTATAACTATAACTATAACTATAACTATAACTATAACTATAACTATAACTATAACTATAACTATAACTATAACTATAACTATAACTATAACTATAACTATAACTATAACTATAACTATAACTATAACTATAACTATAACTATAACTATAACTATAACTATAACTATAACTATAACTATAACTATAACTATAACTATAACTATAACTATAACTATAACTATAACTATAACTATAACTATAACTATAACTATAACTATAACTATAACTATAACTATAACTATAACTATAACTATAACTATAACTATAACTATAACTATAACTATAACTATAACTATAACTATAACTATAACTATAACTATAACTATAACTATAACTATAACTATAACTATAACTATAACTATAACTATAACTATAACTATAACTATAACTATAACTATAACTATAACTATAACTATAACTATAACTATAACTATAACTATAACTATAACTATAACTATAACTATAACTATAACTATAACTATAACTATAACTATAACTATAACTATAACTATAACTATAACTATAACTATAACTATAACTATAACTATAACTATAACTATAACTATAACTATAACTATAACTATAACTATAACTATAACTATAACTATAACTATAACTATAACTATAACTATAACTATAACTATAACTATAACTATGGGCCTTACTAATAATCAAACGCTAATGTCGACTATTAGTTAACTGTAAGGTTAAAACAAAGTGCTGAGCTTTAACAAAATGCTACCAATAAACAATTTAACCCTTTCACTAACTAGTCTCCAGACTTTCGTTCAATCTATTACAAAATCTACTACAAATAAAAAACATAATTGAATGAACTGTCAGAATTTCCACCAAAGTTCAATGTTTTGTTTTCCTGCAAAAATATTTACAGTCGTATTTATTAGATTTTTGTCTACTTAGACACTGTCTAACTATTTTCAAATTGGTGGAAATGTGCCTTAATAAATAAAAATAAATATCACATTATTCACGGTTAAGGCAATCTACTCTGGTTCTAAGTTAGGCAGCTATAAGACAACAATAAACGAGGTTTTTTAACACATTTTCAAAAGTTAAACAGTTGTCTAAAGTTAGACAACGTTTATAAATAAGACCATTAATTTTTTGTTTTTATTTTATTGCGGGATACTTTTTTTTTTTTGGTTATTATTATTTTGTTCCTAATTAAAAACAAATATGATCACTGCACAGAAATAAGACAGACAGTCACAACATAAATAAAAAAATAAAACAAATCAGGAACTGTCATAATTTGCTCTATACCTTCAAAGTTAAGTGTTGCCGTATTCTTTTTTAACAGCAAGTATTTTAGTATTTATAGTACTTTTATTATTAATTTGAAGTGTCGGAGTGAGTTGACTTTTGAATTGTTTTTTTAATTATGGCACCATATTTCTTAAAAAGGAAACATATTCCTCATATTTTATTTTAATATTTTTTATTTGCAACGTACATATAGGTACCTGTTTAAGACTATTAAGCTTACGGCTGTTTACGACGACTTGTACGCTTTTATATTTTTCAACTTAGATTATTCGAAATTCCGATTTCGTCAAGTTCATATTCTATAATTGGTCCACGAAAATGATAATTTTGTTCAAACCAATATTGGAAATCTAAATATAAATACAATTTTCGGCTACCTGTTACACAAATGTAATTTCAAATTTGGTTGATTGGTATTGGCTTTGAAAATTGTATTCGACACTTATATTTTCTGTATGCTTGCATAAACAAGTTTTAACCAATACAATAGCAAACAAATCTTTAATCGATTCCCGTTCAGCACAAAAAAAAAACTTTTTAAATATGCGTAATTATTGAAATATATAAAACGGAATCAAGAAATTAACCACTCACGTATTTAAAGTAAAGTCCAAACCTACTAAATATTTATCAACAAATTAAATAATTTGTTTCTGTTGCACTACATAAACATACAAACAATAAATAAAGTACCTACTTCTAAATAAAGTAATTCTTTTCAAAAAAAATCTGAAGAAAGAAACCAACCCTATTGAAATCAACCTTATAAAATGGGAATAGATTAAAGTATTAAATACAAATTTTAGTACCATGAGACAGCACAAAGGCAACACTCTTTATTAAGTGTTCGACTTTAAACATGGATTTCCACTTATTAAATTTTGACATATTGCTAACGACTAAACTGGAGGTTAATTTCGTTATTGGTATGCGGATTTTCTAAAATCTGAAGATTTTCGTTTAATCTTAACACTAAATTTGATTATTAGTAAGGCCCTATAACTATAACTATAACTATAACTATAACTATAACTATAACTATAACTATAACTATAACTATAACTATAACTATAACTATAACTATAACTATAACTATAACTATAACTATAACTATAACTATAACTATAACTATAACTATAACTATAACTATAACTATAACTATAACTATAACTATAACTATAACTATAACTATAACTATAACTATAACTATAACTATAACTATAACTATAACTATAACTATAACTATAACTATAACTATAACTATAACTATAACTATAACTATAACTATAACTATAACTATAACTATAACTATAACTATAACTATAACTATAACTATAACTATAACTATAACTATAACTATAACTATAACTATAACTATAACTATAACTATAACTATAACTATAACTATAACTATAACTATAACTATAACTATAACTATAACTATAACTATAACTATAACTATAACTATAACTATAACTATAACTATAACTATAACTATAACTATAACTATAACTATAACTATAACTATAACTATAACTATAACTATAACTATAACTATAACTATAACTATAACTATAACTATAACTATAACTATAACTATAACTATAACTATAACTATAACTATAACTATAACTATAACTATAACTATAACTATAACTATAACTATAACTATAACTATAACTATAACTATAACTATAACTATAACTATAACTATAACTATAACTATAACTATAACTATAACTATAACTATAACTATAACTATAACTATAACTATAACTATAACTATAACTATAACTATAACTATAACTATAACTATAACTATAACTATAACTATAACTATAACTATAACTATAACTATAACTATAACTATAACTATAACTATAACTATAACTATAACTATAACTATAACTATAACTATAACTATAACTATAACTATAACTATAACTATAACTATAACTATAACTATAACTATAACTATAACTATAACTATAACTATAACTATAACTATAACTATAACTATAACTATAACTATAACTATAACTATAACTATAACTATAACTATAACTATAACTATAACTATAACTATAACTATAACTATAACTATAACTATAACTATAACTATAACTATAACTATAACTATAACTATAACTATAACTATAACTATAACTATAACTATAACTATAACTATAACTATAACTATAACTATAACTATAACTATAACTATAACTATAACTATAACTATAACTATAACTATAACTATAACTATAACTATAACTATAACTATAACTATAACTATAACTATAACTATAACTATAACTATAACTATAACTATAACTATAACTATAACTATAACTATAACTATAACTATAACTATAACTATAACTATAACTATAACTATAACTATAACTATAACTATAACTATAACTATAACTATAACTATAACTATAACTATAACTATAACTATAACTATAACTATAACTATAACTATAACTATAACTATAACTATAACTATAACTATAACTATAACTATAACTATAACTATAACTATAACTATAACTATAACTATAACTATAACTATAACTATAACTATAACTATAACTATAACTATAACTATAACTATAACTATAACTATAACTATAACTATAACTATAACTATAACTATAACTATAACTATAACTATAACTATAACTATAACTATAACTATAACTATAACTATAACTATAACTATAACTATAACTATAACTATAACTATAACTATAACTATAACTATAACTATAACTATAACTATAACTATAACTATAACTATAACTATAACTATAACTATAACTATAACTATAACTATAACTATAACTATAACTATAACTATAACTATAACTATAACTATAACTATAACTATAACTATAACTATAACTATAACTATAACTATAACTATAACTATAACTATAACTATAACTATAACTATAACTATAACTATAACTATAACTATAACTATAACTATAACTATAACTATAACTATAACTATAACTATAACTATAACTATAACTATAACTATAACTATAACTATAACTATAACTATAACTATAACTATAACTATAACTATAACTATAACTATAACTATAACTATAACTATAACTATAACTATAACTATAACTATAACTATAACTATAACTATAACTATAACTATAACTATAACTATAACTATAACTATAACTATAACTATAACTATAACTATAACTATAACTATAACTATAACTATAACTATAACTATAACTATAACTATAACTATAACTATAACTATAACTATAACTATAACTATAACTATAACTATAACTATAACTATAACTATAACTATAACTATAACTATAACTATAACTATAACTATAACTATAACTATAACTATAACTATAACTATAACTATAACTATAACTATAACTATAACTATAACTATAACTATAACTATAACTATAACTATAACTATAACTATAACTATAACTATAACTATAACTATAACTATAACTATAACTATAACTATAACTATAACTATAACTATAACTATAACTATAACTATAACTATAACTATAACTATAACTATAACTATAACTATAACTATAACTATAACTATAACTATAACTATAACTATAACTATGGGCCTTACTAATAATCAAACGCTAATGTCGACTATTAGTTAACTGTAAGGTTAAAACAAAGTGCTGAGCTTTAACAAAATGCTACCAATAAACAATTTAACCCTTTCACTAACTAGTCTCCAGACTTTCGTTCAATCTATTACAAAATCTACTACAAATAAAAAACATAATTGAATGAACTGTCAGAATTTCCACCAAAGTTCAATGTTTTGTTTTCCTGCAAAAATATTTACAGTCGTATTTATTAGATTTTTGTCTACTTAGACACTGTCTAACTATTTTCAAATTGGTGGAAATGTGCCTTAATAAATAAAAATAAATATCACATTATTCACGGTTAAGGCAATCTACTCTGGTTCTAAGTTAGGCAGCTATAAGACAACAATAAACGAGGTTTTTTAACACATTTTCAAAAGTTAAACAGTTGTCTAAAGTTAGACAACGTTTATAAATAAGACCATTAATTTTTTGTTTTTATTTTATTGCGGGATACTTTTTTTTTTTTGGTTATTATTATTTTGTTCCTAATTAAAAACAAATATGATCACTGCACAGAAATAAGACAGACAGTCACAACATAAATAAAAAAATAAAACAAATCAGGAACTGTCATAATTTGCTCTATACCTTCAAAGTTAAGTGTTGCCGTATTCTTTTTTAACAGCAAGTATTTTAGTATTTATAGTACTTTTATTATTAATTTGAAGTGTCGGAGTGAGTTGACTTTTGAATTGTTTTTTTAATTATGGCACCATATTTCTTAAAAAGGAAACATATTCCTCATATTTTATTTTAATATTTTTTATTTGCAACGTACATATAGGTACCTGTTTAAGACTATTAAGCTTACGGCTGTTTACGACGACTTGTACGCTTTTATATTTTTCAACTTAGATTATTCGAAATTCCGATTTCGTCAAGTTCATATTCTATAATTGGTCCACGAAAATGATAATTTTGTTCAAACCAATATTGGAAATCTAAATATAAATACAATTTTCGGCTACCTGTTACACAAATGTAATTTCAAATTTGGTTGATTGGTATTGGCTTTGAAAATTGTATTCGACACTTATATTTTCTGTATGCTTGCATAAACAAGTTTTAACCAATACAATAGCAAACAAATCTTTAATCGATTCCCGTTCAGCACAAAAAAAAAACTTTTTAAATATGCGTAATTATTGAAATATATAAAACGGAATCAAGAAATTAACCACTCACGTATTTAAAGTAAAGTCCAAACCTACTAAATATTTATCAACAAATTAAATAATTTGTTTCTGTTGCACTACATAAACATACAAACAATAAATAAAGTACCTACTTCTAAATAAAGTAATTCTTTTCAAAAAAAATCTGAAGAAAGAAACCAACCCTATTGAAATCAACCTTATAAAATGGGAATAGATTAAAGTATTAAATACAAATTTTAGTACCATGAGACAGCACAAAGGCAACACTCTTTATTAAGTGTTCGACTTTAAACATGGATTTCCACTTATTAAATTTTGACATATTGCTAACGACTAAACTGGAGGTTAATTTCGTTATTGGTATGCGGATTTTCTAAAATCTGAAGATTTTCGTTTAATCTTAACACTAAATTTGATTATTAGTAAGGCCCTATAACTATAACTATAACTATAACTATAACTATAACTATAACTATAACTATAACTATAACTATAACTATAACTATAACTATAACTATAACTATAACTATAACTATAACTATAACTATAACTATAACTATAACTATAACTATAACTATAACTATAACTATAACTATAACTATAACTATAACTATAACTATAACTATAACTATAACTATAACTATAACTATAACTATAACTATAACTATAACTATAACTATAACTATAACTATAACTATAACTATAACTATAACTATAACTATAACTATAACTATAACTATAACTATAACTATAACTATAACTATAACTATAACTATAACTATAACTATAACTATAACTATAACTATAACTATAACTATAACTATAACTATAACTATAACTATAACTATAACTATAACTATAACTATAACTATAACTATAACTATAACTATAACTATAACTATAACTATAACTATAACTATAACTATAACTATAACTATAACTATAACTATAACTATAACTATAACTATAACTATAACTATAACTATAACTATAACTATAACTATAACTATAACTATAACTATAACTATAACTATAACTATAACTATAACTATAACTATAACTATAACTATAACTATAACTATAACTATAACTATAACTATAACTATAACTATAACTATAACTATAACTATAACTATAACTATAACTATAACTATAACTATAACTATAACTATAACTATAACTATAACTATAACTATAACTATAACTATAACTATAACTATAACTATAACTATAACTATAACTATAACTATAACTATAACTATAACTATAACTATAACTATAACTATAACTATAACTATAACTATAACTATAACTATAACTATAACTATAACTATAACTATAACTATAACTATAACTATAACTATAACTATAACTATAACTATAACTATAACTATAACTATAACTATAACTATAACTATAACTATAACTATAACTATAACTATAACTATAACTATAACTATAACTATAACTATAACTATAACTATAACTATAACTATAACTATAACTATAACTATAACTATAACTATAACTATAACTATAACTATAACTATAACTATAACTATAACTATAACTATAACTATAACTATAACTATAACTATAACTATAACTATAACTATAACTATAACTATAACTATAACTATAACTATAACTATAACTATAACTATAACTATAACTATAACTATAACTATAACTATAACTATAACTATAACTATAACTATAACTATAACTATAACTATAACTATAACTATAACTATAACTATAACTATAACTATAACTATAACTATAACTATAACTATAACTATAACTATAACTATAACTATAACTATAACTATAACTATAACTATAACTATAACTATAACTATAACTATAACTATAACTATAACTATAACTATAACTATAACTATAACTATAACTATAACTATAACTATAACTATAACTATAACTATAACTATAACTATAACTATAACTATAACTATAACTATAACTATAACTATAACTATAACTATAACTATAACTATAACTATAACTATAACTATAACTATAACTATAACTATAACTATAACTATAACTATAACTATAACTATAACTATAACTATAACTATAACTATAACTATAACTATAACTATAACTATAACTATAACTATAACTATAACTATAACTATAACTATAACTATAACTATAACTATAACTATAACTATAACTATAACTATAACTATAACTATAACTATAACTATAACTATAACTATAACTATAACTATAACTATAACTATAACTATAACTATAACTATAACTATAACTATAACTATAACTATAACTATAACTATAACTATAACTATAACTATAACTATAACTATAACTATAACTATAACTATAACTATAACTATAACTATAACTATAACTATAACTATAACTATAACTATAACTATAACTATAACTATAACTATAACTATAACTATAACTATAACTATAACTATAACTATAACTATAACTATAACTATAACTATAACTATAACTATAACTATAACTATAACTATAACTATAACTATAACTATAACTATAACTATAACTATAACTATAACTATAACTATAACTATAACTATAACTATAACTATAACTATAACTATAACTATAACTATAACTATAACTATAACTATAACTATAACTATAACTATAACTATAACTATAACTATAACTATAACTATAACTATAACTATAACTATAACTATAACTATAACTATAACTATAACTATAACTATAACTATAACTATAACTATAACTATAACTATAACTATAACTATAACTATAACTATAACTATAACTATAACTATAAACTAAAATTAAAAACTAAAACTAAGAATAAAGTAGTTTCCATATGGTTCTCCATGGAATTTTTGTTCTTTATTAAAACTGAGAAAACAAAAAAAAAACAGAATATTTTATATAACAATGTTTCAAAGTTAAATATAAAAATTGAAATAAAAAAATGCTTACTATCAATCGGTAGAGCTAGTGGGTGGTGTATCCTGAGTAGATACTGTTTTGTTATTTTGATAAAAACCTCATTCTGAAAGAAACATATCTGCATATGCACATGCAAATTGAATTTACATACTATAAATATATTTATATATATATGTATGCATATGTATACTATATATACATACATATAAAATATTCCTATAATTATAAAAAAAAAAACTTAAAAATATTAAAATTCAAATATTTTTATGAAACAGACCCATAAGCTTTTATTTAATATTTTTTGTATCTACTTTATTTAGTAAACAAAATTGTCAATTTCTTATTATTAATAAAAATACAAAAAAAAATACATACCAAACATATTATAGGTACACATCAAATATTTTACCGATGTTCATATCAATCAATATTAATTTCTTTCGAGAAAATAAAAATGAAACAATGTTAAAGAATAAAATAAATTTATTATACATATATGTATATATATATTAAAAATAAAATAAAATATATATACATTATTTACAACTGAAACTAAAGAAAAAAATACCCATTAATTACATATATACATATAAATATTTTCTGCAACTACATTGTTATATTCCATTACTTTTATATAACTTATATCTAGAAATAAATAAAAATGATTCAAAGGAATATTTAAAACAAAAATAAAAAACAAAAAAACAATAAAGAAAATGTGACAGTGACAATTAATAGATATTAATAAATCATATTTAAAATATTATTCTATCAAAATTATGTTAGTGAACATTAAAAATTAATTAAAAATAAGTTAAATAAAAACTCATAATTATTAGATATTATTGTAAATAACTTTGTTTTAATTAACTTACTAATGTTTTAGTTTCTTCAATACTAATATAATATACTGGGTAAGTATCAGACCTTGCATCAGTTAGTCCATTACATAATTACTAATTCTGTGTAAAATGTAATAAAAGAATACCCTGAATTCAATTTCGATTGTAGAATTGCGCCATCACATCAGGTCAAATTTTGAAGTTATTTTGGTAATTTTTTTCCTTCCAATTGAATTTCATTCAATATAAGTCCACTAAATACAAAAACAAAAACAATATTTTTTATTGTTTTGGTTTTTTCTTCTTCGGTAATTTTTTTTAATATATTTCTTCTTATAAAATTTTCTTTAGATCTTTAACTCTCTGAGAAAAAAAATACAATTTTTTTTTCATTTTTAAACGGCCATAACTCGAAAAATTGATGGAGCAATTCGAGTTCAATTCATTAAGGAAAAGTTTCATAGTCAAAATTAGGTCCTGTGTGAATTCGATTAAAATCGCGTTGAATTTTATCCAAAGTTTAATTTTTAAAACTATTAAGTGAAACGTGGAAAAGTCAAAAATTCAATCTCGGAAAAAATTTAATCGAAATTTTAATCCAATTAAAACACGGCCTGAGTGAATCGAATTGATGAATGGCTAAATCCCTGTTTCAGCATCGATGTACTCTGAGCACTTGACTGTTTAAATATTTTTATCAGAAGATTTTTTCTTCAGATTTTCATTCCTTTAACGAAGTTTTGTGTAAGTAAAAGAAAAACACCTAATGTTATAAATAAAAACATTTCCTTCAAAAATATATCACAGATTTATTTTATTATAATATGCGGAATAATTAAATATAAAAAAATAATACAAATGTCTCATAATATGATTTCAATTTTACATTTAACATAAAAATCGATAAAAGGCAATGTTATTTATTATTATTATTATTTTATATATAATATCAGTCTTTTTGTCATTTCGACGGTTTCCATACTTTAAAAAAAAAAAACTGGTGCAATTTTAGAGGGTTTCGTTTTTGTAGGTAGGTATATCTACGTATTAATTTTTAACCTACACTAACCAGTGCTGAGAATGAGGTTTTTCCTTGGACGGGATTTCGGGATTGGCTCTATGATGTCGACTGCGACTGCGCTCTTTGACTCTATATAATTGTCTTTTATAATCAAAATCAATTGCGGATGCTGACTCTGATTGAATTACTGAACTTTCAGGATTATTTTCTGTCATAGCTGAGTGTTTCTTGATGACACGACGAACAATGTATCTAGAACCGTCAGGACGTCGTTTGACTTTCCATACCATTCCAGACACGTCCTGATGTACATTAAAAAAATAAAAATTTATAAAGAAGGAAAATGTAATTCAAATACCTAATTACCTTTTCTTTGTATTCTTCGATGGCTTTAGATTGACACATTCTGTAAACACTTGATTTAGCGACTAAAGTTGAATGACCGTCGCTGTCAGCAGCAGTAACAGAAGTAGCAGCTATAGCATCTGTGTTTCCCGATGGAATTTTAAGTGGAATAATGGTAGACGGTTTTTGAGTTCGACGAGCTTCAATTTGACATTTATTGTTTATTGAAATATCGGGTTTTTGGCCAACATTGGTATTTTGGCTTGATTGTTTAAATGTTTCATGTTTTGTCGATAAATTATTTGTTTTATTTAATGCTGAAAAAATGATATTTTTTTCGATTTTGATTTTTAAAGATATCTTAACTTTAGATTCTAATCAGGGCCCTCATTTCGTAAATCATGTAAATCATAACAATCTTCTATCGTCAAAGTGATATCGACTTATCAATTTAATTTTTACTTAACGTAACAAGAAAAGCTGTCAAATAGGTACCCGTTTCAATCAAGTAGAAGTGCTCAAAGAACACTTTCAAACAAACCACCAATTTTTACAATAGAGGTATTCATGCAATGTAAAGTCCTCGTAAATGTGATAAAGTGCGTAAACCTGTCAAATTTGTATGAACATTTGACAGGTTTACAATGAGATAGCAAATTATTTCCCGTCTCTTGGATAACTTGCAAATTTCTGTGTCCAAGGAGTGTAAAAACTGTCAAAAACACAGCTGTCGGGGTCTGTCACTTTACATCGGCTAAGAATATTTAAAAAAAAATATTTCGGTATTCGCCATCTTGAGTGCAAATCACCTACGGCCGGATTCGACGTGTCGCAATCGGTAGTTCTATAGTTTTTCCAAATTTTACAATTTAAAAATTACAAGACTTAAAATCATTTATCACCGTTTGACCGTCTTGAACACAAAAGTGACGTTTTATGCAAAAAGTAATTCAGTGCGTTTGTTAACTAATTAAAAAAAAAATTAAAAAAGACATTAGACAACAATGAGCGGGTTCAAGGGATCACGTTTTACATACATCTGAGTATTCATTTTTTTGAATCTATGTCGTTGAACGAAAAAAAAATTTAAATTTCAGTTAAAAGTTGTTGTGTCAAATTCTTGAATTTACCTATAGAACTTTAATTATATTTTAAAATGATCGTGAGTACCTAGTTGTGAGGGTGAAATTATACGTAAATGTTACTAAATCAGCAACAGATTTTATTAATTGCATAGAATGTCATACAATATTTTGTTTAGTTTTTCAAATATTTTTTTTGAGAAATATGGCCAACAAAATATAACAAAACTATCAAAATTTCAATATAAAAATTGTTCTACAATAATCGTATGCGAAATTCTGGGAAGATTTATTTAAAAACTCACTAAACAATAATAAATAAAAAGTTCGTTCATTGAAATAAATATTTAATTTTCATGACCAAAACTTAACAAATCAAGCACCAACCACAGTGAAAATTATAGAGTTCAACTTTATGCGTATAGTAATTCACCTGCTTTGACATTTCCCCACACCATAAATAACTTTCATCTGAAACGTAACTAAAAGTCGTCTAACTTTTAATAACATCTGGGCCAATCAGAAGCTATAAAAATTCAGAATTCTGAAAATTCAGATGACAAACGTAATGGATTAAACGCCCCCAATACCAGAATGGCAATACAATAATGTCATTTTAACAGTTTAAATTCAATCACCTTCAAACTTAGAAGAAGAAATAGGGGAATGGACATATCGAGGAAAAAGTGAGGCTTTTTTGAAAATAGTAGGGGTGCAAGATAAGTACAGATTGTCAGATCTTACAATATTGTCAGATCTGTCAATGAAAAAATTGTCCCAAATGTCTTACAATCGTCTGAACACACAATTTTGTCTGTCAATATTGTCAGAAACGTCATGGTCAGGTCATTGTCAGACGACAATCTGACAAAAATTTGTCAGGTATATTACAATCATCTGAACACACAACTTTATCATTGTCAGACGATTAGGACATTGTCAGACTCATTGGTCATTATCAGATGTTTTCATTGAAAACATCTTACAATTGCTGACAATTTCTTCATTGTTCGAAATGTCAATGAGAGATAAGAAATTAAAAAAAACATTTGTTTTGGAAATTTTTAGTTTTTGCACAACTGAATAAATAAACTCAAAAAGAAAATATCTATATTGCTTTATAAATATTTTCTTTTTGAGTTTATTTATTTAGTTCACTTCAATTATATTTTATATCAATTCCTTGTGTTGTGTAGTTTTATTCGGAATAAATTAAGTGCTTATGCTCGGCCACCATTTGTCTTTTATTAATTCTTTTTTGCATGTTGTTGATTTTTTGTCGCATTTCTGAATAAAAATAGATATAAAAAATCTAACAATGGAGGCATCAATGGTCGAAAATATTACCATGGAAAACGGAAATTCACCAATTCTTAAAGAACCCGGTGATGAAAAGAAGAGAAGAAAAAGATTCTTTATTTAATGCAGAGGAAATCTATGGGAATGCTGCAGAACCTCCGCCAAGTAATGATGCCTCCCCCAAAAGATGTAAACAATCAAACAAATTTTTATATATGTAGATCTGCCAATCGTTTGAACAGAAAATTTTCAAGCTGACAATTTTGTCAGATATATTATTGTGCGAAAATTGTCAGACAAGAGCTGACAATCAACAATGAAATTGTCAGACTTAGGGATGAAATTTACCAACCGTGTGAACTGACAATTTTTCATTGTAAGAAATATGTCAATTGTCAGCTAATTGTCAGCTATTGTCAGACCATTGACAGTTCTGACAATACTTGGCTTTATTCTTAGCTTTTAAATTTGTGAAAACTATCGTCCGTTAAGTTACGTTATGAGAGCACTGATCTCTATATACATTGGTAATGGATAGTCTATAGTGTATAATAGTTTTTGTGAGGCAATTTTTTTTGACGGGGTACCGGCCACCACCTCGTATCTCGCTCTATACAAACGAAAAAAGTGATAGAAGATATTTGCCGTAATTGGGCATTTATTAGATGTCAGGAAGCATTGCGCCGGTGAATATTGAAAAAGATAAAATACGGAAACCCAGAAAAATATTATCTTCAAAAATAAAATTTCAAGAAAGAAGAAAAAATAACAGGAAAAAATTATCTACACAAAATTATAAAAATAGCTGTTTTACTGTTATATAAGGGTACCGGCCACGAGTATAACATTTCTTCATTTTGCCTCAAAAATTTTGTATGAATACACTATCCAATGTATATAGAGAGTATGAGAGTCCATTTTGTTTAAGGTAAAATTGTATTCTCTTACATTTCGATACCAAAGTCCGAGAGTTCTGTCCGTCGTTTTTAAAGTCCATGTTGGGTTTGCTACTGAAGAAATAATAAAATTTACCTTGTTTTGTTTTAGCAGTAGGCAAAATAAATGATACCTACCTGTCTAATGCTAAAAATGCACTACTGCACGACCCACCTGTATTATAGGCACTCGAACTGTTATCATAATCATCTATAATCGAATTATTTTGCTTTTGCAGACGAGTACTTCCAGAATGAATTTCTATTCGACTCTTATCTATGATCCCACTGTGAATATTCGAATTCGGACAACCTATAGATTTAAGCCAATCTTCAACACGCCGCTCATTAACACTCTCAAACGGTGAGCAATAGTAAACGTCTGAGTCTGTATCTTCGGGGATGGTTTCATATATGTGCTCTATAACATCTGGTGATCGTTTAATTGCTGGTCCTACCACTGGTGCCTTACATTCAACTTGGTTGTCATTATAATATTTGAGAGTTTTCTTTTTGACTTTTTTTGGCGAAGACGATGAAGTTTGCTGTTGTTGTTTATCTAAAGACATCGATGTTTCTGTTTGCAATTGTTTCATCACTGAAATTTGTGAATTCAGCAAAGATATTTCCTTGCTAACAGTTTCAAGTTGGACTTTTATGTTGGCATGGCTGAAAATATCACAAACATTTTCTGTAATAACAGATGGTAAAATTTGACATGTTGTATTGCATGCGTTGGCGACGCTAGATTTGATGGTGGCGTTTGCTGAATTGGGAAATACTTTATCATGTTTTGAAATTTGATATGATGATTTTGCCGATGATGAAAAAGTGTTTTGTTCATATTCATACTCATTTGATGATATCTGTTTGTCTTCTTGACATTCTTTGTCATCACAATAAACAGCTGAGTCAAGAAAATCATCATCCTGTTAGAAAAAAAAACGCATAAATAAAATATTCTATTCAAAATAATAAGGGTATTCATGCAACGTCGTAAACGTGGTAAACTGCGTAAAAACTTTCAAATAAATGTTCATACCAATTTGACAGGTTTACGCAGATTACAATGACTTAACACCATTGCATGAATACCCCTAATATATTTTTATCATTTAGGGCCAATTCTTCAGTGCCTGAGTTCATTCTGAGTTAAATGAGAGTTAGTTAATTCAGCAAATAAATTGAACCGGAGTAAATTCACAAACACAAAAAATCGATTTTTTTTTTAAATCGATCTAAAATGATTGAAATTAATTTTACACAATTATGAGTCCTGAATAATTTATATATCGTAAGTATTTTTTTTTTAAATCAAAAGCGATCTTAAAATGAAATTCTTTGACTTACACCACCAAAAGCATATCGGCTAACCAAAATTTTCACTGAATACTTATTCTCCGTCAATAATTTATCGGGATCTATTTTTTCTAGCACATTTTGTCCATTGATCTGTTAAAAAAAAAAAAAAAACGAATGTTATTTGAAATAAAACTTAAAATCTTATTACAGTCAGAGTAATGCAAGGCCTTTTCGATTGGTGTCAGTACTTAAAAAAAAAAAAAAAGAAAAATTTGCTTCTGAATGTGTTTTCAGAATTTTTTCAGAAGTGTAGGTACACTTGCTTCAAAAAAATTAAAATTTCTTCGATTTTCAATGCCACTACCTTTTTAGCTGGGTTTAGAGAAATGTTAAGCCTGGTAAAAATTTCAGCCCTTAAAAATGAAATTTGGAGATCGCTCATCGCAATTTTCTTTCTTCCATACAAATCGTATGGGACATTTTTTGATTCTTTATTTTATAACTTTAGGACCGGTTATTGTTAGGTAATGATTTAAACGTATTTTTAAGAGAAATTGAATTTTATTTAAAAAAAAGTCCTTACTTCTTATTTAATTAATGTACTTTTTCTAAAGTTATTAAAGGTCGAAGTGAAATAGGTACGTGGTCAATTCCACAGTTTTTTTGATTCCCTTGAAAACATCTCTTATAATCTTGAAATTGTAGAGTTAAAATTATTCAAGACAACATTATAGTGAACTGCTTGAAAAATCATTATGTAAAAAGTTGCTGTTTCCGTCAAATTGATTACTATATAAATATACTATATATATACTAGGGTATATGAATCAAAAATAACAATAATAATGTGCCATTTTCAATATCGTTTAAATTTATATTTTTGGTTTTTTCTTTTCTTAAAATATTTTTGTTTGCTTAAACAATGAATTAATTATTATTTATCTATTAGAATTTAATTTTTAAACAAAATTTGTTCAAAATAATTAAATAGTTAAACCAGGTTTTTTATATACATTGCGGATAACTTTTAATAAGTGTGTAAGGAGTACATAAATAGGATTAAGAAATAGGGATAAAGAACATTCTATTTCCTTTTAAAATACGTTTAAATTATTACCTAATAGTAACCGGTTCTAAAGTTATAAAATAAAGAAGCAAAAACAAAAAATGTCCAATACGGTTTGTATGGAAAAAAGAAAATTGAAAATGCTTATCATTTCACTAAACTTAACAAAAAAGCTAGTGGCATTAAAAATCAAAGAAATTTTAACTTTTCAGTCTAGTGTTCACGCTTATCAAATTGTTCTTCCAGATTACCAATCGAAAAAGCCATAAGTTATTAGGAACTCGTATTAATATGCTTTATAACTACTACAAATATTTCGATTCCATGACGCTGATCAGCCATTATTAGTCTGTCCTTGTTCAGATTGTGATTTTTCATTACGAGCCATGACGATGGTTTAATGGTGGAGATCGGGGAGGGATTTCGCTTACAAAACGATCGTTATAGCGTTGTAGACAGCCTTATTGTGAGTTTCCCCCGAACGAAATTACGCCCGGAAAATTTTACATTTCACTGTTCGCCTATTCTTAGTTTCACCCGAAATTCCATGTTCGAAAAATTCCCCTTATTGTAAACATTCATTTCGGGCGAAATGTAATGCCATTGACAACATAATTGTTCACTTGTTTTTAGTTGGGGAACGAAATTTCGTTCGGTCGAAATTCACAATAGTTTTAAAAATATTTAGCATAGTTTGCATTATCGAATGTGACTATGTTCACACAAAAATTTTACCAGTTAATCCACCGAAATCAGTAGTTAAAAAATCTTAAACCGAGACAATGATCGCGTTCGGGGATCAATCCAAAGCTATCCGGATAGGTTTGTGTTGTTGTAATCCCTTGTGACAAAACAGCTGATGCAACAACAACGCAACGTACATGAACATTTTTGGGATAGGTGGCTAACCTATCTGATAGTTCCTCGAACGCAAGGAATATGAGTTGAACAATATAAAACATGGTAACAACTTAATTAAATAGTTTTGTACTTCTAGTACCTAGAGTACCAACTCAATTCTAGCTTTAGGGTTGCTATGACATAAGCTATCTGGCTATGTCAAAATTTGTAAGATATACATACAAAGGTACCTTTTCTTGTAGTTCTATTATATAGTATTATACTATTTTTTTTATAAATATGTGCGGTTTTTCTTTTGATTCGACAAAAATGTTTAAAAAAAAACTGAGTATATATTATAAAAAAAACATAGAGAAAACTAACCTGAAGTATTCGATCGCCCTGACGTAATCGCCCATCTTGATCTGCTAAACTATTTGGTACAATATCACTAACATAAATCTTACACCTAGGAGCACATTTTTCATTTAACAAACTGTACTCCTTGTCGTCTTTTATTTTTCCATCTTCCTTGATACATTCCCCGTCATCGTACTCATCTGAACCGGAATCAGATACCAAAAAATCATCTGTGCTGTAGCTGATGGTGAAACCTAGATTTTCAGCACTTTTGGACTTTTTTAATGTGATTTCCTTTGATAAAATGAAAAGTCAACAAAAAATTCAAAAAATCCTTTCATACACACCTCAAAATCAAACTCTGCCTTAAGATAATCATCAAAGTTATCCAACATGACATCCATTGTTGTTGTTGTTGGCTTAGATTTCTTTTGAAAAAATATTTCACCCTTCAAATCATCGCCGGTTTTCATGAAAAGGATTTCTTTAGATTCAGCATCAAAAGCACTTAATTCAGTTTGGCACGAAATAGATGCAATAGCTGGTTTTGTTTTATTTGGCGACAATGACAATCCATCAACAACATCTTTTCGAGCATGAGGAAGCAATGGTGCATTTGCTGTCGATGCCGATGCCGCTGATGAAGAAGCAATTACGGCTAAAGTTGGCGATTTGTATGGGGAATCATCGTCATAGTTGAAAAAACTCAATTTGTTATTTTCGGTTAGGCATTTCCTGCGGACTTCTACGATAATTGGTTCTTCAGCGTTTAGAAATAATTGAACGGCATCTTCGTATGGTAAATTGCTCACATCTGCGCCATTAACCTTAAGATAATAAATGTAAGCGAGCATAAACTTATATTTTCGTCCTTCTTTTTTTCCTAATAATTTACACTTACCTTCATAATAATAAAATTAAAGCAAGACATGGTGCTTTTGTTTCTTGTTTTTTTTAAATTTTTTTAAATTATTTTACTAAGAATATCACTAAAAAAATTTTAAATCTATTTAAAAAAAATAAAGCCAATTTTTCGGTCGACAGAAAATGATGTAAAGATGACTATAACAATTCCCATTTCAGGAATTCGTCCTGCACATGACCGAAATTGTTGAAATCAAGGTAGGTATAGCAATAGTCGGAGAGATAGACATACATATGTACATAGCTATAGATGGAAATGAAATGGGTGGGTAAACATTATTTATTAATGTAGGTGCCTATACTGGGTGATTCCAAATAAAATTTCTTAAGGAAATATTAATTTTGAACAGCTAGGTTCTACTTTAATTTACCTTGACTCATGTTAATCTAAGTACACAAATATTAAATATAATTACTGTAGAAACATTGCTTAAGGGTTTGTTTTCAAAAGTTACTCTTGTAACTGCGTTTAAATAAAATGAATGTCAGCATCGATGCACCGGTTGGATTTATTTTCCAAAGTATGAAAACTTAACTTGGAAACACCCTGCATAGTTCTTATGTTATAATGTTAGTTCCAAACTCTTACCCTTTCTCGCAACGGGCTTCGAATAAAACTTTTTATTTTATTTGCGCGGTAGGTACATACCATCTATTTTTTATATTATACTTACGATATACATATATGAATGTAGGAACTATTGAGGGATATAAGTTTTTAATAAAATTGAATTCACCCAACTTTGCTCTGCGTTACTCTGCTTAGGGTAGATATACTAGGCGCCTACATAAAAATTGGTTTTTTGTAATTTTTAATTTTAAATAAATAGGTTTAAGTTTTTTTCCCTCACAACCAATCTTAAAAATTCCCAAGGTCACAAATTTAGTATTGATCGCAGTTTGATTTTGGAAGTATCGATTTTTTTCCGGCTTTTGGATTTTTTAAATCTAAAACTAAAAACAATAAAAAACGCTTCACAAAATACAAGCAAAAGCTTCTGTGAGGTCTGGTTATTTTACTGAGTTTTCGACCCAATTAACTAGAAACGTCTTTGAAAAAGATTGTGGTTTTCCATGTTGAATAAAATGAATAGATTTCAAATGGTAAAGAATCTTGGCAATTTTTTTTATTTTTGTGAAACCTATCGAAATATACATCAAAGGGAAGGTAAAGCTGTACTAATCGGAAACCTGACTATTTTGCGAGGTCTAGGTTGGCATAATGAATCCATCCAAAGAATTTGTTGTAGTTTTGAGCCAACCTACTTGATTTTTATGTTTTCTACTAAATTTTTATAACTAAAAGCACATATTCCGACAAAAGTTGAATAGAAAACATCATTCGATTTCAAGGATTATATTTTTATTCGTTTAATTGTCGTTAATCATAGCATTTAATTTATTTTTATCGGCACTTTCGATAGATAATTAATCAGTCCTATTCTGTTATCCGTGTATAACATTCAATACACAAGGATATCAGAGAAGAACTATTAATGTTTAACAATTATTTTTTTTCGTATTTTTTTCATAGTGATTTCAACTTGTTACAGGACACAAACTACCACACGACCACCTTTTTTTTAACGACCTTTAGCCGTCTGTTGTTCACTATCCAGCCTTTTGATACGATGAACTGCAACGCAATTTCTGAACATTGCCACCTCCTCGGCACATTTTAGCGTTTCGCCCGGATAAGCACGGTAACAGGCAATTAGTTGAGCTTTTAGCTCCTGACATGGTGGCAATTGACGAGTGCCCGAAGCATTTGAAAAACGCTTTCGTACATCTTCAATAGCTGCTGAATATTCTTTTTCCATGACGGCATTTGTTTTGTTAAGATTAGCTTCTAGCTGTGCAATTCGTGTTCGCCACATTTGATCGTTTTCACGAAGTTCGATTTCTTTTTGACGACGCATTTCCATGGCAGTAATTGTTGGTTCACCTACAAGTCGTGGAAATGATGACATAGCAGCTGCTGTTGTCGATTGCGGTGGTGATGGCGATGGGTTTGAATATGTTGTTTTTGGAAGTGCTGCGGATGGTGCTGCTGACTTTTGAATTACTGGCGGTGGTGGTGGTGATACTACTACTGGCGAAACTGGTTTGGGTTCGGTAACTAAGACCGGACGCGTAGTTTCTGGCTTTTTAACTTCCTGTTTCTCTTGTTGTTTTACTAAAACAAAAATGAAAATAAATTAGAAAATTTAGTGATTAAAGAATGTAAACTAAAAACTAATCAGTAACCAAAAAACTCCTAGATAAAAGTTCAGATTTGGACTAGGTACGCCAATGTGTAGAACGCGAAACAACAATTTCATTTAAGAATAAGTTCTTAATGCGGACTGATGCCAATCGACAAACAAGCTTACCTTTTCCTTTTAGATAAGATTTTTATTTTGGCATCGAATATCGTCTGATCGAAAAACCGGTTTTGACAATTTAACAAAAATCAATTTTGCAGATTTCGATTTTCGGCACATTTGCCCCATTAATACACTTTATAGCTGTCAACATTTTGGCAATTAAGGCAACTCGTGACAGCTTAACAATTACCAGCTTTACATACACGTTATTACATTAATATGCAAGGGTAAAAAACAAATCTGAAATTATCAACCCATTACTTTATGACAGCCGGTCAATCAAGGACCTTGAAAAAGTAAAATTGCTTAAATATCTTGTGTTTTGAAGGCGTCCATTGATTTCTTTGACATAATCTTTTCATTCATGTGAATTTATATATATGTACATATATATTTATAAATTAATGAACTTTGTGGACTAATTTCTAAATCTAATAAAACTAAAACAAACATGTTGCATAACAAACTAATTGTGATTATGATTGTGTGTTGACTTTGTCCCGAAGAGTCGCTACCGTCTCAGCTGTTCACTTACCTCTGCTAATTCCCAACTTGAGTCGTTGCACAACCTCGTCGGATACATCTATTACACCTGCTGGTGTCGGGTTATCCATGGAAACACTACGAGTTTCTGCCGATGATTGACTTGCACCCATTGTTATTCACAAATTTTCTTTAATAATTATTAATTATTGAATTTAAAAATACAATGCCACCGCACTGTTGACAGAGCCGGGAAATTTTTTTTTTTTAAATTTATATTGCCACAAGAAATTAATTGCTACGTCTCCACACGACTAAAATCTAAACTAATTTCTCATTCTCATCCGTCATCCGAATGTACAACAGAGTTTACACAGGCCTCCATGTCTCATTTGTTTGACTTTGAAAAATGTGTTTTCTGCAGGTTTTCTGTTTCATTTTGCATTGGCCCAATACGCCGACTCTATAGATATGAGGTCTGTTTGGTATCTGTGTAAAACAAGTTAACAAAACGCACTGAACCACTTTTTGTACAAGACGGTAAAACGATGAATAATTATTTTTAGTCTTGTAATTTTTTTATTGTTAAATTTGGACAAAATTATACAACTACCGATTGGGACGCGTCGAGTTCGGCCGTAGGTGACTTAAAATTAATAATTTTTAAAAATTTCAACCAAAGAACCGATTCTGAATCGAATTTTTTCTGTCAAAACAAATCTTGCATGTTTTGGAAGATTTAAGAAAGATTCAACACCGATTTGCACATGCACTAGCAAGAAAATGAATTTCGGTGCGTTTTTAGAAGACAAAATTTCAATGAATATTTTCAATAAACAAAAAAATACATTTCGTGATAATTGGCGCGTTTAGAAAAATGAGGTCTGAGAGATTTTTCTCATTCAAAAAGTAAAACTGTAAGACCCCGGACACCGCATACGTCCCCCGCCTACATGCTTAAAAATTGCAAGGGTAATTGCAGCATATTTGCAGCGTTTAAAAGCAGTCTAAGCATGCGAATCCAAGATTTTTTGTCCTCAGAGTTTTGACAACAAAACTGGTGAATCCTGTTCATGTAACTGAGATTGCTGAGATCTCCGAGATCTCATTTTCCTGAACACGCCTAAATACCAGAGATTATGACGCTGATTACACGAGTCTTTTTGACGCTGATTACACGAGTCTTTTTTTCGTTCGTTTCGTCTTTCGTGCTTTTGACAGCTTGGGTGAGGGTGTAGAAATGTAGGGGGAATGAAGTAACAAAAGCAGGAATGAAAATTTGAAGATTTTGACGCTGATTACACGAGTCTTTTTTTCGTTCGTTTCGTCTTTCGTGCTTTTGACAGCTTTGGTGAGGGGTGTAGAAATGTAGGGGGAATGAAGTAACGAAAGCAGGAATGAAAATATGAAGATTTTTTCTGGTTGAACATTGACGTTTATGGTTTGACAACAGGGTAGAGATGAGCGATAGGCAGTTGTCAGCAAAAATCGTAGTTGAGAGAAAAATCATCGATTTCAGATATCGATTTTAAGATTAAATACATCGACTACAGAAAATTACAAAAATGAAAATAAAATGGGAGCGTAACGAAATCCCGAATCACAAAATCCCGAATCACAAAATCCCGCCGAAATAAAAAATAAAAATCCCGCCGAAAGATTTTTTTATAAATATTTGACGGGATTTTCGCTACTCTTTATAAAGTACTTTTTTGTACTTTTTAAAAAATATTTCTCAATTAATGTTTTTTGACAAAATATTAAATTTTATTGAAATATTTTTTTTGATTTTGTAGAACTGGCACTTCCTAGATCACGAATATGCATTTTTGAAGTCGCTAGGTCGCTTAGTTTAGCCGCAAATCAAGTTTAAAGGTGTCAACTTTGATGCCTCTAGCACGTCTAGTTTAGCCGCAAATCGTGTTTAAAGATAAAAGTCGATTTTTCATATAATGCGGTGCATCAGTTTAAAGAAACTTTGCATTCACCCAACCCGGCACCTACCCATCATCCTATAGTGTGCCAAGCAGGGGGGTTGCAGGGGGGCAGCATGCCCCCCCATAGATATTTCACTTTGATCCAAGAAAAGACTTTTGTACAAGAAAACTGTTGACATAGGCGCCTGCCTGGCGACTTGACATACCCTAAGCGGAGCAACGGAGTTGCGTGAGCGGTGCAAAGCCCCCCAAAGAGGGAGTTAAAATCCTGAGAACCCGCGAAGCGGGCCACCGAAGGTACTTTTGTCCAAAAAACACTTTTATACAAGAAAACTGTTGACATTGGCGCCTGCCTGGCGACTGGACTAACCCTAAGCGGAGCAACGGAGTTGCGTGAGCGGTGCAAAGCCCCCCAAAGAGGGAGTTAAAATCCTGAGAACCCGCGAAGCGGGCCACCCAAGGTACTTTTGTCCAAAAAACACTTTTATACAAGAAAACTGTTGACATTGGCGCCTGCCTGGCGAATGGACATACCCTAAGCGGAGCAACAGAGTTGCGTGAGCGCTACAGAGGACCCAAAAAGGGGGTGAACATCCTTGCTACCCACTCAGTGGGCCAGAGAATTGTAGATTTGATACCAAGAATTTCTTATTTATTATTTATTTAAAAGTTTTGGAAAAAAAAAAACTTTTTTTTGATTTTTAAGAACTGGCACTTCTTAGATCACGAATATGCATTTTTGAAGTCGCTAGGTCGCTTAGTTTAGCCGCAAATCAAGTTTAAAGGTGTCAACTTTGATCCCTCTAGCACGTCTAGTTTAGCCGCAAATCGTGTTTAAAGATAAAAGTCGATTTTTCATATAATGCGGTGCATCAGTTGAAAGAAACTTTGCATTCAACCCCCCCCTCATATATATCTCACTTTGATATATACCCAAACCAACCCCTACCCCTCCCAAACCAAGCGACTTAAATCAGCCGACGCACGTACAACAATCCCGTCCACTTAGCGTTCAACCTCACCTAATCCGACCAAAATGAAAAAGCCAATATCTCTCATTGAGGTCTTACCTCAACCGATTTCTAATAAGAACTGAAGTTTACTGTCGACCGAATCCTGCTTAGACTGCTTTTAAACGCTGCAAATATGCTGCAATTACCCTTGCAATTTTTAAGCATGTCGGCGGGGGACGTATGCGGTGTCCGGGGTAGGCAAAGTTGCTGAGGTTGAAATAATTGCAGAGTTATCGCTCTTTCTTCTTTGTGCTTTTTCTTATTGTTTGAGACATAAGCGGAGTAAAGAGTGACGAGATATTATTTCCTTCTCATTTAACAAAAATTGCAGGTATTAAAATTTGCAGCGTTTAAATGGATGCTGCAATCGGAAAGAAACTAAAAAGAGAATTGCGGATAGAAATTGCAGTCGTCTAAAAGCAGTCTTATATACTTTTTTCGAAAGGAGGAGGGGCCTAAACCAGTGAGGTCTTCTGCAAACCAACATAGTAGGAAACTTCGTTTTTGTTGATTCTCATTGATTGGTGTCACCAGTTACTATGGAAATGAAAATCCATACAGTGCTGTCAATTTAGTATTGAAATGGCGGGATTTTGTGATTCGGAATTTCGTGATTCGGGATTTTGTGATTCGGGATTCTGTGAATCGGGATTCTGTGAATCGGGATTTTGTGATTCGGGATTTCGTACCCAACCCAATAAAATGGTATAGGTAACTAAAATGCAAAGAAAGCAACTTCAAATATGTGTGCCTTCTAAAAAAAACACCATTCTTATAAATATTAAATGTGAAAGTACATTTTTTTTCGCTGGAAGGATTTTGGAAATCGATTATTTCATGGGAAAGGAACATGAATACTTTTCATACTACAAGGGGTTTGCGGGGTTTCAGCAAAGGTAGTGGGTAATAACTAGTTACAAATAAAGTATTCCAAATCATTGCCTACGTTCTGTAACTCTCGCATTGATAAAATTGATCGAGAAACGTTGAAAAGTTTCAATTTTCATAGTTTCTCGACTGATTTTATCGATGCGAGAGTTACAGAACGTAGGCACATGTTAATATCTACTTTCCTTTCTCATTTCTGCTGTACACATTTTATAAAAAGTAGTTCTCTTTGTGTACAATTTTCGTTTTTAAAATTAAGAATTCATGTGGTCATTTAAGATTTAATCCCGATAAAATGTTCACACCACGTAAATTTAAAAATGTACTTGATAAAACAATATGTAGGATGGAAATTTTTGTTTCTTTTTACATTTTCTATAGGGCAAGTATTGGTTTCGTGTAAACATGGAGAAGTCTAAAAAAGTAGTTTTACCATACCGTCCGTTGATTTCTACGCTCTTTGCACTATACGAGGTCCATTGAGACAGAGGTTAAACAGGTGGATCGATTTGCTCCAAATATCGTACAGAGAAACGTTGGAAAATAAATTAAAACACATAATGTGTTTCAATTTCCATCATTTCTCGACTAATTTTATCGTAGTGAGTTACAGAACGTAGCCACAGATCATTTTAATGGAATTTCTTAGAGGAGAAAATCGATTAAATGAATCCTTAATCTGAAATTTTAATCATCAGAACCAGAGTCGGAACCTTTATTACAGATTTAACCTACTATGAACAAACGGTCCTAAATCAAAAACACGTTTTGATGTAAATTTACATATTATAACGTATTTGGCTATCAAAATAGAAAAAAAAGAAATACATCGATTTTGAAAAACATCGATGTTTCAGGTTCGATAAATTTTCCCACCGATTTTAAAATCGAAAAATTTAATCGCCCATCCCTCAAATCAGAGCATTGTGCGAAGAACTTATAAACTTTTAATTTCGAGCTGTAAAACGATTTTTCGCACTTAAATAAGCTGTAGATATGAATAAAAAGTGATTAAAAAACATTTTTAAATATTACTTCTGTTTATTTTCCAATAAATCCACCGCAAAGTTTCTGAACGTCAAAATAACGAAAGAGTCTTCTTCACGAATGTAAAAAAGAACCATGTAATCACGAGGATACGTGCCTGTCAAAAAGACGAAAGACGAAACGAATGAAAAAACGAATCGTGTAATCAGCGTCAAAGGGACCACAACTTGAAGGAAGAATTAAATTGGTAAGTACAATGAGACATACAAAATAAAAACTTTTAATTTATCAAACAAAAATTAATGTACTATTATTATAGTTTTCACCGTCTCCTCCTGCCATCAACAACAACATTCGATCATCACAACGAAAGGAAGGTAAGTTTATGAAATCAAAGTGTTCAGCGTTCAATAATTTCTTGGTTGTTTATGTTTCTAGGTGGTGTCCACAACAAAACATGAAAGTACAAAAATATGAACTCACCACCGTGTTTAGCTTGTAGGCAAACCATCTTTCCAATCTTTATAATTCATAGACGCTGATTCACTGATCTCTATAATATGTATTATAGAGATCAGTGCGCTGATTACACGATTCGTGCCCCGGCCACCACATACGTCTCTCGACAACGTGCTTAAAGCGGCATATACACGGTTCAAGCACTCCATCAAGCATGTGAGACTGTGTTAGTAAGTTTTTTTCGATGATGCCAATCTTTTGTACATGATTGACCAAAATCGTCATTATTTGACAATATGACACCCATCGATTTTGATGTTAATGAAAATAATGTAACGTTTATTATTGATGGTGGATTGCTTCTGCATCGCGTTGTATAGGGTAGAGAAGATATCTATTATTTTAGATAAATAGGTACGTGAATTATTTACAAAGACATTATGGTTCAGAAATTGTCGTATTTGATGGATATTCAGAGTATTCAGACTATAAAAAAACAAAAGCAATGGAGCAGCTAAAAGAACTGCTGCCCTTTCAAAAACATACGAAGTTTTTTTTCGGCGAAAGCATGGTTGTGCCTATTATCCAAGAAAAATTTCTTTCAAATCGAAATAATAAAAAAAATCTAATTAATATGCTTATTGACAAATTACAAGCTGTAAATATCACAACAAAACAGGCCAGAGATGATGCGGATGTTCTTATTATTGAAACAGCTATTGATAAATCTAAACGTCAAAAATTCCTGGAACCTGTTATGACAATGAATCCGCCAGCTCCGGAGGAATTGCTTAAAACAATATTCTGCAACTGCAAGAATGGTTGTGGTTCGCGAAGTGGATGCAAGAAAGCTCTTTAGCTTGCGGCCAGTGTGATGGGCAAGCTTGTCTTTAATGCTTCACCATATCAGAGTGATATCAATGAAGACAGTACTTTTGACCCCGAAATCCTGGAAGAACTGGAGACAAATGACGTCGATGACAAGAACACAGAGGAATTTGAAATTTTACAGCCACTGGAAGACGATGATGAAGAAGAAGAAAATTGAAATTAGAACTTGTAGTTCTTATTATTATTCAATTTTTTAAACTTTAACGTTCATAAATGTATGAAATGGTATTTTTCAGTAAAAAAACTTTAATTAAAAAATTAATTCTTTTCTTTTTATTTAGTTAGGAAGTAATTAGTACAAATAAGATTAGAATTAAAAAATAATTAAAGTATTTCCCGTGATAACTTTATAATTACACGAGTAGGTAAGTGTTATTAAATGAATAGATACTGAATTATTGTCAATAATTTATAAACTTTATACGGCATGTTCTTAATCGGGACTAAAGGTTGATCTCGAATGATACTCTAAATACTTAAACACTGCGCGCGCGCTCTGCCCTCTATCTCGAAAATGGTTCGATATAAAAAAAATGTTTAAACAAAAGTTGTAGAGAATTTAATCCTCGACAATATTTATAATAAATACAAATAGCATAAAACCCATAGGAAATGCAATACATTTGTAAAAAATAGATTTTTTGACCTTTTACCTTGGAATATCTGTAGTCGCGGACACCCTACGATAAGTAGGTTTTGAGACAAGTTTTAGGGTGCCAAAATAAAGGTTTTGAATTATAGCAACACAAATAATTCCATAGGCAAAAACTTATTTGGCCATATTAACAAAAAAAAAAGAAAAATAATTTAATATTTGCTGCCAAAAAGAAAACTTTCCTTACCAATCGGTTTTAAATATATTATTTTTGTTTATTAATCTTTTTTCTTCATTATAAACTTAATCGTTAGTAACTTTAATATTGTCATAAATTTCTTCTACGCCTGAAAATTCTCGGATTCTTGTTACAAAGTTCTGGTAGGCCTTTAGTTCGTCATTGGAGAGCTCAACTGTGGTCTGAGAGAAACAAAAAATATAAACAAAAAATCATATAGGTATGTGGAAAATATCCTCACCTTTGGAATAAATACATGTTCAGCATTTTCTACTAAATATCCTCTCTCCTTCAAAGCTCGACTAATTGTACCCAACTGTATAGGATTGCACAAGAACTAGACAAAACAATGTTTAGAAAGATGTTGATTTATAAAACTTACAACTTACATTAACAGAACCTTTAGTTTGATCTAAGACTTCAACTTCTTCGACCCCGCATTCAATGGCATCTTCGGTACAGATCTGCTCGAATTCGTCCAGAGATTTGGTTTTGGATTTCATCTCATCACTGGTAATAGCTTCTATAATCCCAACCTCATCGAACATGTGTTGTCCTTCAATATTAACTGTTCTAATTGAAAACAGTTCCATAAAAATTATCACTTTCCTTCCTCACCCTTCTTACCCAGATTTCCTCAGAACCCCAGCCATTTCCATTTTCAGCTGTGGAAAATTTTCAGTATAGACTGCACAAATGGCAAAGACTTTTTGCTGAAAACGCCAACAGAGAAAGTGCTTCTTTAATAGGGTTTTGCTTGCCATAGTTTTTTTGATACAGTTCTGTATAGTAGCCATGGGCATATTCTTTCGCAAGGCATCATCGATAATATTTCGTAGTTGACTGTTTAGGGCTGGATCATGAGAACCACCATCTATATAAAAAAACAATGTCATAGGTAAATTATATAAGTTTGATTAAAAGAGATAAATTGAAGTGTACCTTGAATGGCAAGTCGGATTTGTCGTGTATATCTTGTGAATAATGCCGACTTTTGTCCATCTTTTAGAGCTTTGATGTGTCGAATATTTGCCCATTTCGAGTGTCCAGCATTACACATCGATGAAGTGTGAAATTGATTGTAAAAATTGCCGCAAATAAATTTACATGACAAATTATTATTGAAGAGAAAATTTAATCTAGAAGACCACATTATTTTTCAAATAAAACATAAGTGTGGGGCAAAGTTACACAGCAGCGCTTTGACATTTCTAGGGGCCTGGCCAAAGATTACAAATAAGAGAGGGATTAGTCGACCAAATTCTCAGACTTATGCCTGATTCACAATGCGACAAGGAAACGAAACGAGGGCGTGAATCGTTCCCCAATTCAAAATGCGACGAGTTTCTTGTCGAGTTTTTTTTACAACGTGAATTTATTCGGTTGTTTGCTTTCAGTGATTCAAGTGATTTAAAGAAAAACAATGAAAAAAAATGCATTTAAAAAAATGAAAAATAATTTGAGAAAAAAAATGCTTGTGTTGTGATCAACAAGGCAACAATTCGAATGTTATCATTTTTACGGAATTCTCGATTTTCTTCCAAATCCTCCAAGAAATCTTCATAATCACTAAAAAAGCAAATAAATAATTTAATTAATTCTTTTCTCATTACTTCACATTAAAAAAATTTAAACTTCTTTTTTTCTCTCCGGCTTCGTCCTTTATTAAATATTTAATTAATTATATCTGCATATGCGATCGCCAAAGAATATCGTTACCAAAGCATCTACAAAGATTTTCATTATTGGCATCTATCATATTTGTAACCAAAAAAAAAATCGCCAACTTTGAACCAATGGGTTCTGGTGTGGATATCATTGTTGTTGATTTCCAATTATTTTAATTGGGATGTTTCCCAATTGCTATTGCAATAGCCTTTTCTTCTTTAAAACAAATCGCACTGTTTTTTAAAAGAGTGGAGCCATTTGCATCGTTTTTTAGAACTTTTAATTAATTATTTAATTATTCGAAACCGATCACTATTGCTTTTTGATGGTAACCACAAATAGTTTCGTTTTATTTCGCACCAGAATGATACGTCAAAAATCAACCAAAGACTACAAATATTAAACAATATGGATCAGTGACAAAACCGAAACCGTTATGATTTCCTTTTTCTTGTTTATTTGGGATGTTAAATAGTTCTCTAATTTTGTTGAAATTTATCTCATTTCGAAATGTAAATTTTACGAACTTAAAAAAATCCTTCATGGAGTTGCATCGTTTAAAAGCAGTAATACGAAGTACAAACATTCTAGTTGGCAGTGCCTATTGCTGTTATTAGCACTGACATTTTCTGAACTCATCCATTAACTCATAGAAAAAAGTTATCCCTGTGCTCTATTTATTTTTTTGGCAGATTGCAATTTGATTCATATCTATTGCAAAAACAAAAAGCGACCCGACTCATCAGATAAAAATAACAAAATAGATAAAAAATTAAAATTCAATCGATAAAACTAAAAAAATACATTTAAATATATTTTTCGAAAAATCATCAAAAAGCCAAAAATTATGCGTCGAATTAATGTGAAAGTAGTACATTGTTTTATTCAACTTTTTTTTCTTGTTCAAACTAAGCAAGCTAAATGAAATTAATATCGCTTCCATCCATAACAATTTAACACAAACATAATTTATTAAAAATAACAAATAAAAGGTCATCATTATTTATGCCAAACTAATTCTGTGCTTTCATATCCATTCCATCGACAAAAATAAAAAAAAAAAAACAAATCAAATCAAACAAAAAATACTAAATTTCAGAAAGAAAGAATGGCTCTAAACGGATTTCTTGAATTCTTTCAAAAAGGAAAGGTACAATAATACACTTTGAACGTAAAACATAAATTTCATCCAATTAATATAAATTCCATCTAGACATTCAGACCGAAAAAACGCTTCTCAACCGGCACAATTCGATACTCATTGCATAAACAGGCTCAGGCGAGTCTTCAGTCTGGTATCAATTTGCGGCAGGTGGTTCGTTTGCCAGAAGGCGAGAATATGAACGATTGGTTAGCTGTTCATGGTAAATATATGACAATTATGTAGAAATAGTTTTTTTTTGTTTAATCAACAAGTTCGGTACAGTGTTTTCTCACGAATACATGACATAAAAATATCTACCTGCCTGATATTTTTCAACCGGTAGTAATGGAAGTGTCTTCGTACCATTTAGATACGGAGTTAAAAAAGAATCAATCGAAACCGAAATTTAAGCTATCTGCATCATTTTTATAAGTTTCCCAATCAGAAACACTATCCCAAAATGAGTTTCAAAATTTTCACTTTTTTGGCCAATGTAGTTAAGGCTTTACTTTAAGATTAGATTTTTCTTTTGGCAAAATTCATCATCTACGGGGAAGTACTAAAAATTACTTTGCAAGGTCCAAAGGAACACACCTATTGTCCAAAGCTATATGCACAACAATGGAACACCAATCATCATCTTTCCAAAAAAAACAGACTGTGGTGTTTGTTTTGGAAATATCATCAGGCTCAGCGTAGAGACCTTTGTCCTTTTGATATTCTTCAACTAAATTTTCCCGAATAGCGTTTTCCTTTTCATGTTTTTTAATATAATAAAACTTTCTATTTCATAGATAGCTTTATTTATTCTAAATAAATTAATAAATGGCTGAAAATTCTCACCTTTCCTCAGAATTTTGACAGCAAAACTGAGAAATTTTGCTGAGGAATCCTGTTCATGTAACAGAGATTACTGAGATCTCCGAGTTCTTATTTTCCTGAACACGCCTAATTTGTGCTCGGTAGATGTCAAATCTAGAAGCTGCCTTCGATAGTATCATCTTCAATTGGAATCAAAAGAACTGTTATACTTTGCAGGGAATACACTATCCAGTGTATTATAGAGATCAGTGCTCTTACCATTATTAGAATGAAAAACCAAATTTCCATACCATATCAATATCTATTCCTGTGATACAAGGTGAAGGCGATGTTAACGCATAAAAGCCTATAAAAGACTGTAGCCTAATGCAAAATTATGAATAATTTCATGCCGTAGAACATTCAGAACATTTAAAATACAAAAAAACGGTTTCTGAAAACAACTAAAAGAGCGAATTGCTTATCTGTTTTTTTTTTCTATACTAGTGGTTTAAGTAATTTTTAAGACTTTTTACAAATTTACCACCCTTCTGAGTATTTTTACCAGTAATCGATTTGAATGTTTTAATTTTGTAAAATACGCGTTTATTTATTGTTTTTGTTTATAACAATGTGAACAATAATTCGCTTTGAAAAATATGTATTATTTATTCGTTTTTGAGGTATTGGTATATTGCCTATCGTACCAACCTAAACGATTTGATCATAGTTTTTTTTTTAACTCAAGATATCCTACTTTCGTATGGAACACTCAAGGTCGGCAATTAAACGATTTCATAAAAATTATTTATACAAAATTTTAACATTTCCTTTTTTTCGATAGTTGTGGACTTTTTTAATCGAATAAATTTAATTTATGGCACCGTATCTGAGTACTGCAGTGAAACAACGTGTCCAGTAATGTCTGGTGGTTCGCGGTATGAATATCTTTGGGCAGATGGAGAAAAGTTAGTTTTTTTATTTCGAATGATATTAAATTAATTAACTATAAAATTTATAAAATTAATAGCTACAAAAAGCCAACTCATCTACCAGCCCCACGTTACGTCGAACTACTCATGGATTGGATTGAATCACAAATAAACAACGAAACTGTATTTCCCGTATCGACGGACGTGCCATTTCCCAAAACTTTTGTCACATTGTGTAGGAAAATTCTGACACGCTTATTTCGTGTATTCGTGCATGTTTACATCCATCATTTTGATCGAATTGTTAGCATCGGAGCAGTATGTACAAATATATATATTTTTTTAATTTAATATATTTTTTCTTATCCTTTTTTTCTTTTTTCTAAATAGGAAGCACATGTAAACACCTGTTATAAGCATTTTTACTATTTTGTACAAGAGTTTGATCTAATTTCAAGCAAAGAATTAGAACCATTAAATGAAATGACTTCGAAAATTTGTAAGGATTCATAATATTAATAAAATTTATTTTTCGTGTTATTTATATTTCAACCAAACAAACTCCAACGTATTTAATAAAAATGAAAAGAGTTGGTCTTAGATGATAATATATTATAAGGTTTGTGTAGGATATTTGTATTGTTCCTTTCTCTAGACTAGTAGAGATGGTATCAGATTAAGAAATAATAAAATTTAAAATAAGAACTCAAGAACCCAAGGCCAATCAATTAATAACAAAATGATAAATAATAAATTTATTATATTTTTAGCAATTATACAAAAATTATTAATTTAGTTTTTAAATTAAAAACTATTGTATTTGTACGAATAATGTGTTTTCCAGTAATCTCAATTTATGTTATCTGCTTTATTTAATGTAAAAACAAAAGGAAATATATTAATTATACAATGTATATTAAGTTAAACTAAATTAATACAACATTATAAACGGTTTTAAAAATTTCTCGTGTTAAAAGTTTTCGAACTATCGATGGAAAGGTAATCAGATGACGATTGATTCATCAAATCTAACTTAGAGGCCAATCCAACGAAAGGTATGTGAATCCTCTGTTTACCAACGAAAACTGACCTGAGATTTCTCGACCTAAAGATGCTTACTCGATGTTCAGAAAACAGCTGACGGAGATATTTCCGGGACCAATCTTCAATCTCCAATTTGTGATGCTGTCGCTAATCCCTGTGCTTGTTTTTTTCGTGCAATACCCTCCGGGCTTGCAAAAAACACGCCTTACTACTCAATCAATCCATTTGGTCTTGCTTCTCTTTATCAACGAATGCCGAGTCGGAGATTACTGCCTGAACACCATGGAACTGCAACTCAACTGGAGCTGCAGCTGAATTAGCTGTCAAAATAATCAATAACGTTTCTTCTATTTGACAGGCACGCATCGTCGTAACGTAATCATATCATTCAAAAATTTCCGTGCCACATTTTCTAGAAAAACGTGCTATTTTCTAAAAAAAAACGTGCCATTTCGAGCAATATGAAAAAAACGCAAATTTCTATGTACACTAAAAAAAGTTCAATTCAATTACGGGGGTAAAGTACAACAAAAAATTAGAAGAAATAATTTGCTTAATTCGTGTATTGTCAAAAGTTTTTTTTCCATTTGGAACAATTTTCTTAAAATTTCTTCAAAATTCGCTTTATTTGAAGTATAAAATGGGAATAAGAAAAGCGTGCCATATGGAATTTTTTTGTGCCACCGTGCCACAATGAATTTTTCGTGTCAAAAAAGAACGATCGTGCCACTACGGCAACGCTTTTCAGTATCGTATTATTTTGTGTATATAACTGTACATATCTATATATTTATTTGTATTTATTTTAAAATAGAGAGAGACAACAGTCTAACGTAATGCCTGATTCACAATGCAACGAGGAAACGAGACGAGGGCGTGACGTGAACGCTCTGACGGCGTTAATTCATTCGGTTGTTTGCTTTTAGTGCGTTGTGCGAAAAAGTGATTTAAACAAAAAACAATTAAAAAAAGAAATACAATTACAAAAATGAAAAACAATTTGAAAAAAAAAATGCTTGTGTTGTGATCAACAAGGCGATCCATGGACGGCGACGGACGATTCTAGCAGAACTGAAGTATCGGGCAGGAGATAGAATAAGGCATTTTCACCTGCAATTAAAATGGAAGCAGATTTGTTTTGGATTAGTTCTTCACTTTTGATGTTCTTTCATTTTTGTTTTATTTTATTTAATTGAATTAGTTTAAAATTAAAAGATACATACATATTCTATCCAGTTGGGGAGATGCAGTGGTCTTCTGTGTTTTTTTTTTTTTTTCTGTCACTAACTTGTCAAATGAAGAAAATCGCCGTCTCGTCTCGTCGCGTCTTTTTTTCAATTTTTCGAACTCTTGGCGTGACGTGACGACGAGAAACGCTTTATTGGGTATGCTCTGGTATACTTTCAATGCTTGAAATTGGTTTGACAACTACGACGAGTTCACGTCACGCTCTCGTCTCGTTTCCTCGTCGCATTGTGAATCCGGCTTAAATTTCACACAACTCCGGGAGCAAGAGCTATATTTTTATTCAACCCAAAAAAAAGACAAGACATGTTGGCACTCGAATTTAAACACTACTGAACGGGAAGGCCATATATTATAACTTCTTTCTTCTCTTTAAAAAATCTTTATTTAGAAAGAGCTAGTTATACAATCATATGTATTATCTTTAAGAAAAAAAAGAAAGTCTCAATAAAATATAAATACGTACATCCTAATGGTATCAAGCATAACTGTTTAACTAATTTAAGTCAATTTACAATTATTCCATTGAATATTATTTCTTGTTTTGTCCGGCTCCAATGTTTGTTCAACAATTTAATAAGAGAATCTTTAGAATTTCATGCAGCAAATTTAATTCTTTGTCAATATATAAAGGTAGGTAACAGCAAAAAACAATAACAAACATTAACGAAAGATTATTCTGATAAGATAAAGATAATTTATTTTTTATGTTTTTCTTCTACATTTAATAGTATCTCTCCTAAGAACTATGTCCACTAAATTTACATCAAATCTCGTTGGTGTTGCACAAATGCGTTCTACCAACGACAAGAACGCAAATCTTGATCAGGTTAAACAGCTCGTCCAAAAGGCCAAAAGTTTGGACGTGAAGGTCGGTTATTTTTTATTTAATATTTTAATGTACCGTTTACATTCTCCGTCTACAGTTTCTCTTCTTACCTGAATGCTGTGATTTTTGTGGAGAAAATCGTCAAGAAACCCTCGCCCTAGCGGAGCCTCTAACCACAGCCACTTTGGCATATGCAGCTATCGCTAAGGAGAATAACATGTGGCTCTCGCTTGGCGGAATCCATGAATCAATTTTAGATTCGGTAAGTTATATAAATTTAATTGATTTATATTTTTATTTTTTCTTATCAATGACATTAAAATATACTATTAATAACTAGATTAATAAGAGCACTAGCAGCACACCACAATACTATCGGCTCTTCGATAAATTTAAATTTTTACAAAAATAAACATTTTTAGAGAAGCATATAATTATGTACTTTTGAAATGAATGTTGGTGTGGTCTTGCAGGCCAAACATGCATACATAATCGTATTCAAATTTCTGGAGACTAGTAGGTCTTGAAATTCCTTACCTTTCTTCAATAAGACCTAGCCAAAGTAATTTCGAATTGAATTGAAAATATATGCTTATATTGAAAATATATTTCAATTTTTTTATCCAAGCAACCATTTCTGAATGAAAAAACAAAAAGTTATGAGTGCCACCACCAAGTTTAGGCGGAATTATAGCTATTTCACGAGATAATTTGTAGTGGTGCTTAGTCTGATTCCGGCTTATTTTTAGTTGGAAAATTTTGTGTGTCTTCGGTAAGATTCGAACCATGTACCAAGCTCTACAGAGGTAGATGTCGTAAACATCACATGCTACGGAGGCCAACTGATATAGCTCTTTTTCAGAGAAAGATTTATTGTGCATAAATTGCACTGTTATTCAGTCGGTTTTTTTCTATCCTCTGTTGTTTCATTAAAACAATTCAATGTTAATTGATGTTTACTTCGCAACTTTTAGGTATTGTATTGTTTCATCACACAAAACTCCCATTTACAATCTAATTTTGTTTCCGAAAATTTTATAAAAGTGGTTTAAAAATTGTCGTGCACAACAGTACTTCAGGTGACCCTTTTACCAAATGCATGGCGGTTAAGGTCCGAAATAAATTATGAAAACTAAAGGCCAAATTCCTAAACGCAAATTTGCAAAGCAAATAAAAAAAGCAAGATATTTTTTACATTTGCATTTGCGTAGGAAATCAAAAATCTACTACATTTTGGGACAATCTGCTTTGCAGGGATGTTTACGTTACCAATTTGAAACTGTTTGCTTAGCATAATTGCGTTTAGGAATTCGGCCAAAGAAAATTCAAATTCCTGGATGTTTCTGGCTTTTGACTGGGCAGCTGTCATAAAAATTAAGGTGACTTTTAGAGTCATCTGACAGCTGATCAATCAGTAGCTTGAAATATTCAGAAATCTTAATTTTCAGATGTAAATTGTCATGTATTGAACGAGCCTTTTACTAATGTTGCTTAGATATGCTAAGTTTTGTCGCTTAATTCTAGAATTTCCACATTGGAAAGCGTTCATTCCAGTAATAGAAATTTAATGATATTCTTACTGAGTGGGCGAAAAAGATATGCTAACAAGATAATTCTGAAAGGAGAAATAGAGTCGTGAAAAAAACACGTTTCGATATTTACGGACAAGTTCAAAGACAGAAGGTACATAGATTATAAATTAATTTGGTGACGCGCTTAGTTTAAAAAAAAGTTGATTACTGCAGCATCACTGTCTCCAACAAATAATTATCACAAAAATTAATTATATAAAAAAAAATTACTTTTTTCCATTTCTAATATATATTTCTCTGATGATCAAATTTGCATTTTTTTTATTTTTTTGGATTTTAGTCTTGCAAGAAGACGGATAAAATCTACAACAGTCATGTGATAATCAATTCGAATGGTGAAACTGTGAAGGTTTATCATAAATTACATTTATTTGATGTTGCAACACCAGAATTTCGTTTTCGCGAATCTGATGTTGTTTCAATGGGAAACCGAATTGTTCCGCCAGTAGCAACGCCTATAGGTAAACTGGGCATGCAAATTGTAAGACTTCAAATTAACTCCAACTATTGCATGTTTGCTTATGTGTCCTTTTGTTTTGTTCTTGCAAGTGCTATGATGTTCGTTTTGCTGAGCCATCAATAGCATTACGAAAGCTTGGCGCTGAAATTCTATCATATCCATCGGCATTTGCTTTTTCAACTGGTCAAGCTCACTGGGAAGTATTGTTGCGAGCTAGAGCTATTGAGAATCAGTGTTATGTTATCGCACCAGCACAAACAGGATTTCATAATTCCAAAAGGCAAAGCTATGGACATGCAATGGTAAGTCTTTATTAAAAAAAATAAATATAATTAAAGACTGCATCGGAACTGTACGACTGCTATAATTCACTAGGCGGTAACGGAACTGCAGGTTATATTATCTGAACGGCATTGTCGCGTTGGTGTAGTTCTTTGTGTGGATTGAGTGATTTTTCCAGTGCTGAATGGAAAAATATTGTGAGATTAGAATCAACATGTCGGCTGTGCCTTGAAATCTCACATGATTACAACATTATGCTGTTTTTTTTTGTAAGTCCGGAGGGAATTGAACGAAAAAAACGACGTCGGTGCTAAACAATCATCATGTTAAATATATCAACAACTAATCCCCTACGAGCTAAGCTAGATCCAGAGAATTCTCCGTGCTTAACTTAAACACACAGAAAAACTGTTACCGACGTGAATTATATTCTTATTGTCGTTGTAGGAAAACTCCATTTTGTTTCTGTGATTGTGTCGCTAATCCCTGTGGCCGTTTTTCATGCAGTTCCCCCCGGGCTTGCAAAAAACACGCCTAATATGTCTTATCTTAACGGTTTTGCTGTAAACATTAAGATGAAGCAGGGTGATAAAATTTATTCAATAAAACTTACATTGCCAGAAGAAGAAAAAACAATATTTGGAAGGAAATTGGAAATAATGTCTAAAATTATAGCCTGCGGCAGTTTAAGTGCAGTATTTCAATAAACTGCTCTAAAAAGCTGTGTAGTGTCGCGCAGTTCCGAGTGTTGCGGTCTTACTTTGGGTATAAAAAATAAGATGTCGATTTATTTTATTTTAAAGATTGTTGACCCCTGGGGAAAAGTTGTTGCCTGCAGTGAAGAAAAAGAATTAGCCGTTATAACCGCGCATATAGATCTCGAAAAGTTAAATAAAATCCGACAAAATATGCCATGTTACGAACATCGTAGAAACGATGTCTACACTTTGACTGCAATTGAGAGTGCTGAATTAAAAAATATCGATCGACCATTTGGTTCGCAAATTATTCCGAAATCGACTATTTTTCTTGAGAGCCCATATTGTTTTGCATTCACGAATTTGCGTTGTTGTGTAAAAGGACGTAAGCAATAGTTAATATTATCAATTATTTTTATTATGTACCTGTAAAGTATATGCTGTCACGTTCGTTTTGTGGCATGTGGGTGATTCTCTGCTAACTGTGATTTTTGTAGTCAAACAACATGAAAGCTCACGATTTTTTTTTTTTAATTTTTTAGTTTTACTTAGATATAGCATTTACCCTTGATTCCGTACATTGCTTTTTTTTTAAGACAAGCGGAGATTTTAAAACTCAGATTAGCAAATGTACGAAATATTTTTTTTTTCATAATTTATTTCATTTGGGAAATTTGGTAATTCGGAAGAGAAATGCCAATCGAACGCTTCAAACAGATCTAATGTAATGTCTGTTTGGTAACTGCAACTTCTTGCTACAAGTTGCTACTTGTCAAAATTTTCTATGGGATTTGACAGCAAATTGTGCGACGTCATACGACGTAGGAACATAACACTGGTAGGATTGACTACAAATATTAGGCCAAATTCCTAAACGCAAAACTTGTGCAAATTATGCTAAGCAGACAGTTTCAAAATGCAAACGTGAACATCCCTGCCAAGTAGTTTGTCCCAAAATGTAGTAGATTTCTGTTTTCTTGCGCAAATGAATTTGTGCAAATGTAAAAAAAATCTTGCTTTTTGCATTTGCTTTGTAAATTTTCGTTTAGGAATTTGGCCCTTTTTTTATAATAATAATAGCATTAATTTTATTTTTATTTTTAGAAATATTTAAGTGAACCGATGAGAATACAGGTTCTCTCTAAGCTTTGTACAGCGAAAATGCGGACAAAGTAGGTCTACTTAAGCAATTACGAATAAAGAAGGAAATGTGGAGCTACATTGCTCAGGAGTGTTCCAGACTTCAAAGCATTTTTCTGACTGCGGAACAGGTTGAAGGTCGGTTTAAAACCATAATCAAAAAAACTAAAGAAATTATTAGAAATAATGGAAGCACGGAGCAGCCAGAAAGAAAATACCATTCGAGGTCACCAATAGAAAAGATTCTGCAAAATAATGATTCGATTTTTCCGGCTGTGTCCATTGGTGCAAGCTGAATATTCCGTAAAGAAGAACTTGCAGTGGATCATCGATATCAACCTCTTTATCTACCTCTTTGTCCGTTTTGAGCCAAGTCCTTGACGAATCTCAGCTGATTCAACCTGATGGACCTGTGGCGGTGGCAGGGTCCACAGGACACCAACCCGGACATGTAGCCGTAACAAATGTTTTGTCGGAAGATCTATCTGTCGCGGTGAGCACAAATTCGCAAAGAAAAAAACAAAAGTGGTTCTCGAAAAAATTATTGATCGAATGATTGAAAACAGGGACAATTGTTTTATGAAGAGAGAAGCAAACAAAGTACAGAGGCGAAAGGAAAAAATGCGAAGATTGACTGAAATAGAAAGTGCTGTGATGAACAATAGACCGCAGACATAATATACCTTCAGTGTTACTCAGATACTTTTAGACAACAGCTTTTCGATTGATGTTATAAGGAGCTTAATATTACGCCCAAAAACACAAAGCCCCATCGGAAAATATATTAGAAGAAAGAAAAGGTGTTTACAAGAGTGTTGTGTATGTTCCTAAACTTGCCGAAAACTTTAAGAAAATAGTTGACAAAAACAACCTAGATGTCAACTTAGCGTACAAACCCAATCAAACCATGGCTTCCATCTTTACTGGTTTGAAGAAGAAGACAGAAAGAGATCAGTGTACAGACGTAGTGTACAAAATAAACTGCCAAGGAAAACCGGATGAGGCATGTAACCTCTGCTACGTCGGCACAACAAAACAGCTTCTTCGACAGAGAATGGCAAACCACAAGTCGGATATTAGGTTAAAAAGTACTGCGAAGACGGCGCTGGCTTGTCACGGTGTTGAGACTGGCCACAAACTGGACTTTGAAGGAGTAGAAATCCTTGCAACAGAAAAAAATACATCGAAACGTTACACACTAGAAACACTACACATAATTAACAACAAAAACAATATGAACCGCAAACAGGACGTACAGAACATCTCAGCGGTATATTGTTCCTTAGTGTCCGATAACAAATCAAAGACTTGACATTAGTGACTTATCTAAGTCTTTAAACTAAAATATTATTTATATTGTATTGTAATTTTAATTGTATTGTTAACAACTTGCATGTAAGCTACATACACCATACTTTTGTTTTATGTATAATAATTGTTCTTGCTTTTTGTAAATAAAGACACCCCTGAAGAAGGCGGCAACCACCGTCGAAACGTTGGGAAAAAGGAAATGAAATATACTCTTTTCATTTGATCATCATTACGACCAACAAAGCTGATGAGAACTCTTTTCTTAAAAATTCTCAAAATCTAAATATCAACTTGGTCATAAACTTCATCAATTTCAGTGTTTTTAGTGATTTCATGTGCTTATCAGCCATTATATTCTTAAATGTATGTATCAGTCTCGTTTCCAACTTACAAAAAAGGCAAAACATTAACATACAACACTATTCTGAATTTCGGTCAAATATGAAATCTGTTCTAATTCAATTCCGGTTTGTTGTTTTTCTTATTTCGGTTTGTTGTTTTTTGTTTCGTAAACTTAATATTGGAATTGAAAACAATGAACTGAATTCAGAATATTCCTGTATGTGAATGTATTGCCCTTTTTTGTAAATTGAAAATTAATGAAAATGAGTAAGTAGTAAAAGTTCAAAAATGTTGAAGTTTCCTTGTAATAAATATTTATTAACAACCTATATGGTATTATAGTAATTAGTTAACTAAAAAAAGACCGAAGGTGAATAAATGAATTTATATACTTTGTTTGTTTTTGTAAAATAGACATGATAACGAAAGATAAAGAAATAAAAGAATATGAAAAATAGTAAAAATAAGTGTTTTCTTAACAAAATTTTACATTTATGTAATTTCTTGGAAAGTTCAGTCACTTTTAAAACAATTTAAGAAAAAGACTGTCACTGTCACTGTCACTGTCACTGTCACTGTCACTGTCACTGTCACTGTCACTGTCACTGTCACTGTCACTGTGAAGTTTAAAAACTACTAGCCGTTGTTATTAAATTTTTGACTAGTTAGACAGTGTCTAACAATGTCTACAGTTTTCGAAATTGTTGGAAAAATGCTTTATTTAATTTAATAAAATGTCACATTAGTCTAGACTTAGACAGCCAATTCTGTTGTCTAAGTTAGATAACTCCTAGACAACAATTACACTTGTTTATTCATAACTTTGACGGTTGTCCAAAGTTAAACAACGCTTATAAATACGACCTTGAATGATTAAGGTTTGTTTTTATTTTTTTTTTAATAAGTATTAAATATAAAATAAAGCTTAAAAATCAAAATAAATTAGTGATTGTTATTATTTTAGCATCACCCAAACGTTGGAATGCGTGGTCTGTTTGATCGAAGTTCAAATTAGTTTCTTCTGATGCGAAAGGAGTTTCATAGGTGTTCTCTTCATCTCCATCCCACAGGTTGTCATGTTAAAATGAACTTATTCATTCTTTCCACCGTGTGAAAGTCCAGTCTCATCGGCTGCCTGAACCTTATTTTTTATTGAACCAAATGTATTTTCTATCTTCACCTGGGTTTGGCAGTGCTTTTTGTTATAATTTTCGTTTAGTTGTACCGTCAGCGACAGTAAATCGTGGGGGTTGGTGCACATGGAACGAATTTTGTTTGCTGATTTTGTCACGTATATATAGCATCCGTCGGTAGGATGCATAAAATACATGGATACTCGAGTATCTTGGATAGGCTATCCTAGTGCACCAGAACGCGGCCAATAGTTGGTTTTTTTTATCTCTAAAGAAGTTTGGGCCCATTCTTTTAATATTTCAAAATATAGGCCCAAATTCCTAAACGCAAATTTGCAAAGCAAATGCAAAAAGCAAGATATTTTTATATTTTCACAAATTCATTTGCATTTGCGCAAGAAAACAAAATTCTACTGCTTAGCATAATTTGCGCAAGTTTTGCGTTTAGGAATTTGGCCATATATTTTTTTAAAGACATTAGGAGTGATTCTTAGCAAGCCCGGGGGAATTGCACGAAAAAAACCACTTCGGGGATTTGTGACACCATCACAGGAACAAAATGGAGTTTTAATAAAAACTATCGATAACAGCTGTATACGGTATACGGTACGGCCGGTACGGTAAAACAGTTTTTCTGTGTGCTTAAGTTAAGGCTGGAGAATTCTCTGGGTTTAGCTTAAGCCCACCGGGGATTAGTTGTTGTTGCATTTAACATGGTGATTGTTTAGCACCGACGTCGTCTTTTTCGTCCAATTCCCCCCGGGCTTGCAAAAAAACACGCCTATTATGGCAGAATTTGCTTTTTTTTTAAATAGCTGAAGGAATGCCAGTTTCATCAAAGTGGAGATTTTTGACATTTGTAAATAAAAAGAGAGAGAGAGAGAGAGAGTGATATATTGGTATTTGCTAAAAGTCCTTCTGTGTTAAAAATTAGGTTTAATATAATCCTTAAGCCTTAACTACATTGGCCAAAAAAGTGAAAAAGTACAAAAGTCAAAATTTTCAAACTCATTTTGGGATAGTGTTTCTGATTGGGAAACTTATAAAAATGATGCAGAAAGCTTAAATTTCGGTTTAAAAAAAAATTTTATATCCTTTTTCACAAAATAACTGCGCTAGCGGGAAAAAAAATATTTTTACTTTTGCAATTTTGCAAAAAGTGGTCAATGTAGTTTAATTTTTGACAGAATATAGTGTAAACACCGCAAAATCAACTAAAGCTAAGTACAGACGATTGTCAGATCTTACAATATTGTCAGATCTGTCAGTGAAAAAACTGTCCCAAATGTCTTACAATCGTCTGAACACACAATTTTGTCTGACAATATTGTCAGAAACGTCATTGTCAGGTCATTGTCAGACGACAATCTGACAAAAAATTGTCAGGTATCTTACAATCGTCTGAACACACAACTTTATCATTGTCAGACGATTAGGACATTGTCAGACTCATTGGTCATTGTCAGATGTTTTCATTGAAAACATCTTACAATTGCTGACAATTTCTTCATTGTTCGAAATGTCAATGAGAGTAAGAGGTAAAAATACATTTGTGTTGATAATTTTTAGTTTTTGCACAACTGAATAAATAAACTCAAAAAGAAAATATCTATATTGCTTTATAAATATTTTCTTTTTGAGTTTATTTATTCAGTTCACTTCAATTACATTTTATATCAATTCCTTGTGTTGTGTAGTTTTATTCGGCATAAATTAAGTGCTCATGCTCGGCCGCCATTTGTCTTTTATTAATTCTTTTTTGCATGTTGTTGATTTTTTGTCGCATTTCTGAATAAAAATAGATAAAATATCTAACAATGGAGGAGGCATCAATGATCGAAAATGTTACATATTACATTAAAAGGAGAGAAGAATAAGATTCTTTATTTAATATAACGGGTGATTTTTTAAGAGGTTTAGAACTTTAAAAAAAAAAAAAAACACAAAAAGTTCGAAAAAATGAATGAAATATTTATTTGAATCGATAGTTTGAACCTTGCAATTTAATGTTTAAAGATAATTTCATGCAAATGTTGACCGCGGCTGCGTCTCAGGTAGCCCATCCGCTGAGTCCAATTTTGGCATACTCTTTCACACATATCGGCCGGTATCTCACGAATGAATGCATGGATGTTGGCTTCCAGTGCGTCAATCGAAGCGGGCTTGTCCCTATAGACATTAGCCTTGACATACCCCCACAAAAAATAATCTAATGGTGTCAAATCGCACGATCTAGGCGGCCAATTGACCGGCCCGAAACGTGAAATTAACTGTTCACCAAACTCGCCTCGCAATTGCGCCATTGTTTCGCGTGCTGTGTGGCATGTGGCAGCGTCTTGTTGAAACCACATATCATGCAAGTCAAGAACTTCCATTTCGGGCAAAAAAAAGTTTGTTATCATCGCTCGGTAGCGTTCACCATTGACAGTAACGCTGCGATTCGCATCATCTTTGAAGAAATATGGCCCAATAATGCCGCCGGCCCATAAACCGCACCAAACAGTGGCTTTTTCGGGATGCATTGGTAGCTGTTGCAATGCTTCTGGCTGATCTTCACTCCAAATGCGGCAATTTTGCTTATTTACGTACCCATTCAACCAAAAATGAGCCTCATCGCTGAACACAATTTTTCGATAAACAACATTTCGAACCGAGCACGAATTTTGATAGTAAAATTCAATAATTTGCAAGCGTTGTTCATTTGTAAGACGATCCATGGTTAAATTGCAAACCAAACTGAAGCTGTTTGACAGTGACACAAGGTACTAAACACACGTCAGCTGTCAAAACCAGTGTTGCCAAAACCAAACCAGCTTAAAAATCACCCGTTATATATACATATAATATTATTTAATACAGAACATCCGCCAAATAATGATGCCTCCCCCCAAAAGATGTAAACAATCAAAAAAATTTTGTATAGATCTGCCAACCGTTTGAACAGAAAATTTTCAAGCTGACAATTTTTTCAGATATATTATTGTCCGAAAATTGTCAGACAAGAGCTGACAATCAAATTGTCAGACTTTTGGATGAAATCTACCAACCGTGTGAACGGACAATTTTTCATTGTAAGAAATATGTCAATTGTCAGCTAATTGTCAGCTATTGTCAGACCATTGACAGTTCTGACAATATTGTAAGATCTGACAATCGCCTGTACTTAGCTTAAGGACTATATTAAGGAAGGATGAGACTAAAGAATTCCAGTTTATATGTGTTTAAAGCAAATTTAAGAGATATCAATTAAGATTATGGTGAATTATCATTTACCCAGAAATTCGTTGGCTAATTTTAAATTTAATTGCAAATAAAGTACAAAAATGGCAGTTAACAGAGAATCTAAAAAAAAAAATAAAGTTACATCCTGTGTGATGTGGTTTAGAAATTAAAAATAAGATTAATTATTACAAAATGTTATTCCTTTTTTTTTGCAGATGTTTTAGTATCAACGAAGCGTCATGCACCACGACTGCAAGATCTTAACCGTGATGAAATAAGTGATTTATTCACAACGGTTTGTAAAATTCAAAAAATGTTAGAAGAGATTTATGGTACTTCAGCTGCAACAGTATCAGTGCAAGATGGTCCCGATGCTGGACAAACTATTAATGTAAGTGGTTTTTTGTGCAATTTTTTATAAAATGCATTACATTTCCTCCCTCAAGTATTTTTTTATTTGACTCCCTCCACAAATAATTTTTTTCGAATTACAGGTCTGCCTTTTTATATCCGCTAAGCTCTTTTTTTTCTTGTAGTGTTTTACAGATTCACTCAGGCATTCATAGCTTGCTTTGTTGATTTTTACTCAAGGTACAAACAGGATTTCTTGAAAACCCTAAGCAGAGGCTTGAGCACTGAATTGTCATTTCATACTGAAATAATAAATTTTTGTTTACCTGAAGTGGACGGACGACCGGTTTGAGAATCCATTTTTAATTTATGGCGTTCGTTTTTTTTTCATGTCATGTCTGTCAAATCACATCAGCGTTTTGCTCCATGTGCTTGGTCATTTTATTCTGAGTATACAGAGCACGCTCCGATGGAAAAAAGAAACACCACTTATGTGCTTTGAATTGTCTGAGGTAAAAAAGAAACATTGAATTTATTTTTGACAGCTCAGTGATAAGCAACGTCGGAAACTTTACGACTCGAAAGATCGTAAAGTTTCCGACACACGTTTCATGAACGCCCCTTAAAATATCTTGCGAAAATGTTGTGATAAACCAATCAGCTGACTCAACCATAATGTCATAATACCATTAAAATAAGTTTACCATTTTCATATACAATGTTTACGACACAAGTTCTTGTCGGAAAATTTACGATTTGTCGGAAACGAATTCCTATACAAAATTTGACAGTTCGTATACGACATCGTAAACTTTCCGACGTTTACCACGTTTACTATGGTTTTCCGACGTTGCATGAATACCCTTACCAATTGTAGCGCTGTATAATTTTTTTAGACCTTGAATATTTTACAGTACTACGTGCTGTAGCTGCTAATGTTGAATGCTGACATTTTAAGCACGAAATAAGAATTTCTGTCCTCTGATAATTATAGCTTAAAATAATTTCCATTTCAAAATTATCTGCAGCCGTGAATCCTGCTTTATAAGCTAGTTTATCCGTAACCTTAACTCGCCGAATCAAAAAACCTAGATATATATTTCACGGCAAATTTAGGGCGACCCAAGGTCTAAAAAAAATACAGATCACGTTTCTCAACAAACTGTGTGAGATGACCCTCGGGTTGACTTTTGGGCTCAATGAACAATCCTCATGAGTGGGTGAACAACCTACTTTCATGCATCTGTCAAATTTGTCTGTTTTAATCGAAACAAATTAGTTTCATCATAATCCAAAACACTGAAGTGCTGATAAAACGTGTGATTGTGATGTTGAAAATTTCATGTATTAAAACATGTCAATTCGTTTTAGATGAACTTTTGAAATTTTGTAAGATGGCGTTGGCTTCCATAAATTTTTAAAATGTGAAGTGATAATTAAGTGAAGCGAGGGATTTTTGCACTTTTATTTGTAAATTTGTATGAGGAAAGTGCAGGGGTAATCACTTTGGACAAATTTTTTTTTTTTTCTATAATTTTTTTTTGAACATCTGTCTGATTTACAAAAAATATTATTTTTCGGAAATAACGAACCCCTGTATACATAATGTATATTTTTATCTTACTTACGAAAATAAATTTCAGATTAGACAAATTTCTGTCCAGAAGCAATTATGGGTAAATTTTGTTTCTACGATGCTTCTTGTAGCTTTTAGGATGGGGTTTGGCACTTCGGCCATAATGCATTTTTTTTTGAAAACTTAATAAAAAAAAACATTTCGTTTGGTTTTAATTTTAGTTTATCCTTGCTTAGGCATATTATTGTAGGTACCTACTTAAATTTTTTGAAGTTTTTACAAATCGGTTCTGTCCAATTTTTTTTAATTGGAATCTCATTTTTTTCTCGTTGCATAGACACAACATCGTTAATTAATTAACATTGAAAATTATAGTTGATCACTTAAGCTGTGCTCTGTACAGACAGTACGAAAGTAAAGATTTTGGGTCTTAGTAAATGTAATTGACTATAGAGGGATTCCAATTTATAAGAGTATAATAGTTTATTGTTCTTAAAAGCACAGTACACAAATCTAAGATAATATATTGTTGTCAAAGTTGAAAGTGTCAAAAAATTAAAAATGGCTGTTCGAGTGCCCACAGGAATTCAACATGCATCATTAAAAACAACAAGAACATATTAAAATAAGACAAGTAAAGGGGCACTGGATCCACTATTTTTCCAACATAATATCTCGATTTTGACAGATGCACAGAACTGAAAAAACTTAAAACGCTAATGATATTAGCGCAAAATTTTAAACGATTTAGTACGATATTAAAGCATTTTTAGTATGATAAAAAGGCTTTAACATCATACGCCATTACCTTTAATATGTGTCCTGTGCTAAAAAGTGGGTTGGTTTTGCATTAAAGCGCTTCCCGTGACTTTAAGAAAAATGTTACGCCCACAGTCTTCGGAGGGCCTTGACTCAGCGGAACCTCATCAACAGTATTTTTTTTATGAATCTTATTACATTCAATTTTTATGATTTGTCATTTCAATATTTGATAAAACTTCTGCTTTGATAAAATAAAATAGTTTTAGTTAGGATCTTTATTCATTGATCCAATAGATCTTACATTGCAGTTTTGTAAAACAAGAGTTTAGCAAACGACTATAAATACGTAACAATTAACATTTTTTTTAAATTTCAATTTGTTTTTTTTTTTTTTTAATTTATTTGTTTACATGAATCTCTTTATAAAAAAAAATCTATTGATCTTTTTTACTAGCACGTTCACTTCCATGTTATGCCTCGGCGCCCAGGAGACTTTAAGCACAACGATCAGATTTACACTCAACTTGAAAAATTATGTGAAAGTGAGAATCGTAATATTACTGAAATGATTGCTGAAGCTGAAATGTATCGTAATTTCATTGCTAAAAGTGAAATTTAATTAAAAACAAAAATAATGAACCATGTTAATTATTAATATTAAATGTATATAAGTACTAAAAAAAACAAAATTTTTAACTGATATTAGTGGAGGAACTTGGCACTTGATCTGCTACTCGAAAAACATTTGCAGTTTGGTACGTGTTGATGGGAAGACTTTTGTGCTCTGATGGACTGATGCTAGCTGGAGCTGTTTTTGGTCTTCGATGTGAAATCTTTTTAAAAAAATTTTAAAATAAAATAAAATAAAATAAAATAAAAAAATAAAAAAAACTTATGTATATTTTACATGCATATATGTATACATACTTACATTGAATGTTTTCTTCATTAAACTGCATTGTTGTTGTTTTTTTTTAAGTATCTTTTCAATTTTACTATCGTTCTCTATTCGTTGTTTCAAATTTCTATAATTCATAATTATATTATCGGCTAACCATTCGATGCCAATCCAAAGATTTTCCAATTCATTTGGATTAAAATGAATTGTTTTTATATTGATGAAATATCGATTTGCCAGATTTTCAAGAGCAAATTGATTTTCAATGTCATATAATTGAATAGTATTATTGGCCAAATCTGATTTTGTGCCAATTAAAAGAATCACTTTTCCACGCATAAATTGATGGGAAGCAATTTTATTGAATAGCTGAAATGTTGTTTGGAGTTTTTGAATATCGATCGACATATCGTAGCAAAATATTAATCCCATAGTCTAAAAAAAGAATTAAAACAAATGTATTCAAGGTTGTGTCTTATACATATGGACATATCTTATAACTAAGTTTAAAAGAATTGAAAATCTATTTTGTCCTAAACATAACTTTGAGGCAAACATCTGCTTATGCGATACAAAGTTCAGGGCCATATCAGGCCGTCAGAATCATAGTGACCTAACTGATTGATCGACAATCGTTTTTTTTTTTAACACGAATTTAATCCTTTAATCCAAATTTAATCGCCCGGAATTTTAAAAGCTATTTTTGAGTTTCGTCTGAACGAAAATTCTTTCGCCTACTTCAAATAAGTGGAATTTATGCTGTCGATGGCATTACATTCCGCCCGAAATGAATGGTCACAATAAGGGGAATTGAGAAATTTCGGGTAACGTAAAACTTACAATAGGTGAAAAGTGAAATGTCAAATTTTTCGGGTGAAACTCAAAATAAGGCTGCTTGTTTCTCAGTCCACTGTGCCAACAAAAATTCTTTCCTATTCTTCTATTTCTTCTATGACTATTGCCTTGCAATTCAGATTGTCATTAAAAGACCTTTAGTCGTATTTATTAGATTTTTGTCTACTTAGACACTGTCTAACTATTTTAAAATTGGTGGAAATATGCTTTATTTAATAAAAATAAATATCACATTATTCACGGTTAAGACAATCTACTCTTAAGCCTAAGTTAGGCAGCTATACGACAACAATAAACAAGGTTTTTGAACACATTTTGCAAAGTTGGACAGTTGTCTAAAGTTAGACAACGTTTATAAATAGGACCAGTTATGTCTACAGGGATATTGTTAAAATTATTATTATTATTATTGTTATTATTACTTCGACCGCATAGTAGAAGTAGTTGACTGCAGCCAGAAGTACTTGGCAGTGGCCTATTTTCAGTTTGTGCAAAAAAATCTGCAGGTGCGAAAGGTCGTTTGTAAATTCTTGTACAAGTTTTATTATCTCATAAGTTTAAAATATCTCTGGATAGAAAGCACAGCAGTAGTGACAGCAGTGATTCTGAAGTGGTTTTCGTCGTTCTAAAAAAAATTTATCGCCCGCGTATCAATTATACCTAATTTAAACAGTTAATAAACGATTTCGACTCAGTAATTCTTGATAATAAGCATAATTGAACCCTTAACAGCACATAAAACAGGAAGGAATTGCGCATTAACTCTAAACATTACACTGGCTCGGAAGCGGGGAGTAATACCACTTTTTTTCTTTAATATATTTTGAGATGATTTGATATCTCTGCAATGTTCTTCCATTCAGTTTTTTTTTTTTTTTCATGGGTCAACTTATCAGAAAAGTTTCCAAATAAAACTTCTTTCATATCCCTTATCCCTAATCTAAAACACTCACTTGTAGGTGGTGCAATAAAAATTCATATCTAAAATTTGTAATTGTGGATTGCAACCACAAAGGACAATAGCAAAAATGTATGGAGCGCGGGCCCAGCTCCATTAAGATCGATCTTTATATCATATATAGGTACGTTTGTATATTCATATATTATTTATCAGTTAACCGTTTGCCTGAATTCGCTGTGTGGCCGAAGTTATTTAAATTTTAGTAATATGAATTTCAGGTTATAAATCTCTGTTTTCATTAATTTCCTTTAATATTTTGTGGCTTCTTTACGTTAAATTATGGAAACTAATAAATACAACATTAATCAGTACATTATCAGTTAAGTTTAAGTCAAAATAAATAATATGTCAGTGTAATATTAATTTATTAAATTTGACGAAAAAAATGATTTTTTATACACATTAACGCCTGCTCTTTATGTTATTTTCATTTAAATATAACGAACTAAAATGAAAAGCAAACCGTTTAATAATAAATAGCAATAATGAAAACAAAGATTTATTGTAAGGATGGTTTGTTCACAGCAATAAATAATATAACATTTATAAATACAACCATTAATTTCTTAATCATAATATCATTAACTACTGTTAAAAAAAATTAATACTGAACATATATCAGAAGCCCCCTCCCCCCCAAAATTTCTTCATCATTTGTAACACCTTCTATTTTCGACCCAATGCTTCCTCCTACTGTGAAATTAACCTCCAGATTAGCTGACCCCTCGCCTACGATCACTGACCTTGATGGACGTTACATTATGGCAAGACTCCGCGATCAGAAACTTTATGAAAACCTTCGCTTGTACCTTGATTATCTTCATAAATCGGACTCGGTTTGCATTGATGGAAAAATGAAAACCAATGTTATTGTTTCCATGCAAAAGGAAGGCCTCCCGACTGATCCTTCAGCATCCGCTACCACGATAGTTTTAACATTTCACCCGCCACGGTAATTAACGACCTTCAAACGTATGCTTCTCACATCAGCTATAAACGTACATCTTACCTTCAAAACACACGGAAAATTTTTTTGTAAGACCCCTTCTCGAATACGCTAGCCAAGTCTGGTCACCATTCCATAACTCCCGCTCCTTTAGAATTGAAGCTGTACAACGTAGGTTTGTTCGATTTGCCCTTCCCGGCCTTCCGTGGTCAGATAACTTTATCTTGCACGTAACCTAAGATCTGCTCCACTCTTCCCCCACCTTATCACCGCACGAACTATGGATTTTATGCGCCGATACCAAGAATGTTGCATTCGGCAAATAACTCAACGACAATCCCCGACTTTCACACCAACATATCCACTCTCAGAAACTCCCTCTACAACCCCTCATAATCCAAAGGCCCCCCTGTTTTTTCATTTATTTTAAAGATTAATTTTTTAGTTTTTTTTTGTGTAAAAAACTGGTGGGTGGGCCTATGGGCCCAATTCAATATTAAATTAATAAAAAAAAAAATAAATAAAAAAAAAAAAACAAATAAATAAGTACATGCCCAAAGTTTATAACTTATTAGAAAATGGCGGCTGATTGGGCAACAAACAATAGCATCTGGATCGACAGCAAATAATGGCGTCCAGCTCGGCAACAAACAGTGGCTCAATCTCCGGTCTACTCTTACCTCACGTCAGTTTTGTGTCTGTGAAGACGTAGCTTTGTTGATTTGTTTTTAAACTTCTACTACCTTGCTTTGATTTTGGGCTCTTAATTCTAGCGTCGTGATTTTGTGTGATTTTCGACTAATTTATTAATTTATCGGTTAAACTCTAAAATCAATTTTTTCGTATAAATTAATATTACACTGAGATAAATATACATATATTTTGACTAAAACTTATCAGTTAAGTTTTAGTCAAAATATATATATCTCAGTACTGAATAATGTTGTATTTATTAGTTTACATAATTGAACGTAAAGAAGCCATAAAATATTTAAGGAAATTAATGAAAACAGAGATTTGGAAACCTGAAACTCATTTTACTAAAAATTAAATATTTTCGGCCACACAGCGAATTTAGGCAAACAGTTAACTGATAAATAATGCATAATTACGAACCTATATAAATGATGTAAAGGTCGTTCTTATTGGAGCTGCGCCCAATTTGCCCATTGTCCTTTGTGTTTGGAGTTGTTGCAGCCCAAAGGAACACACTACACCTTGTGTCATTTGACATCGAAATTATTTTTGGTGCAAGAGATTTATTAGGTTCAAGTGGCTGTCGGCGGAGAACCGACACACTTAGAACAATTGGTCTAAGTGTGTCGGCCCATTGTGATACCACATGGATCTGGGAAAGCTTTTCATCACTCAATTAAACCATTTTGAGCTCCTTATGAAGCGTGCAAGTTTACTTATAGAAGTATTTGCTAGATCAATAATATCGTCGTAGTAGAAGTCTCCCAGATGGAGTCTTCTACGTCTCTGTGACAGAGCAGGACAGATACGAAGAAGGTGAGGAATTGTTTCCTCTTTTTCCTCATCCATGCAGCTTCTGCAGAAATCAGTTGAATAGACGCCTAGTCGCCTGGCGTGCCTACCTATTAGACAGTGTCCGCTTATGACACCTATCACGGAGCTAATGTGCAATCTGCTTAAAGATATCGATTGAGAGATTTATTTGAATGTCTAAATTTTCTGGAGTGAAAGGGTATAATTTAATTATATACATATGCAGTTTTCTCGAAAAAAAGTAAATTCTACACAAAAGATGTATAAGAAAGCAAAATGACTCTTTCGTATGGGCTTCATTATGATGCCATGCCTGTGTTTTACTTACTCTAGAATAATAATGTTGCCATAATTTTTGAATTTGTCTATTTCCACCGATTTCAGTAATAGACAATGAACACTTTGGTAATTTCGCTTTGAAGTGCTGAACGCCATTTGTTGTTTCATACAGGGTTCTCTTCTTTCCAGCAAGTATATGACCAATTTCGGTTTTTCCAACATTTTCCATGCCAAGAAGAAGAATCTTCAATTCTCGGCTAGAATTTCAAAAAAAAAAAAACATCGACTTTAAAAAAACATACGAGTAACTTATAAACATCGCACCAACCTTTCTGAATCGATGACGGTGTTTCTTTTTTTCCAACAAACACAACAATAACAAAAACATTTGCGGAGACTAAGTTTCCTTTTTATCATATTTCTTTTATTCTTCTTTTTCTGTTATTTTTTTGTTTTAGAAATGATCTTAAATTTAAGCATAGTTTTTTGTTTTGTTGTTTTTTTTTTTTTTACTTTTATAAAGAATCAAACATTTGTTGGTAAAACTGTTAGATTGATGTTAGATTGACTACGTTTAACTTCTTTTTTATTTTGCTACTCGAAAAATAAAAAAAAAAAAAAAAGGCAAACAAACCGTTTCCATGGCATTTGCATTTGATATTTTTGTGCACTGAATGGTTTTGAAAAACTGACCGCTTGAAGCTTTTAACAGCTTTAAAGCTCTTGTAAGACTTAAAGACGAAATTTATCAGAAATGTTTACATATTTTTAAACGTAATTTTCTTTATTTTAGCATAAGGATTATGTATTGGCTTGAAATTCCATTGCCAAATCTGGCTTGCATACAAAATTATTCAAAGTTGAAAACATCGTCGGTTTATTGCGAAAACTCATTAAATAACATTTTATAAATTTGAGAGATTCGAATTTCAAATAACTTTTTCTTCTGTAAAATTTGAACATTGTGTACTTAGTGATATTATTTTTGATATTTTAGAGGGTTTATGTTATTTGTATCCCTTTAATGAGTTATTGCATCGATTAATATTATCAAAACTCACAACTTTGCATTTTTAGATTAAAATCCATTAAAAGTGTACTTAGTGACTTTTTGCAATAAACCGACGATATCGTGTTTTCACACAAAAAACTTGACTATTTGACAATTTTTTAAATCGTAATATTTCCTCTCAAAAGTCTCCTCGACAAAAGTTAAGATAGTAGGTATTTCTTGAAGTAAGTATAAATAATATTTTGATAACTTCATCATTGAAGGGGAAAGTGCAAAAAGCCAGTAGCGCAAAATTTCAAACGATTTAGTACGATGTTAAAGCATTTTTATTATGACAAAATGGCTTTAACATCGTACTAAATCGTTTAAAATTTTGCGCTAGTATTTTTAACTTTTGACTTATTTTTTTTTTAAATTAAATCTATCAAATTAAAGCTACTAGTAAAAATTTCATATACATAAATGCTTTTTTATACAGGAACAAATAATATACAAATTTTATAAAAAAAAATTTCGACCAAATTTACCCGTTTGCTTTTTTGAGAGGGAGCAATATCTTGTAACTTATAAATGTGTTAAGACAGTTTTTATAGAAAATGTTATAAATTTATAAAATGAGCACAAATTCAATAATTTCTTTTTGACTTTTGATCAATTTTGTTAAATACTGATATCTCTTAAATGGACAATGATGGGAAAGATATTTGTATGTATGTTATTGTTTAACTGTCGAGGGTTACATACTGTAAGATTTTTGTACAAACATGTTTTCGAAAACAATCATCGTTTTTTTTTTTAAATGTCCATGCAAACGTTTAGTTGGGAGGAAAAAAAGTGTCGACAGATTTTCCGTATAAAACAAATGACCTCTATTTACAAGCTGTGAATTAGCTCATTAACATGAATTAACTTTGTTTTTGTTGCCAAGTAAATTTTGATTGATTTTGATTGAAAATAATTTGTGTTTAACTTGAATTTATTAATAAGGGTGCATTATTACTTAATATTTCATATAATATTATTTTTTAGCTTCAATTAACTTATCTACAATTCTTTCTTTCTATATAATAATATAATAAAATTTAATGTATTTTCTTTTTCTATTCAAAATGATTCCTGGGGATTATAGCAAAAGGGGCAGAGATATTGTTTTCACAAAAGTCATCATGTGCACGACGCATGGTGCGAAAAAAAAATTGACAAACACTATCTTGGATGTCAGTATGGCACATTTAAACCCTATAGCTCAACGAAAACCCTTTGGTTTCGATTCGAGGGGAAGTGCGTAACGCAATCGGCTTTTGTGTGTTCTTTGAATACACATATATACTGACAATGAGGTTGGTATTATTGTTTTGTTTTAGTTTTTTTTTTTTTTAATTTTTTTTTAATGGATTTTGCCCTAATAGAAGTTCTTTCACACCTTACATAAATCAATATTGCTCCCGCTTGCATCTATTTGGTGCTTTTTTTTTTACTCATATATGTACATTTATACTGTACTGTGTATAAGCAAAGGAACTGTTTGATGCCAAAGGGCTAAAAGCACAGGGCCCTATTATGACTATATACATATGTACATACGTTTTGGTTGGGGGTGCATTATTTGCATTTAAATGAAGAACAACAGGCAAAAAAACTTGACTAAAAATATTCGTATTCAGGTCTTTCTTAGTTACAGCTCATTATGTTGTTGGTACGTACACTGAAAGAAAAACAACATGATAAATATACATTATTGCTGCATTTTTATGACTGACAAAATGTCATAACTTCTGCCGATATTATAGACTTTTTTTCGCATAGTAAAAGTTTATGATAAAGAATGGGTAAAAAAAATAGAAGAGAATAACGTGATAAATGATACCATTATGACAGTTTGTTAGTTTGCACACAGCACTCTGCCATAAGAACATGCGGACAAGAAACTGAGTGATTCTTATGAATTTTTAATTTATTTTATTTTGTTTAGAAGGAGTTTTTTTGGAGAGAATTGGACGAAAAAAAACGACGTCGGTGCTAAACAAATCACCATGTTAAATACAACAACAACTAATCCCCGGGCTAAGCTAAACCCAGAGAATTCTCCGGGCTTAACTTAAGCGCACAGAAAAACTGTGTTACCGGCGTGGCGTAAGTTATACTTGCTATAGATAGTTTTTATGAAAACTCCATTTTGTTTCTGTGATGCTGTTGCTAATCCCTGTGTTCGTTTTTTTCGTGCAATTCCCCCGAGCTTGCAAAAAAAAACACGCAAAGTATAATTTACTGCTGCAACTGTAACTGGAGCTGCAACAGCTGTAAAAAAGTGTATAGTTTTTACGTACCCACAATGCAGCTTTACAGCTATTTGTATATTTTAATGAAAAAAAAAAACAACCGCGAGCTTGTTTTTTTCACTTTTTTTATTTTTTATATTTTTCTTTTAATTAATAATAATTTTTGCGAAACAAATAAGCACAAAAAGCTTCAGTTTATTTTTCCGGCTGTTTTTTTCTTCATACTAATTGAAACGTCAAATGTGCTGCACGTGAAAAGTTAAAAGTTGGTGAACTCTTGCAGCACCGACTGCAGTTGCGTTGTGTTGTGTTTGTAACATTCAGCCATATTCTGCTATCCCATCCTATCGAATCATTCGATTCAGGTCAATTGTTCACACAATTTGCAACAGTTATTCTATAAACTTTCCAATCTTTCGAGTTCAAAGCTCTATCAATAATTAATTTTGAAGTTCTTGAGAGAATCTTATTGTTAAAATTTAATTTTTATAGCAATTATTTACATATATGCTTTTTGGAACATTCGTTTCCCTCCGACGGATAGCAGAATACAAAAATTCACGTGAACGTTTAGCAGAATAGGGCTGATTGAATTTGTGTGTACTGAATATTGTGATAGCTATTCCAGCTGCAGTTCCAGTTGCAGCTCCGTATCCATTGTGTTGAGGCAATTATAACGCCGAAGAAGACGGACAACGAAAATTTAATTTGTAAACGAGCCGCCGAATCAACGAGCCGCCGAACCTACGAGCCATCGAGCCAACAATTTAGCCAAGTAGCTAACAAACAATCAAATTATGAAACGAGCCAAGCTCTATCGTAATTTATCTAAAGTTATTAAATAAATATTAAGAAATTCATGAGTTATCTTTTATTTTGAGAAGAATTTCATCAATTCCAGCGGCCGCCGCGCCGCCTTTAAATGTTTTACAAATTTTGTCTCCTTTCATTCGAGTAAATAAGAGTGGAAATCGCCTCGCCGCCACATACAAATTTACATAAGCCAATCAGATCGACCGTTGTATTTGATAACAATCAAATAACTTCAAATTTGTTCCTGTCAGACAAAATGCCGAAGGAAAAAGGAGGATAGCCAATTGATGTTGAGGATGCTGGCGAGGTTCAAAGTAACCGTGTTTTATTAAAATCGAACACAATTTGAACATCCCTTCAGTTCTGGATGAATTGGTTGCAAAATTAGGACACAAGCAATAAGAGTGGGCAAAACATTCAACAACAATAGCGACATATCCGACAATCACCGATTTCTCTTAATGATTGTGCCAGCTCGCAAGAATAGAATGCCTCATTCCGCCCCCACCGCCATCAACTTCTAAAAATTCTGGTACATCGAGTTCATCAAAAATCTTAATGCCAAAGAACTCCCAGACGCCGTTTTAGCCATTATCAACAAATGTTGACTACGTTGCAAGCTTCCGAAGTGAACGAGAAGCAATGCGCATCTGTATAGGACTTGGTGAGAGTCAACAGTGAAGCCGGTTTTGATTTGAGAAGCTTTACGTCCAACTCAGCTAAATTACAAAACTACATGAACGCCAAATCTACAGAATGTGTCAAGGCTGTAAACATAGGATGCCAATCCACTACAGGAAAGGTCCTTTGAATGTTTTGGAACACTGCTTATGAAGCGTTTGAATTTAAAACAAAATTTCACCGTATCCTGAAAGAAGTATTGGAAAAAATACGACTGCCCACAAAAGAGAACTCTTGGGAATAGTGATGGCCGTTTATGATCCCTTTGGAATATTAGCAGAGTTTCTCCTTTATTTAAAATTCTTAGTTCGTGAAACTTGGAAAAGTAACATCGCCTGGGATTACTCACTTCCCTCTGACATTAACAAGAAATGGCAAACGCGGTGAAAAGAATTTCCAAAATTAACATTGAAATCAAAAAAATATCATAAATAATAGTTGTTAATAAATAATATAAAATAAAGTGGTTATACATACACAATGAAAAATTAAGTAAACAAAATAAATAATTTAACTAATTTAAAAAGTGCAGTAACAATTTGTTTTTTTTTTTCAAAGTATTTCTACTATAGTTAAATGAAAAGATAACCATTTAGTTAACAATATTCAAATGTTTATTTAAACTGAAATTACAAAAGTTAAATTAATCTGTTGACAAAAGGTTCTGCTAGGCGATGCTTATAAGTCGACGATCGGTGAACGAATGGATAAAAGATAATGTATCTAGGACGTTGTTCTGTTGTGTGTGTATTTGTGAAAGAATGCAGATTCTGCAAAACACAGTGTTGCCACAGCACCCCCTGCCTAGTGTTAGCGATATCTTGCTGGCAGAACCACTCTGCGTCCTAGTCTAGATGTTGTTGCTTCAGTGGGAGTAGTGGATGGTGAAGGTGGTGATGAATCGATGTGAAACGGATGACTCGAAGATGGAGGCTGTTGATCATTGGTTTCGGAACTTTCTTCTGAATCTTGGATATAAGCTGGCTTAAGCCTATCAATAGAAATATATTTATTTATGTTTTTAATATTGATTTTAAAAATTTTCTTGTTTCTACTAATAATTTTGTAAGGGCCTTCATAAGGGTTTTGTAAAGGCTTTTTAACTGAGTCTGTCCTGACAAATACATGAGTGCACGTTTGAAGATCCTTGAAAATAAACGATTTGTTGTTAGAATGGTTTGAAGCTGCAACCGGTCGAATTGATCTCATTCTCGATTTAAGACTTTGTAGAAAATCATGCGTGTCAAGTGTTGTCGTATCAGGTGATTCGTGAAAAAATTCGCCAGGAATCCGTAAGGTGGTTCCGTATAACATCTCAGCAACCGTTGCTTCAATATCCTTGCGATAAGATGTTCGCAATCCTAAAAGAACTGTTGGTAAGATTTCGGTCCAGTTAGAGGAGTCATGACATTTTATGGCTGCTTTTAGAGTTCTATGTAGTCGTTCAATCATTCCGTTAGCACACGGATGGTAGGGTGTAGTTCTAATGTGTTCGATGCCTAGAATTCTGCTCAGCTCCTTGAACAATGATGACTCGAATTGTCGGCCTTGATCCGTGGTTATTTTTACAGGAACTCCAAAACGACAAATCCAATTGTTATAAAGTTCTTGCGCCACAGTTTCTGCAGTCATGTCGACTATCGGAATGATTTCCGGCCACCTTGAGAAACGATCGATCATCGTGAGACAGTACGAGAAACCATTGGATATGGGTAGCGGACCTATCAGGTCGATGTTTAAATGTTCAAATCGATTGTCTGGAATAGCAAAAAGTCCTATGGGTGATTTGCAGTGTTTTCCAATCTTTGCCTTTTGACAAGCGATGCACTGTTTAACCCAAGATTTTGTATCCTTACGCATGGAAGGCCAAACATAACGTGACTGTAAAAGTTTCAATGTTGCATTGCCTCCTGGATGTGATAAGGAATGACATTTTTGAAAAATTTCTTGGCGACATGAGCTCGGGATGTAAGGTCGAATCTTTTGTGTAGACGTGTCACAGAACAGCTCTACATCATTGTAGCCGGGAATTTTAAAACGTTGCAACTTTAAGGCATTTGCACTGGTCAAAAGCTTTTTTAAATCTGCATCAGTTTTTTGCTCCATGGCCACTTTATGGAAATCCAAGGTATCTATCAATTCAAGAGTATCGATGCGAGATAAAGTGTCTGCCACCACATTGTCCTTACCGGGAATATACTCAATGTCTGTTGAGAACTGACTTGTGAAACTCAAATAACGTTCTTGTCTAGGTGAAAGTTTTTCCGGATTTTGATGAAATGCGAAAATCAGCGGCTTATGATCTGTGAAGATGGTAAATTCACGTCCTTCTAGCATGTAACGGAAATGCTTAATCGTGAGATAGACCGCCAGCAATTCCCTATCATAAGCGCTATATTTTCTCTGCGATGGTTTTAATTTTTGGCTATAAAATCCAAGCGGCTCCCAGTCCTTACCCCGTCTCTGTTGCATCACACCTCCGACCGCTGTATCTGATGCGTCAACCATAATAGAGAATTGAGCTGTGGGACAAGGATGAGTTAACATTACAGCTTCTGACATGGCTTTTTTGCAATTTTCAAAAGCTTCAGAAGTTTTAGCTGTCCAGAATAATTCTTTGTTTTTCTTCGGATTGCCTTGCAAGAAATCATTCAGTGGGCTTTGAAAATGAGCTGCATTTGGTAAATATTTTCTATAAAAATTTAGCGTTCCAAGGAAACGTCGAAGTGCTTTGACATCTTTAGGTTTGGGAAAATTTAAAATGGCCTGTACTTTATGAGGAAGCGGTTTTATGCCATCACTGGAAACTAGATGTCCTAAAAACTCTACGCTTTCCTTGCCTAAAGAACATTTATCGATGTTGATGACGAAATTGTGATCGTTGAGTCTCTGAAAAAGTTGTTCCAAGTGAGCCTTATGTTCTTCTGGAGACGATGATGCAACGAGGAAATCGTCTATGTAGGAGAAACAAAAATCTAAACCTCGCACTACCTCGTGGACGTAACGTTGAAAAGTTTGGGTAGCATTGCGGAGTCCAAACGTCATCTTGCAAAATTCAAAGAGCCCAAATGGTGTAATAATTGCGGTTTTTTCAATATCCTGAGGATCCATCGGAATTTGATGAAACGCCCTGACCAAATCTATTTTTGAAAAAATTGTTTTCCCATTTAAGTACAGAGTAAAGTCCTGGATGTTAGGTACCGGGTAACGATCAGGTTTTGTCACGGCGTTGAGCAAACGAAAATCCCCACAAGGTCTCCATTCACCATTTGCTTTTAGAGCCATATGGAGCGGGCTGGCCCACGGACTCTTAGAAGGGCGACATATTCCTTGTTCCATCATGAATTGAAATTCCTTCTTAGCTGCTGAAAGTTTATCTGGTGCCAACCTTCGAACTCGACAGTGAACAGGAGGTCCCGAGGTCACAATTTGATGCTTGACCTTGAGAGGAATGTTGATTTCCTTGCGAATGGTAGTAGGTCTTGTTATATATGGAAATTTAGCCAGAACACTGTAGTATGCGCTATTTTTGTCAAGAGTCTTAATGGTTGAGTAACTGTCTGCTTTTTGCAACTTGCCTGGGACGGTTAGTTTGGTTTTATTGTCAATGAGGCGCTGTCTCTTTAAATCAACCAACAGATCGAAATGGGTTAAGAAATCAGCCCCGATGATTGCGCTACTGACATCAGCAATAATAAAATGCCAGCTTAGCTTTCGCCTCAATCCCAAATCTAAATCCAACAATTTCTGACCATGGGTTGTAATTTTCGAACCGTTAGCAGCATACAGATGAGTGCCTGCTTGAGCAGTATCTTTTTTAGTGCGAGGGCACACAGAAAGATCTGCACCTGTATCGATGAGGTACTTTATATTCGTTTTATGGTCTGTGATGAATAAGCGACAATTTTTATTAGAAAGGCCACTGTCGTCAGTCGCCATTAACGACCGGCCGGGAAGTTTCCCTGACTTTTTTGAAAGTTGCACGGTGGCTTGCAATTTCTCGCTTGGCTCTTAAACCTCTGGTGAAACCAGCAAATGTCAGCATTTGGATTAAAACGGTTCTTGCGATTGGAAAGAGAACGACGTCTGCTTGAGGAACCTGATTGTTTATCTCGATTACGGCGACTTTGGAAACCGTGCGAGGATTCTAATCGCGAAAGCCTTGTGCAAAGTTCACTCAATTGAGAAGAAATTCTCGACGAGTCAATGGAGGTAGAAGGTGTGTTGAAACCAACAGCCGCGACTTCCGAAGTTTGAGAAGTTTCGTGAATTTTATCGGCAATTGTGCCGAGCTTCATTATGTCCGTTTCTTGAATTGCGGAGAGAATCGCCTGGGTTTGGGAAGGTAACCGTTGCAACCAAAGGGTACGTAGAACATCTTCGCCAATCTGCTCGGTTGCAAGGCCCTTCATGTCACGTAATAGTTGTGATGGACGTCTATCTCCCAGATCTATGTCTTTGAGCAAGGTACGGAGGCGCTTTTCTTCCGTGTCCGCGAACTGCTCCAGTAGCCGTTGTTTGAGGGTAGCATATTTGTCTTTCGGCGGCGGATTTGCCACAATGTCAATGACCTGAGAAATTATGTTGCCATCGATGCTGCCTACGGCAGTGTGGAATTTTGTCTCATCTGCTGTTATGCCTGCCGTTGTAAATTGGGACTCTAATTGCAAAAACCAGACCCGTGGATTTGCTTTCCAGAACGGCGCAGGTTTAATCGCAACTCGTGAAATTTCTACTGTGGGTTCTATTTGCTTTCCCTCCTCGTTAGTCATTGTTTTTTTTTTTTTTTTTATCCAAAATATACAAAAAAAAAATTGTTTATGTACTTACGTACAAATTTTATTTTGATGTTTCTGCAGCTGCTCCAGACAAAAAGGTGGTCGGTGGCGACAGTCAACAGTTGTAATTTTTTTTAAATTTGTTATATATATGTGTGTTCTGTATCTGCGGTTTATGTCTAACTGATGAGCAAGCAGTAAAACCAACACGAAAAGAAAAAGATAGAAACACTAGAGACAACAAAAAACTTTTTTGATGGCAATGGCCAATGCGTAAATTCAGTTTTGTAAGTCTTTGTGTATTTTCTTTTTACAGAATTTAAAGATTATTTTCGGAACCGTCGGGGTCACCAATATAGTTAAATGAAAAGATAACCATTTAGTTAACAATATTCAAATGTTTATTTAAACTGAAATTACAAAAGTTAAATTAATCTGTTGACAAAAGGTTCTGCTAGGCGATGCTTATAAGTCGACGATCGGTGAACGAATGGATAAAAGATAATGTATCTAGGACGTTGTTCTGTTGTGTGTGTATTTGTGAAAGAATGCAGATTCTGCAAAACACAGTGTTGCCACACTACTTACATAAAAATTCAAATCATTATAATTTGAAATAAGATTTGTTTTTCTCTGACACAGCGGGTTATTGGTTCATTAAATGCATAGTTCACCGTATGTTCGTTTTCGTAGAGCAGACAACATTTAGAGACATTCAAGAATAATTGGTTAACTTTACACCATTCCTTTAGTTTATGAAGGTCATCTTGTAAAAGAAGACAGTCACCAATAAATTTTATGCATTTGTAGAATTTTAAATCGCCTGCAAATAGAAGTCGAGAAGAATTTAAGAAGATATCAGGCATATCATTGATGAGTAATAGAAAAAGCAGTGGACCATGATGACTTCCTTGAAGTACACCTTATGTCACCATAACTGGATTTAAAAGTACCTACTTGGTCAATAAATACAAATTAAGACACTAACCATTTCAACATGATTAAATGAAAACCAAATCTTTTTAATTTTTCAATTTAAATAAAGTAACTAACTCTATCGAAAGATTGGTTGTTGTACCTATAGATCTTCCTGCAACAAAGCCATGTTGAAACGGAGAAATATGTTCTTTAAGTAGAAAAGTCAACTTACTATACACAATTTTTTCAAAGAGTTTTGGTATACAGGAAAGTTTACAAATCGAACGATAGTTTGATATTTCCTGCTTTTCACCGGTTTTGTGGATTGGTGTTATAAAAGATTTTTTCCACTCTGAAAGAAATTCACCACTCGCCAAAGAACTTTTAAAAATGTAAAATAGGGGCTCAGAAAGAGGAACTGCGCATATTTTAAGTACAATTGGAGAAATTTCATCAGGGGCAGAATTGTTAATGCAATTCAAAAGACCTTCTTCGACCTTATAAATATTTACCGATGATGATGATCGATGTCAACCTTAAAATCGTTAGAAAACATTTCAGCTCTTAATTCCCTTCTGATAAGATTTAAAAGGTGACGTGAAATAACGCCAAACGAAATAAGACCAAATTCTAAAAATTTGGTCTTATTACGTTTTCAAAAACGAAATAAGACCAAATTCGGAGTTTGACCTTATTTCAATAAACAAATCGAAATAAAGCCAATTTGGCGTTATTTCGTTTTCAACAAGAGTCAAAAATCACCATAACTTGTTAAATCTTCTGCGAAAACACAACAAAAAAAGGAATACAAATGTGATAAAATAATCGCAAAAAATGGCGCGATTTTTTGCGATTATTTTATCTCATTTTTCAAAATTGATTGAAAAATTGATATGTGATAAGGGAATTTTTGTTTTTTTGCTTGCTTACATAAATATAGTGCTATAGCACCCACCATTACGACGTTTAAACAGTGAGGTATGTAGCCCCCCTGCTTGGGCACACTATAGGATTTGGGGTAGGTGCGAGGTTGGGTGTATGTAAAGATTGCATGCACCCAACCTCGCACCTACCCCAAATCCTATAGTGTTCTCAAGCAGGGGGGTTGCATGCTGCCCCCCCTTAAATACCTCACTGTTTAAACGTCGTAATGGTGGATGCTATAGCCCTATATTTATGTAAGCAAGCAAAAAAAACAAAAATCTCATAAAAAAGTATTTTCAGTAATTTTTAATTTTCTCAAGAAGTAGAAGACAAAAATTCATATAGTTTTCAGTTTTTGATTAGGAATTAATAAGAGCAACAAATTTTAGAAAAAAAAATAATATATGTATATAATTTTGCAGTTCTGAAAAAAGCGTAATACTGACAAAAATAATCTTTTTTTAAAATTTGGTCTTGTTTCCATTTCATTTTTGGTATTATTTCATTATGGCTAACGAAATAAAGCAAAACTGCGGTTATTTCGTTTTCAAAAACGAAATAAGACCAAATTTCAAATTTGGTTTTATTTCGTTTGGCGTTATTTCACGTCACCGATTTAAAATAATCAGCAACTAAATTGCAAATAGACGGTAGTTGAACCAAGGTATTGTATACAGCATACTGCTAGAAATTCCATTCGAGAGTTTTTTAGTTTTGATAAATGACCAAAAACCCTTACTATTTTTTTTCAGGTTGGATTAAATTGAAAAATTGTAATATTTGAACAGAAATAAATTTGTAAAGAATTACGCTCTAACCGTATGAAATTATTTTTTTAAACAATATTATCTGAGGAATTACGCATCCTTTTTTAAGCTTTGTTTTTTTTTTTCAAATTGCGAAGCCTTTTGTTAAAACACGGAGGCGATGAATCATTTTTAATTTTAAGTAATTGCCTCTTTCAGATTTTCATTGAAAAATTTATAAAATTGCATTAAATTACAAGAATAAAAAATTGAATCCCACGGAATTCGCGCCATATAACTCGCAATGCCTTCGAAATTAGCTTTCGTGTTCGTTGATATACTTCCATAACTGTAGATACATATATAATATCTACAGTGTGGCATTTCTAGAAATTTTGTTTATTTAAGTTTATATTTGTTTATTTAACCTATTTCAAAAACTGAACGATTTATTTTGTTGACATTGACATCTCAATCTCAACGACCTTGAAAAAAAACTTTAAAAATTCAATAAAAGTATGTATATTTGACCAATTACTGAAACTAGTTAACAATTAGTTAGGATCAAGTGAACTTATACATAGATGTTTTTTTTTATTTGTTAATGGGGGGGGGGGGGGGGGACGTCTGTCATCTGAATTTTAAGAATTCTGAATTTTTAGAGCTTCTGATTGGCCAGCTGTCATAAAAAGTTAGATGACTTTTAGTTACGTTTAGTTACGTTTCATCTGAATTTTCAGACAAGAAAATTCAGATGAAAGTTGTTTGTGGTAGGGAAAATGCCAAAGCAGCTGAAGTACTACACATAAAGTTGAACTTTATAATTTTTAACGTGGTTGGTGTTTGATTTGTTAAGTTTTGGTCATGAAAATTATATTTATTTCAATAAACGAACTTTTTGTTTATTGTTAAGTGAGTTTTTAATAAAATCTTCCCAGAATTTTGCATACGATTATTGTGGAACAATTTTATATTAAAATTTTGATAGTTTTGCATTACATAATAGTTATACATGTTGGTCATACATCTCAATAAAAATATTTAAAAAACAAAACAAAATATTTTATGCAAACACTTTTAATAAAACTTATATAATCGTTTGCTGATTTAGTTACATTTTTCATAAAATTCATCCTCATAACATTCACGCTGAACTGAATGCTTAATTACGAATAAAATGAAAGTTCTAGCAAGCAAGAATTTGACACAATGATTTTTGACTGAAATTTCAGATGTTTTTTGCGTTCAACGACATAGATTCAGAATACTGAAAATTCAGATGACAGGCGTAATTCATTGAACCCGCCCAATATCTATGCCGCCGGCGGTAGATTAAACTAAAACGTGGAAATTTCTGTAGCACATTACATTGTGCTGTTACACGTTACGATATGTTGATGTATATTGGATACGTTCAATATTGGGTGCGTTGCTTCGTAGCTCAAACTAAATCGAAAGATCGAGTTGAGTTTGAGTTGAAATTTGGTTTACATTTCAAACTCGCCGCGTTCTGTTATGTAAAAACCAGAACTTGAATATTTAATTTGATGTTTCCACATCTTAACCGTGATTCCCGGCACTCAAACGTTTTTTTCAAATATCCCACTAAAGAAGTGCTTACAATATCTATACAACCTTGAAACAAATTATACTGAAACTAGTTAACCTTTTTTGACAATTTGGTGGCTTTTAAAATGTATACTTTTATTATCCCACTAATGTGGTGCTCCTTTAAAGAAATTGAAAAAATTTGACCATTGATTAAAAAGTTTTAATGACTCTAAAAGTATTTGACTTTTTTGAGCAATTTGGCAGACTTTTTTATGCGAATATCACACATTTAAATATAAGGTACTAAGAACGCGGAGCTCAATTTGTGGTTTGGAAATTTTAAAAAAATTAAAGGTGCAAAATTCTTTTATAACTTTCTCGAAAACTATAGGTTTTTTGAACAAAATATCAAGAAAAACGGTATTTTTCTTTGGCCAGATATGATCTCAGAAAATTATAAAATTATTTTCTATCGTAATTTTTTATGTTAGTTAATTCTGACGGGGCTCAGTTCCGGTTTATTCGTAGTGAATTCCCGGAGCCAAAAACAGAACTCAGACTTCGGGAATAATCGTGTTTTTCTTTTTGATTATGGCAACCATAATGAGACCACTTCCTATACCTCCAGATGGTCGGTCGGTCCACTTCTATACCACTTTCTCGGGTAGTGTATGTTATGGGTTCTTTCTTGTATATAATTGGACTATTTGCATGGGCTTATAATGTGTACTTTTTCAACTTATGTGCCTTTTTTTATCTTTTTTTTCTTCCTTAATTTTTTTTCTTTATTTAACGCTGCATTGTTGATATATGTTTCTTGCATTTTTTTGTACCCTCAGAGAATTCATCTAGTTTAAGCCTACATGATATTTATGCTCTTTGGGTTGTCAAAGAACAGGAACACCCCGTGATATGTACAAGCGTAAAGAATTTATATACATTTATATTTTATATATCTACATTATATGGAACACAGCCATAAAAATATATGGGGGTCGGTAATAGTGCCTAGGGGGAGAATAAATACAAAAAAGAAATCAAATAAAACAAATTCAAGCAAACGCATAACCCAACACTGAAACGATCTGGGGCTTTAATAATAATAATAACTACAACAAATGAAAAGTGCGTAGATGCACAATTTTTGCAACGCACCCTTTGCCTTTGAAAATAAAAAAATCCACTTAGGGGTAAACTTTAAAAGTTCTGGACGTGTGGGTTAATGTTTTTTTTTTTCTTAACGCTTCGCCCTAACCTACCTTCATATATTTTTCTTTTGCCTAACGATGAGTTTATTCCGGCAAGGCAACGGTGGGGCACAATAGAATTTGAAATTTAAAAAAAAAAACAAAAAAAAAGTGTACACGTTTGGGTTGCAAGTACTTGCTTTAACATCCGATGCCCGCTAGGATTGTACGAAAATGGAGCTTTCTTCAGTTTTTATTATGGGATTTTGTATTTTTTGATTTTGCTTTTTAATATTCTGACTAGAATATGGTATGAAAACGGAGTTTTTGTAAATGATATTTATTAAACATGAATTCTTCAGTTTTAGATATGGGATATTAGCCTTTCGGGATTTTGAGTTTTCCGGATTGCAAATTTTTTGGGATTTAGGGTTTTGGGGATTTTAGGTTTTCAGGATATTTTTGGTTTTTGGGATTTTATTTTTCGAGATTCTGACTCCAATTCAATTCTTACGTATCATAATGGCTGTTCATTAATTAAGATGCATAGAAAGTTAACTTAACTATTTATTGAGGAAAAAAAAGAAAAGAATTTGAATGTAGTGCTTGACTTTTAAATTAGAGGTTCTGGGTCAAAAAATTGCAATTCCTTCGCAAAAAATTGAACGCATACCACGAAATCGTGACGCTTAAAAAACTGAAATTTGTTTAATTTTTCTGCCGACACGCGTCGCAAGTCCAAATTAATCAAATTAATAACTTGCGATGTTTTTGTTAAACTTAAAAAATAAATAAATAAATTGGTTGGCGCGACAGCTCATCTAGAACCAGAGGATTTGTCAATTCCTCGCAAGAGGCAGCAACCCGTGAAAAACATTACTGTTTTTTAGTGGCATAGGCTGGGAATCGAACACAAGACCTTCGGCGTAACAGTGCAACGCACTATAACAATTACGCCACTTGATTTTGTCATCGTATTTTTATTTTTTAATTCGAATTTTTTTTCTAGTTACATTTTTTCGTCGTCTGAATATAACGGAAAAAGTTTTTTAGGTATGACCAAATGGGAATGTTTCTTACATCTAAAAATTTTTATTTGACATTTAAAGAATTGATATGCTATGATAAGTTAACATCTCATTTGGAACTATTTTGGAAAAGTATCAGGAACATAAAGAACTATGGTGCATGTGATGGAAACTAAAAAAAAACTTTGTTGCATTTGTTTGCGATTAAAAAGTCGCGAGAATTAAAATCACAAGTGTGTGTATGGAAATACATAATTTATAGCAATCGCGATTTTTTTGAATTGCAACGACTGAAAATCGCAAGTGCATAGTCTAAAACGAAAATTGCAATGTGACTAATACAAAGCGGTATTTTCGGGGGGGATGGGATTGTGTGAGAGGCTAAAAAACGGATAGGGGAGAGGAGCAGTATCCTCTAAACTCATTTACGTTATTCCAGACTCTTTGTTGTTGGTGGTCTAAAAATTAAGAGGACGTGAAAAAATCGTATCGTTTAAACCACTTATGTCAGAATTATTATAGGAAAAAAGTTCTTGGGAAATTCGTTTTATTTAAATTCTGACAAATTCTGATATGCGAAACCAGTATGCCCGTTATGCCGGATTTTACACGAATAAATCATCACTTTGCACGCATTTAATTATAACAGAAACTTTCGTATGTCAGTTGTGTTAGTACATCGCTTCAGCATTAACCAAAGCGGTAACCATCATGATTTGGTGCTAGCTGGGTTGGTGCAGTACGATAGGAACGCAATCAGACTAGGGGTGGCCATGCCCATAATATATTTATTCTTTGAATCCTTTTTTTTCCTTCAGCTTCGTTCTACTATATGAACTCGGATCCAGCATTCTGGTTTCTGTTAAGTATTATCCTTTGAGTTTGTGCTGAGTTTTCTTTTGTTTTTTGTTTTTTTTATTTTTTAACCGAATATATATATGTGCGCACAACTCAGTATACAACTACAACTGGATTCTTTATTCTCAATTCTTATAATGCTTCCCTCGGTTTCATTTTTTGTTCTTGCGGTGTGGTAGCTTGATAGCCTGGTAAAGCTAGTATACAACACATTTGATGCCCCAATCCTGTTACCTTGCTTCCTTCAACTGCATTGTGGGTATGATGTGCATCGTGCATGTGCAGTGTGCAGTGTGTGTGCCAATTTAAGGTGTGAATTGCATTCAATTACAAAAAAATGCGTTACGCACTTTTTAAAATAAAAGGGGTTGTACTGTTGCAGGCAGGGAAGTTTATATAAATGCGACGAGTATGATATTTAGCAAACAAAAAATCCCATGTAGGTATAGGTAGTATACCCACTTTTTTAAAAAAGCGAAAATACTGCAAAAAAAAAATCTTTGAAAAAAAATGAACATACACAATTGATGATAAGGACATTCCATTCCAGGAAAGTATCACGGGTGCACATGCACATGTCGACGATGACGATGATGACGACAACGACGCGACTGACGACGACAACGCCCGATGCAAGCAAAGGTTATCGATGCATTTTTCTATAAAAAAAAAGTATAAAAGTTTTCATGAATCGGTGACAGAGGGGTACTTGAATAATACGCTAGCATACTTGAGCTACCTATTAACTGAACATTTTTCACTGGCGATATACAAATAATGTAGGTAAGGAATGTACGCAAGTATGATGTAGAATATTAGGTAGGTACAATAGAGCAAGCTTTGCTTGCATTTGTAAAAAAAATTAAACTCGAGAATTGAATCAAATATCAACGACATTATGATTGTTACGACTTTTGTATGTAAAGTTTTAAAGAGTGAATCGATTTTCATCAAATTTGAATCCTACTAGTTTTATACAAAAGTGGTGCTTCAATCCAGAGTTCACCAGGGCCTCCAACCAACTAGTTTCTCTCATCGATTTCTAACTAGCCGTTTCCCTCTGTTTTGTACGTCAAGTTGTGTGCCATTTGCGTGCCTTTCTTTCTCTCCTGCACCGCTGCCGCGCTGTCCCTCGAAGACATATTTAAAGACTTTTGATCGGAGCTTTAGTGTCCATACTTTTTTTTTAACATCAGTGACGTGTGACAAATTTGAATCCTACTAAATTCACAAAAGTGGTGCTACAATCCAGAGTTTACCAGGACCTCCAATCAACTAGTTTCTCTCGCCGATTTCTAACTAGCTGTCTCCCTCTGTTTTGTTTTAAAGACTTTTTTGATCGGATCTTTAGTGTCACCACTTTTTTTTTACATCATGTGACGTGTGCTATTCCAGACTGTGGTTAAGGGAAGTTTGCTATCTGAGACTGTAATTTAGTGACGATATATCGGACTGTAATTTAGTGACGTCTGCTATTTCAGACTGTAATTTAGTTAAAATTTTTATTTAAATAATAATATCAGAGCTTCATCAAACGAAGAATAACTTGGTGCAGGGACATAAGTTTTTGAGTATAGGTTCCCGAAAAAAATGTTTGTCCCATTCGAGTGGGACATAAATCTCACAACTATTACGGTACTTTTGTCCCAGTCAAGAGGGACATAAATCCCTTTTTGTTTTTTATCATAGATATAACATATAAGTTCCAAAAAATAAAAGTTCGAAACCAGCGAAGCTTGCCACCATTGTTATATTGTTATCTAAGAAAACTGCTGACAAGAGTCCCTTCGGAACTTGTGGCCTGGAGAATTATGTCCCGTCGCAAAATAACTCTTGCCAATTACTGCTTCTTGGAGCCATAAGATTGTGAATTGAGTAGGAAATCATCTCTCGAGAGCAATTTCCCTTTTACTACCATGCATCACATCGGTTTTGTATTTTAAAGTTATAAATACGCCACAGCCTGTGAACGAACTTCACGAAAATAAAAATTTTTCCAAACACATAATAGCGTATTATATGGCATTGGTGTATATTGTCATAATCATCATCATAATAATAGAATCATAATCCTTGAATATGAAATAAGCTTGCAGAATGGATTTTCTATTGACAATTCGCCGATGATTGTTGGAAAGTCTGCAATATGGACAAACAAATCATTTTTTTTAACCTCTCATTGCGTTGAAACTGATCAGTACATCAATTAAATTCCTCGTCGCCACTATAAAACACAAAAAAAAATATGATTTCTGGTGTCATGCTGGCTGGCTGGGTGACTGGCCGGTTGGTTAGGTGCACTTCAAGAAAAAAACAAATGCAACTCTATTATTTGGTAATTCGCTAACATCAAAGCCCATTGCCATCATCATCATCATCATCATCATCATCATCATCATCATCATCATCATCATCATGTTCCATTCTCTATCAATTATATTTCGCAGAAAAATTAAACATACTCCTCGGTCACACGGATTTGCTCGTTGATGGACTGAATTTTTGTTTTTATAATTATGGAGAAGTGACGTTTCCACTTATAGATTCACCCCATCAGTGTCAAAAAGTAATCTGCGGATAAAATTTATTTATTTTATTTCAATTCACACTCGGCCAAAGGATACAATTTAAATCCATATACGAATTAGATAAAAATTTTGATTGGGTTTAATCCGTCAAAGATTTGAACTTTAATTTCAATCACAGCCTAAGAATTCAATTTAAAAATGAATCTTCTTAGCCTAAGTTTCCAATTTAAGTTGGCGTATAGGAGAAATGCTTCATTTTTTGGAATAACATGCCTATATGTCAACTAAATTATTTTTTTTTCGCGAACGCACCGCATGACCTTATTGTGTACCCGGTGCAAGAGATAACATGTTGTCAAAAAAAAAAAAATCAGACAGAACAAAAACTAACAAACATAGACGATGTGATTGACCTGGTACTTCTGGTATGTAGATAGATTTGTCAGTATCATCGGTCATCTAGCCAACCAACAAGGGAACCAGATTCTCATCCAGTATCATCCCTTCATTGCAATCGATATGTTACCACCTTCACAGAGGGTATAGAAACACAATGCGTTATGGCGAAGCAAAAGACGGGAACTGATGATGATGTGATTCTCAAAAAAATCATAATACAAAAAAAAATTGTGTGTCTCTTTGTTATCAATTGAATGCTTGATTTTGCAAGAATATGAAAGATAGTCTCGATTAGGTGCTAGCGTTTCATGGTTAAGGTGGTGTTCGAGAGAAAAATAAGATTTATCGGTTTTCAAACAGTTGTGTGGAAGGTACCGTTAATTTAGGTTATAAGAACTTTTTGTTTAAAATCTTCTTTGCTGCCAAATCTACTTAAACACCGAAAAACTCGTTTTCGAAATATTTTGAAAGTTCATCAAAATCAGCGTTGAACTATTTTCGAGGAAATCTAAAATTTAAAAAAAATGTGCAGTAAATGAACCTTTGTTCGGATTTCTTTTTTCGCCAAAACAATCTACTGAATTTTTTAGCTTAAATCTATAAAGGCAATTATTCCTAGCATCGATAATTTAAGAGATATAATTATTTCAAAAAAAATTGGTCAAAAGTCAAAAATTCTTGTTTTATGATTTTTAACTCTTAAAAACGGCAAATAAGTTATGCTCAGTTCAACAGTTTCACCAATTTTTATATAGAGAGTATTATAATAATCTCTTTAAAAAATTGTATGGATCTGTTTTTCATAAGAGCAATGCATATACAGTAGAATCTCGAAAAGATGAACAGGGCCCGTTCATCTTTTCAAATTGTTCATCTTTTCGGGCATCAACATTTGGTTATGAAAGAAGTATAAATAAAAACATTAAATATAATGTACATAACAAGTTAAAAAAATCCCGAAAGTACCATTCACAAAACTGAATAACGTTACATAAATATAATACGAGGAATTTAAGGCAAAGAAAAAGTTAAAAATTAAGTTGAGAATAAATAGTGTATCCTTTCGAGTACAGAATTTTAACCCGTTCATCTTTTTGAGCAATAAAGGATAAAAAAATATTTCGTTAATTTTTCCGAACTGTTCAACTTATAGAACCGTTCGTCTTTCCCAGATTCTACTGTACATACATTCATAGGTTTTTCGCATTCAACGCTTTAACAGGTAAATTTTATCGAATTTTATATTATTTGTTCCTTTATAAGAATGTATTAATATGTTTTTTCTATATAGCAGTTATAATTTGAAGAATTTCATTATTTGAAAAAAAATTGGTCAAAGTAAAAAATACCCCTTTTCCTGTTTTCTCTTAAATTGCGGTGTTATCGGAAAAAACTTGTACTTGTATAAGTACTTATTTTATAGATCATAATATTTCCTATAAGAAATATTATCTCTTTTCACAAAAGTTACATGCGAAATCCCGAAATTTGATCTTGAATATCTTTTTATGCAAGCTAGATTTAGCAATGGACTCTTTAGACAGTGGCATAAGCAAGCCAAAATAAATAAATGCGTTCAAATATCTTTAACATATTTTTCAGCACATATTTTCTGTTTTTGTAAATTTTTCATGAACTAATTTTTGAAATTTTGACAAATTTGGTAAGTCGTAATATTTTGCAACTGATATCTCGGTATGGTAAAAAGTGCCATAATTTTTCTTGTATAGTTAATAGTAAAATCTATTAAGAAATAAAAATCGAAATACCAGTATTTTTTAATTTTGATTAATTTTTTTTAAATAATGATATCGCTGTAGGGAAAAATATATTGATGCTTTCTTGTTGAGTACGGTAATATAATCTAAAAATTATGTAACAAATAAAATGCACGACTGTTATGTGCGCTCACACTGTCTAAACTTACACTCTTTAGACTGACAACTTGTTAAAAAATCTATATAATAAGAAATAAATTAATTAAACAACTTCTGACACCAACTCAATGTACAACATCCGATTTCTTACACGAATCTCAATTTATGAGAAAAAGATTTGAAAAATCGTTGGAGCGGTTTTTTGAAAAAATAATTTTTTAGGTACCTATATATAAAAATTTGAAAACATTTTTAAGAAAACAAATTGGAACGCCATTTAATATTAATGTGGAGTTTAAATTTGAAAAAAAAAATCATTACCCATTTTCAAAATATTGAATTTTCAAAAAATAATTTTATTTTTTTTTTAATACAAAATTTGTTTTTTTTTTTTTTTGAAAATTTTGATATGCAATATTATTCAAATTTATTATAAGCTCTTGTGTAATAAATTTGATTGAAATTGGTTAAAATCGACCGAGTCGTTTTCGAATGATTAAGTTCTCAAAAAAAATTTTGAAACTTTTTATGCAATACATTTTAAAAAATTCTCTATAAAAAAAATTATCAAATTTTGTTGAACCATTTTGAGAAAATCGAATATCAAAAAAATGGTTCTATGGGAAGAACCGGATTTTTTTATAATGGAAGCCTTTTTGTAAAAAAAAATACTGGATACGTGCGGGCACGTTTTTGAGAAAAATAAGATTTTAATTTTTTTCTAAGTAAAATTGTACGACCTTTTGGTCTTAAAAAATAATGAAAAAAAAACGTGTGGGGAATGCCCAAAAACGCTAGAAACCAAGTTTAAAGAAAATCGCTTTCATTCGCCTTAACACGGTCTTTTGCGTAGCCCCACAGAAAAAAAATAAAATAGCATAATCTTGACGGCGCCAAAACTTGAAATTACGCGACCAGGAAACTTCTCACGCAATAAAGCCATAATTGGTCGTGTTTTGTTGCTTGTTGCCCCGTCTTCTCGGAACCACATATCGTCCAAGTCATGATCTTCAATTGCCGGCTAAAAAAAATAGTTTAGTTTCTGTGAACGCTGGGAAATCGATAAATTCGGATCATCAGTAACACTTGCACTTGCAGCAGAAATATTTTCGACTGAGCGTGCATTACGATCAGCCTTATAATGAGTTTCACCCGAAATATATTTCACCTTAAATTTTTTTGTTCGCCCGGAATTTTAAAAGCTATTGTGAGTTTCAGCGGAACGAAATTTCGTTCGCCTACAAAAAATAAGTGAACATTTAGGCTCTCAATGGCATTACATTCCCCCCGAAATGAATGTTCATAATAAGGGGAATTTTTCAAACATGAAATTTCAGGTGAAACTCACAATAGGCGAAAATTAAAATGTCAAACTTTCCGGGTAGAATTTTGTTCGGGCGAAACTCATAATAAGGCTGGATGATGCACAGGTCTTCCGTAACGCTTCCACACTCTTCAAATTTCTTCAAAATGTTAGCGATTGCTTGCGTTGTCCCGAAAAGTGGCCACGTTTGAATCACCACTTTTGTAGTAAGTTTTAATAATTTTAACGCGTTGTTCGATTGTTAATCGATCCATTATCGTAAATGGCAAACATTCAACTAATATTATGACACTCAAAATGACAGCTGAGTTTCACAGATGCCAAATACCAGCGCTACCAACTTGGAACCACGAAATGAATGACCCGTTACCTATATATCGCACGTAAAATTACATGTAATAACGGTTTAAGAATTGTATGCGAAAAAACCTATATTTTCGATACTTTGCCATTCTGAAGTTGCAATATCTTGTAACTGATCGCTTTAATCGAAAAAAGTTTTAATTTTTTTTTATAGAACTATCTAAATGAGCACAATTTTTTGAAAAATTGAAATGATAATAATGTTTTCTTGCAGATAAAGAGAGAGTCTCATAATGTACAAAGTATATTTACTAAAATAATATATGCTAGTATAAGTGTAAACTTAATCTTATGAATATACGAAATGAAATAAATACTAAATTCTGCAAAAACTTTAAGTAAAACATTTTGCCTTTAGTATCTAAGTATACTTCAGTTTGAAATGAATTTTATATAAACCCTATACCTATATACATTGGTTTCTCATAACTCTGTAATCTTATGTCACAAGCATATGCAACCGCCCAGTTGTGGACATTTATTACTTCAATTGTCTCATATTTCTGCATGTTATATGCAAAAGGTATAGAAACCTAATATAATATTGTCCATTAAACAGCAACACAATGGACAACATAACCTCTCAAACACGTATGGGGTGGATATGGGTTCCTCCCCTAAGAAAAATTAAAAACAAAAAAAAAACAAGAACAAGAACAAGAGCTCCTCGAATGCATCACAGTTCGTTATATAAAAAAGCCAGAAAGTACGCAATGCTGTACGCATAATTGAAAAAAAAAATCAAGAGTAGTTATAGGCATACTAACATACAAATACCCACATCCTGTCAGAGAACGCATTGAGATGCAATAAAAAAATAAATAAAAACAATATAGGAGGTATACCTACTAAGAAAACAGTTGGCTTAGTCCTGCGGAATATAACATTCATCTATTATAATGACTTACTCGACTTTTTTTTGTTTTGTTTTTATTCTTTTTATGCTTACTGCTCGTTTATACTAAATAAACGTTAAAGTAAAAATGTGTTCAATTTCTGTTTCGATGCAAAAAAATATAGGTACAATGAGTGTTTATTGAAATTCTATTAAAAAAAATATAAAAATAAAAATAATAAAATGCCACGTTCACTGGTTCACTTACATATGTATGTCTGAAAGTAGGTACAAAAAAAATCACATAATCATCAGAAACGTCCAGTAAGTAAACAGGCAATAATATAAGTCCAGCTTTAGTAAAATTTGATATATTATAATCAATTGATACCTCAATTGCTCCTTATTTCAATACTGCACCCTTCCATTTCCCATTTTTTTTTAAATTCTAGACGATCTAACAACGGATCTACCTATCTGATTTTAAAAAGGATGAAACTGTGGTCACGGCAATAAGTTTATTTATTTATTAAAAGTAAAGACCTGTTCGATCGAACCGGAGAGTATGACTTAGGTGATTTTGTAATTTTTTTAAATTTTGAGTATCATTTATTATCTATCAGAAAGGAAATGAAAAACAAAAATTTATTAATTTTTCAGTTCATTCATAATTATATGAGGCCATAAGAAGCAGAGTGCCTAACTGACTTTTTTAGTAGAGCGACTTGACGCACAACCTGACGTACGCACGCACGAGCCTGCGACTTGACACACCCATGACCTGACGCATGACCTGTCACAGGATCTGACGCACACGGCGCACACGTTAACGCTAATTTTGTTTTGACATAAAGCATGGGTTTTCTGGATTTTGATCTTTCGGGGCACTGAGTTTTTTGGAATTTTTGGGTTTTCTGGATTTTTGGTTTTCTGGATAATAGATTTTCGGAATAATTGGATTTTCGGTATTTTGGGTTTTTAATATATATTTATAATGAAACTAGCTGACCCGGTGCACTTTGTTCCACCTTAAATTGATTTAATTATTAATGTCCTTTTCGATAATCGAGCCTCTATATTGAATGAATGAAACTTTTTGGAATTAATAAAAAAAACAATACAGATGGCTTTCAGACTCTCGAAAACGCCACATACAATTGTCCGTGCGAAAAGCAAGGAAATTCAATTAAGGCCACTTGTAACTATTGGCCTTGCGATTTGTTGATTATTATTGTGAATGTGAGTCGAACGGGAAATTTAATGAGCTTAAAGTCGAATGGCAAGTCGGTTGGTACCATCAGAATTGGATGACGTTGTTGATCAGTTTTTTTTACCGTTAACCTGGTTCCATTACAAAGTTTCGTCTGTATCAGATTGCGCATCAAAATGATGATAGTGCCGACTTTGAGTTTGCAAAAAGGTGCGGTGAAAGATCAAAACATAGAATTCAAAAATTCGGTCGTATCTTAGTCATCATTTGTAACACAACCAGTCAACCGATTTTGAATGAATACATTTTGGCTGCTATTTGATTTTGAATAATTAAATTCAAATCATCGACGTTCTTATTCTTCGCAGCTAAAATAGCGCCTTTACTCAACAAATCTTTGTTTAAATAATTTTGGCCCACGTTTGGGAATTCCACGGGAATGAAATCAATCTAGTTGTAGCATCAACCGGAATTCGACCATTTCCAATCGGCTGATTTATTGTTTTGCAATGCAACTGGCATATTCGTCGTCAATTGTAACTTCTTTATGTATCGCCATAAATATGATAATTTCTATGTTGACCATGATCACTGAATCAACGTATTGGTGTTCCACCTGCCTCTATTTTGTGATCTATACTCTTTTTATCGGCACTAATAACCCCTTAAAATATGCAATTTAACTATTTTCCGACTTTCCGGTCTAAATTTCTAATTTTCGGATCCGTTGTGTTCTTACTTTTTCCTTTACCCTATTCAAATCGGTTGATGTTCAGCCGAGTTATATGTTAACACTAACAAAAAAATAATTCATTTTTATGTATATATATGTAGATTATTCTAACAAATCAATTAAATCAAATCAAAACCAAACTCAATCCTTTGCACTGCGTAACTTTTTTTTATCTTACCTCTCTAATAGTTGCACACATTCAGACAAAGAATCTTGCACTGTAGGTCGATAAGTGTAGTTGTTTGTTGAAATGGAGGGATAGGTACCTCCTTCTGAGAAAATTAGATAAATTCAACTTTTATACTCGTAAAAGCGATTACCTTACATTCTACAAACAAAGCAAAGTGATTTTCCTAATCATCGTCCTAATGATGATAGACATGTGAATTTATAGGCACTGCCTTAACGAACTGGACTGACATCTAGAGTCCTTTTTTATAAAAGGGAAAACTTTTGTATAATAATTGATTTATAGGGCAAGTATACATCAGTACGAATATTGGTTAGTTTCGTGTGGAAAGAAATTTCTTAGTGTGAAAATTAAATTAAAATACTTTTAAATTTTATTCAAAGTTTAATTTGAATGAGGTGAATTCATATACGTAGAAACGTCAAAATTTTATCTCGGATAAAATGTATTCGCAATTTGAATCCAATTCATACCCTGTCCAAGCTTAAATGAAACTTGGAGGCAAATGAATATTGTTATCCATAGTCACGCTACCCATTCCCCTTCTCTTAAGCCTTTGATGCTACAACTCTATCTCTTCATTATTCTTTTTCTTTGTATATATGTATAAATATTTATCTATGTGAATATTACAATCTTCTTTACAAACCATGTTGATGGGTGGTGGGCGGATCAGAACCTCTTTGTTGGACATCCGTCGGCTTCGGCCTCGGCTTCTTCGTTGTCGTCTTCATTACCGTCTTGGTCGTTATAGTCCATGAAGAGTGTTCAACATTGCTTTATCAATATTTTGTTGCGGTCCCCATCAGCACAGATTCCTTTCGTCGTCGCCACTTAACTTATGTATGTTGTAGCTCCCATAGTTTTTGACCTCGTCAATTGTTTGCGTGAAGATGAGTTTTCCATCCTTCTTGTTGCATGTTTGCGTTTACCAGCGCCTAACACACATATTCAGGTGAATCGGCGCGGCTTTCATTCACCAATTGAAAATGTTTCACATTGTCAGCAGCTTTCAAGCCTCGTCCGCACGACGACGACGTACATACATATATACTTGTATAGTCAAATGGAGCCGAGGGTTCATCCGAATGTAGGACACTTAGCCTCGTATGTTGGTTTTTTTTTAATCTCTATTTACACTCCTCATATATAGAGCGTCTTTAATTTCTATAATTAAAAAAAAAATAAAAAAAGAAACCTTGCTTAACACACACATAATAAATAATAGGTAAACAAAAAATGCTAGAAAGATAGTGGTGCTGCTGATAGCTGAGCTGGTGTAGGGTGTATTGGAAAACTTGTCCGCTTTCTATTCAGAATGGGTGATGGTGGGTGCACGGATGATAATAGAACGGGTGGATGTAGTTGTATTTTGGGAATTAGTTTCATATGCAATGGGTAGATCTTAATTATACGCCGCCGCCGTTGAATAGCAACACCCGCCTAATTAAGGTTAGGATAGGGTAGGTAAGTTTGGAAAAGGATGATGATGATGATTAAGCCGAATCAGTTCACTCGGATCTCAACTCAATGGATCTATCTCGCTCTACATCAATATATAGAAAGGAAAAAGAAGAACAACAAGTTACGGGTGCTCTGTCTCTGGTTCTGAGTGCTGAATGAAAATTGTTGAAAATTGCTTTTCGGCTTTGATTTTCATGAGTAAAACAATGATGCCATTAATTCGTAAAATTTGTTTATAAACAAACTCATAATGACAGTTTGTTTTTGTTTCCAAATCAAAAAACTTCTAAAACTGTTAAGATATTTAAAAATAAACGTTCGATCGAGTGCCAGATTTTAAATGTCGTATACCTACCGTGTACATGTGACACGTAACGTATTACACGTAAGGCACACGTTTTTGGTTTACCCTACCCTCGGCATAGATGTTTACGCATCAAAATTGTTACTAGACACAAAAGTTTTATGAAATAATGGCCCTGAACGCGTAAGGCGTTTTAAGTAAAACGACACGGCTCTATAAGCAAGCGGAAATTGGAGTTTTGGTAAAATAATTATAGTTTTAATGGTAAGAGGAAAGAAAAAAACGGTAAAGTTTTAGTTTTACTTAAATGTGTAGCGTTTTTACTGTCGTTTTCTTAAAACGCCTTACGGAATAAAAGTGAAGAATATTCAATAAAATGTGTGCAAATTTTTCGTTATACGTGATAAGAAAAAAAATTATTCTTTATCGATGATTTTTTTGAACAATACCTTATGACATTTGTTGATAATTGGCATATTCATGTCTTTTAGTTTGTCCGTGACATTTGCTCCACAATATTTTTAGCTTTTTATGTGAATTAAAATGTTTAAATTGCTTTTTATTTAAATTAATCTGTATGGTTGCTTATTACTTACTTTTGTTCTTAATAATTGTTGTTTGCAGAACAAATCGGGTATGTTTCTATGGCTTGCACAATTGACGCAGACTTTGTGTACCTCAAGGTAGTCACCTAGGTCCACTTTTCTTCTTTATAATTTCTATAAATGATGTTGTAGTAGTAGTAGTAGTTTCAATGTAGGCTGCTTATACAAAAGCTTTATAGATATAAATTTATTCAAAATCATCAGAAATTAAATGGCCCAAATCAACCAATCGCCTTTTTTTAAACATGATTACTAATCTAAAAAAACGTCAGAAGGTTAAGTGTTTTTACACAAATTAATGGTTTGGTTGCTTCCATTGATTCACATGTTCTTTTGGACAAATTCATTTAATAGTTAAAAATCAGTTCTCGGAATTTTTCCTCTTGATTTCGCCAAATGAACACGCCAATAAAAGTGAGACTTAATTAGCATGAAAATGTGTTAAGTGTTAGGTTATTAGCATGCTACTAGATACTTAACAATTTTCTTAGATTTTTGAAAACTTTTTTAACTAGTATTATATTAAAGTCTATTCTTTCAAACTTCAACTGAACACTCTTAAATGAGTGATATGTCCTGCAAAACAAAAAAACTAAACAATTAAACATTTGTATGTAAATGTCATAGTTGGAAGTGTCAGAAATGAAAAATGACTGTTTGAGTGCCCACAAAAACTACACAACGCAATGTTAGAAACAATAACAAAATATTGATATTAGTCAAGTCACTGGATCCGGCATTTCCTTCGATTTTGGCAGATATGCAGAATTGAACAGAAATGAACATTTATTGCCTTTAATATCTGTACTTTGAAAATTGCCTGCTTAATGAGGGGGAAGGGGGGATCAGCGATCTTTAGACCCCCCTAATAAATACTTCCTTGTTAATAAGTTGAATTTATAATTATTATTTCGCATTATAAATTGATAAAAATATCAAATATATACGTTCCATCATTCTCGCATCACATCATTATATGTAAATATAAAAAAAAAAAGAAAAGAAAAAGGAAGTATATCTACTAATTTCCGACCGCAACACTTCAATACCTTCGACATCTCTATAAAGACGCGTTTTATCTCTATTAATATAGGTATATTGTACCTATACTCTTGTTAAATATTTGCCACTTGAGTTGATCTGCAGCAGCATGTCATTATTTGTATAGCCATCCAAGCAGGACCAGGGCCACAGGACGCAGTTAACCCAACCATCAGTGATCTGATCAGGAATCAGGTTGGCTCTGCAGTCTGCACTGAACTGAGCTATACACTAAACAGCCAGAAGGACCAAGTTTTATTATGCACAAGCGAACCCTATAATGGCCGCAATATAAAAACCAAGTCAAAAGTGCAAGCTTTCTAATTCTGCACTCGATCGTGTTAAAAGTTCTTCTGATGCGTGAAAAGTGCACCAAAGCATAAGGAGCACAGGTTAAGTTAGTTCGTTGCATTCGACACTAAAAAAAAATGCTCCTTAATTTTATAATAAAGTGTTATATGATTTGGCCTGATTTTTTCAACTCCAAGTAAACAAAAAAGAAAAAAAAAAAAAACAAAAACATCTCCAGTTACATCGATCACAAAACTGTTTCTTATATTATATTCTTTTTTATTTTTTGTTAAATCATAAAACTTGATACTTTGTTTTTCTTCCTCCGATTCTTTGCTTCAAAGGCAAATACTCAATTCGATTTTTGCTATTCTCGTAAATGGAAAAGTTGATGGAAAATTTTTAGATTTTGAAAAAAATTAACAAAAAGCGCTCCTCTATCTTAAATGAATCGTTCGTTTTGAAAGGGAAGAAAGTTCACTTTTTGGTAAATTGAGTATGTAGAGTAACAGTTGTTTTGCTTTAGTATAATATTTTCCACATCACCACCACCTCTACTCACGGGAACTGGTGTATGAAAAAAGAGTGTTATAATCCACAGTACTTATATTAAGGGTAATATAAGCGTTTTCATTTTTGTTCAGTTCTGTGCATCTGCAAAATCCAGGTATTATGGTGGGAAAATGTTGGATCCAGTGCCCCTTTACTTATATTATTTTAATATATTGTTGTTGTTTCTAATGATGCGTGTTGTGTGGGCACTCGAACAGCCATTTTTAATTTTTTCACGCTTTTAACTTGGAGAACCTGCGCAATATTAGGTACTTCAGATTTGTGCACTGTGGATATAATCTATTTTTGTAATTTATATAACAATTTTGTTTATAAAGGTATTTTTTATGCGTTCCCACAGGCCCACAGGGCAAGTTTTATCCGCGGTTGGTGGGCATATGTAGGTACTTTTTTTTATTTTAAGCGAATAATTGCGTACAAAAAAATACACCCAATTTCGTTTTCGTATTTTCGGACTGTTCTACTAATTTTGCAATCGAAAATAAAAAAGTCGATTTTTCCCAAAATGAAAAAACGCACACTTTTCCGAATGTCGCCAATTAATAAAATGGCTTCTTTAAGATCACTTTTGACCACGGTTGCCACTTGAAAAAAATTTGTGTCCAAAATTGAAAATAAAAATGACCAACTGTAGCTAAAAATTACCAAAATAGTTTGAATACCTAAACACTAAACAATAAAATCATCATATTTATTTCAACGTATTCTTCATGTTACACAGATGCCATATTATTTTTTTAATTATTAATAATAGACAAAAACAATACAAAACAGGTACGATAAAGAAATTCACAAACAATCTTAATTGCATTAGATTAATATAAATAAATGAAAGTAACGAATTATAAATAACGAAACATAAAAATATTAACTTCACACAGCATTTTAAAATGAGATCACAGTATGCTTAATAAAAACAAATATAATTATAAAATTATAAAATAGCTATTTAAAAAAAAAAAACAGACGATACGAAAAACGCTTTCGGTTGCATAAACATTAAAGTAGATTTTCTTTTTTCATTTCGTTAAAAAATTACCAAATGGAATAAAAAATGACAAATAATGACCAAATTTGGTAACATATGACATAAGTGGCAACCGTGCTTTTGACAAGTTATCCGACCGAGTAGAAAACTTTATACATATGTATGACGTGTGGGTTCATATTCTACTTCTTCATGTCATTGGAAATAGAACAGCCAAGGCTTTTGGAGTAGTATGATTGGAAAAGGAGTTCTCCGAATGTCCAAGCGACAACGGCATAACAAAGGAAATATTTAACTTTCCTTTTCAAAATAGCCGATAATTTAAGCAAATAATTAAGTACTTACGATTGTCACGTCAGAGGTATGGGGATGATCGAATCCCAGCCTCTTCCACTTAAAAACAAAAATGTTTTTTCACAGACTGCCTCTTGCGAGCAAGTTTTACCTACTCCTACCTCCAAAAGTATCACTTATCATGAAAAAATACTTCTCATATCAGTCGATCGGAGTCAACAGAAAATTGTAGGTCCTCTCCACTTCTGCTGACATGGAATCAACACGCACAGAAAATAGTTAAGGGTTGTTGTTAGTCTGGTTCTTTACGAGCTGTCGCGTTCTACCAATTATGTATATTTACTTTTAATACCGTTTTCCATTTTTTTCACTTAGGAATTTACTTATTCTAAAATGCAATTGAATAGTTCTAACAACTTATATCAAATTTTATAAGTTTTGTCATTCTTCTTATAAATCGTTTAATAAAAGTTATTTGGTGGTGAAATGTGAAATTTGAAAGTGAAATGTAAAACAATAATGTCGTATTTACTCCTAACTAACAAATAATATTTTTTTTCAATTTTGTCGTTATTTCTTTATAAATCGTAAGTAGGTACAAATGTAGATACTTGTTTTTGAACACGAAGTGCAGTTACACTAACGTTTCAGTTTGAATCTACATAAATGTATGCATATCTAGGTGCTTCTTGAGTGGATCTGACTTAAAATCTGGAACTGAACGTTTCTCTGGATGTTCAATGGAAGACGAATTTAACTATAATTATATTTAAATAATGTATTTTTTGCAAAGAATGGCGCACCTCTAAATTATATTATTTTTTAAAGATGTTTAGTGGTAACCATGTTTAACCAGCCTTTGAAAAAAGTGCAGCTCAAATTCTGCGCACTAGCAGCATAAGAAGGAAAGGATGTGTGTGAAACAACCATAGAACGAATAAAAGGCCATGCAAATCAATCATGAGCATGCACCACACAAACAGAGAACACAGCGCAAAAGCTGAAACCATAAAAGAATAAAACAATCACTTAACTAGAGAAACTGACAGTATTGCCGTTTGTCCCATTAAGAAATTGTAATATCCTTAATAAAAAATTCAAAAAAGTACAAATTGTAAAAAAATCAAAAAAGTATATTTAGGTATACTTTTTTGATTTTTTTACAATTTCTACTTTTTTAAAGGAACAGAAAGTATTCATCATAGACAAAATCCGTCAAATGTAAATTGATTATTTTTGTTATCGCAATGATTGTTCTTAATGTGGCACCTCCACTCGGCATGAATGATGTTCAACATCACAATCAAAATAAAATAAACAATCAAAAATGTTCATCGATATACGTACGTAATTACATGAACACGGATTTTTGTCGGATTACTTTTCAAAAGTGATAAATGCTTGACCAAGCCATTTTCTTGAATGTTGACATTCGGTAGTGCGGGTGAAAATTTGTGAAGTCGATGTTTTTATATTTCATCAACCAAAATCAAAAAGAAATAGAACGGTCCGAAAATCCAATCAAACACATATATGTATTTAGTAAAGAGGTACTAATAAATTAGATTTAAATTGTTTTGGCTAAGGAAAACTTTTTTTTTAACAAGTGAGGTATGACACAAGTCAAATCATTTAATACAAAATTGGTTGATTTGAAATTTTACATTTCTTATTTATGTATATAAAATAGTTTTGTTCGGATACTTTCCGGACTAAAAATGGCAAAATAAAAAGTAAATAACGGCCATTTTGTATTTTTATTGTTGTTCTTTGACTTCAACCTGGCTTTTGACAGAACACAGAACATCCAGTTTGTGTCCGAAGAAACTTCTCGGGTAAAAGCGGAAAACTCTCACATGAGCTTTATCTCTTGCCTGCAACTGCACGTTTGGACTAAATTTGTTCTGGGTAGTTTATGACTAGTACGCAAAAGAACCTAATATTAAAATTTACCAATTTTATTTTAGTTTATTTGACAGAATTTTTGACTAAAACCGGTAGAAAATGGTCGCGTTCGGGGATCAATCCAAAGCTATCTGAAAAGGTTTGTGTTGTTGTAATCCCTTGTGGCAAAACAGCTGATGCAACAACAACCCAACGTATGTATGTGAAAATTTTTTGGGATAGGTGGATGGATACCCTATCTGAGAGTTCCTCGAACGCAAGGAATGGCAGTAAACGAACAGAAGTAATGTTATGTCGAAATGTGCAAGCATACGAATTTCAGCAATTATAATTTTCGCACAAAACGAAATTGTCCAGTTCTTTGCCTACGTTCTGTAACTCTCGCATCTATTGACCTATTATCTAGTAAGTCAATGCTCGCATCGATAACATCAGTCGAGAAACCAATTTTAACGATGCGTTACAGATCGTAGGCACCAGGATTTTCGAAATTATTAGGGAAAATATTCCTTTCAGCCAAAAAAGCTGTCGTATTTGTTTTTTCCAGGGAACTTTTTTCTTATTTCAATGAAATTATTTCCGCTAGTAGATAAATTGTCAGAGACAAATTATTGCACTAGGGAAATATTTTTTTCCATGGTAATTTTTTTTCTGGGGAAAAAAGATCAAAATGTTGATGCAAAAAACCAATTTTTGCATCAACATTTTCTTATCAATTGCACATTATGGCAAGCCTGTTTTCCGAGAAAAGGAACAAGACAAGAACAAGAGATAGACTACCTAGAGCAAGACAGATAGAGAAAGAGTAAAAAAATCCACTCCGATAAACTCAAAGGACTCCATTATAAATCAGATGTAATTTAGTTACCGTATAGAACGGTTACAGAGCTCCACGTCGTGTCGTTTTGTCGCGTGCATTTTTATGAGAAAAAAATAAATAACAAAAAATCGTGTGCTTGTCTTATCTACTTACTTACTTTACTACTATTTGTTTGTATCTTATATTTTGATATTAAATTTATTGTTACCATTTCGTTTTAAATACGAAATGTATTCTTGATACTTATTATTCGCGTGCCTGGCTGTCTGTCTATTTGTGTGTAAGCGGTTCCCGGAAGAACATTAAAAAAAAGAAGAAAAATAGGTAAAAATTACACTGGACAGAATACAAAAAAGTAAGAAAAATGCGACACTAGGATGGAATAAAAACTAGTTTTTGCGAGCTGATGAATACAAAATAAAACAAAAACAAAATTGTACATAAATTAAAGTGAATATAAACAAATATCATCGGTAACAGTTTTAATTTTTCTTCAAATTAAATGAAGAAATATTTTTTTTTATTTTTTTTCCAATAAAACAAAAGAAAACGAAGGATGAAATAAGAAAAAGAAGTTCATTATTTTGTGTCTTCGATCCGTTCTTCGTTGTATTTTAGATGGTGGTTCGCGCGTGTCAGTGTCAGTGCATACGCATGTGGAGATGTATATGTGAAAATTGACAAGTAAAATGGATAAACTATAATAAAAAAATAAAAACTCTAAATTACAATTTCAATAATAAATTATTTATAATTTTTAAATAAAAAAAATTACCTTATTAAAACGAAACAACATGAAAAGCTCAATAATAAACACAGAGTAGAAAAGAAATACCGTAAGGACTATGTGAGTTTGTGGAAAATTTTGTTCATATAAAACAATACGACTATATTGTCACAGTCGCAACAAAACATATTTATCTCTTTCTAGTTTGTTTCGTCAAGTTTGTTGTTTTTTACTGTGTTGTTTTTTTTTTGTACGAAAAATGTCTCGTCCTTTGTGTCTACTACTGCTGCTCGCATGACTCTACTAATCTTTCTTCGGTGCCATCATCATCATACAAATTACCACTCATTGAGTTAAAGAGTTGAGTGGATTTTCCTCTTTTCAACCAAAATAACAAAACAAAAATAAATAAGAAAGAAAGTGTCTTTTGTGCAGTTTTTTTTCTAATTTTCTTTCGCTTTAATTGTGGATCGTGAATGTGTTATTTTAATTGCTTTGTCCTCCCCCATCGCCATTGTCCATCTTCGTCTTCGTTGAAAATTTCATTTTGAGCGCTACCGGAGTTTTTGTTTTGTATTTATTTTCGTATATGTGTGTGTAGATGTATGGTGTATAAATAAATGTGTGTATGCTTATTGGAAAATATGTAATTTTCGTTGTTTTTCCATTTTTAAATCGTCGTCCACATCCACCTACTGTCGTCGTACCGTGTCGTGAGTCGTCGTCGTATTCTTGTGGTAAAAAATTTTGGTAAAGACAAACGAACCAATAAACAAAAACAAAAAAAAATTTAAGCAAAAGCAACACGACAATAAATAATAAAAACGTTTGATTTCTGGATGAAGCAGCCAGGAGAGAGAAAGAAACTGTAAATATTTTTTTCTTTTTAATTTGTTTGGTGCTCGCTCGCAATCCATTCAAATCTTCAACAACAACAACAAACAAAAATAACTACCATTCGACGAATTTGCTGTATTTTAGACTAATAAAATTGGAATAAAACAAGGTAGGGTAGCTAGCATTAAAATTATATTTAATTATTTTTTCTGAAGTTATAATTTTCGGTGAATTGTTATAAATTTAAATCAAATAAAAAAAAAAACAAAGAGGAGAATTTTAATTCCAAACCAAGAATTGGGTTTTTTACCTTTCTTTTTTTCTTATTCCAATCCCGAATTCCCAACCAATCAAACCATTCTTTTATAATTTGTTTCTTTCTTCATTTTTGCTGTTTGTTCTGTCACTTTTGCTGTGTCGTGGACGTAGTCATCGTCGTCGTAGTCGCCGTCGCCACCACCGCCGCCGCCACCACAGTCAATGACGATGGAGATGGTATTTTTATGGGGATTTCTTTAGTTGATTTAAATGTGTTTGTGTTAAGTTTTGGTGCGTGCGCTCCATATAAAAAATAAAGTTTTTTCTTCTTTTAAATGCACTTAATTTCTTTTGCCTTAAAAAACAACTAAAATAAAAATTCAAAACTGGATTTTTCTTCTTGATATTTGATTTCTTCTTGGTGTGTTGGGGAATTCTAAAGCGCTACTCAGAGTTTGAATAAGAAACGAAATTAAGAAATTCCTTTGAAAAATCAACAAAAAAATTAAACTTCAACTCAAGCCGTTGTATTAGTATCTCGATCTCTTAAGAAACCTTTTCTTTTGTAATATTTTATCTTCAACAATGTGTTTTTTTTATTAAACAAAAAACAAAGAAGTTATAATTAATAATTTTTGGGAAGGCTATCTTTTTTTTTACCTAGACATCTATTGTATTGCTGTGATGCCATCTAGCGGTGGTATTTGACTTTTTTTGTATACAAAACTATTACCTACCATATCTTATGTTTTTATTCGGTAATTTGTTTTTTTTTTGGATTTTAATTCACATAAATAAGTAGAAAAGTTATAAATGTGACTATAGTTGGTATATCTACCTTTATTTTAAAGGTACATAGGTAGGTATATCCTATTTATGTATGCATTCGTACATACATACATATTATATAGGCATGTTTGAGAAAAGCACAATATAATTGACGATAATACAGGAATACATAATATTTTAACGATTCTCCATTCTGTGCAGTTTTTTTTTTTTTTGTTTTGTATTCGCAGAAAAGCAAACGGTAGAAAATGTCGAGGTACATAATAATACCTATTCCTTCCTATATATGAAAAAAACCAAACAGGAATGAGCGAACACCAAAATAAAAAAATTAAAAAATAAGAAAAGGAAAATCGGCAACAAAAATTCCCAACAAGAAAAAGACAAACCAAGTTTAAAGTTAAAAACTATCAAATTTATACCTATAAAATTATGATAATAAAATAAAGGTTCGCACCAAAACATTAACTAAATAATAATAGAATTAAAAAAAAAGCTTTTTAGCTTTTAGGAAAGCAGGCAGATAGATAGGTCCAGTAAAACCGGTTGCTTGGTGCTGGTGGCGGCGGCTGTCCTTAGAAAATATACATGACAAGAATTTTTCGTGTCGAACAGTCAGTCTCATACCTTAGTACTGTGTTCATATTTACAAAACTAAACTTTTTTTATTTAAATTTTTTTTTCTATTTATCACGTTTTTATGGGACTTTTGATCGAAGACACTTCCTTCATTGCCTCGGATTTGAATTTTAAAATGTTATGGTGAAAATGATAACATCCTTACAATGTGCAACCAAAGCCAGACTTCAGAGCATGAATAGAACATCCTTACAATGTGCAACCAAAGCCAGACTTCAGAGCATGAATAGTCTAGTCAACAATAATTTTCATCTCGTTTTGAAACTTGGTAGGTAGGTAGGTACCTACCTCCACTTATGAAGAGGTCTGATTATAAATTGTACAAAAGTCCCGGTGAATCCGACGTGAGTTCTAGCGGCAGTGACTTTAAATATTTATTTTATTTTTTGGTTTCGGTTTATTTAAAGATTGTATGTAGTTAAAATTTGTCTACACAGGTAGGTACTTCATCAGGCTTTCACTTTTTTTCTGTGAAGTGGTAGACAAAATAAAAATGAATTTGGTGGTATTCAATATTTCGGTCTTAAGCCTTTAGTAAAGAAAGTTGTCAGATCTGACAATATAGCCCAAATGTCTTACAGCCATTTGAACTTCCAATTTCGCTTAGTAATATTGTCAGAAAAAGGAGTACAATCGTCTGAACATACCATTTTTAATATTCTCAGACGTAAGAGACGTAAGAAGATACCTACCCACATTTCATCATTTGAAATTTTCAGATATTGTAGCTTATGACATCTGACACTTTCTTCATTATTCGATAGTAAATTATATAGGTAGGTATCTTGTGGTCGAACCGGAAAACGAAATTGTCTTTTTTTTTTTAAATTTTAATTATGTTTATAATCAATGCGTACAAAATTACGACAGAACCCTGGCTTTTCTGCTCACAATTCAACGAGCAATTTTGTGTCAAATCGCCATCGCCGAAACAATAAGGTTTTTTTGGGAGTTAATTGTCCTGTTAATTGTCTACTTAACAATATGTATACGAAGCTTAAATAATAGTAAGTGAAATTTTGTTTGTTCCATTTGGATTTATATTATATTTTACAAAGTTTTAATTTGTCTGTGAAGTTCCAGCGTATCGTCGAAAAAATACTTCGTAAATGAACATCTGCTAATGGTGTGAACTGACAATTTTCAATCTGATAACATTTTCAATTGAATAAATCGAAACTTAGGGACAAATCTGTCAGCTCATTGTGAGAGAATTGACTGACCTTACAATATTGTCAAATCTGAAAAGCGTCTCTACTTAGTCTTACAAATTCCACTGTAGACCAGGAGAATTCATAGTTTAGTATATTTTATTAGTTCAATTGATCGATCTATGATTTATACACACTTTAATAAAAACACTTTAGGTATATAATACCTACATAGTTAAATATTTAGGTTCTGCAACACTTTTTTTTCAGTTTCTTATAATAAAGTTTTAGATAGGGAGGTACATAGGTACTTTCTCATGAGTGGGCTTTTAGATGCCAGGTTGCAATTCTATTAATAATGTTAAATTTATATAAAAGTGACGTTTTCATACATAGGCTGATCAAAATTCATAACATTTTTTGTATTCGATACAAAAGATCTAACTGAATGTAATGAGACTGACCTTCGACACAGACCTTAATGTAATGTCATACAACGTTTGCAATGAGATAAATTTCAAAATTTGGGCGGTACCTATTATTCTGTGGGGCCTTGTTTAGATTGGGAAGATTAAGTCCGGACTGGTGAGTCTCATCGTGTTTACATTAGAAACTTTGAGACGCCTCAAAATACATTGGAACAACAACGATTTTGACATTTCACACATGAAAACAGCAACAAAGGGGACTCATGAGTCTGGCTTATCTGATTTGTGGTTCGGGTTAGACATCCCTATTTCAAACACAAATATCATACCGAACTGTCATCCAAAATTGTATATTTAAGGTTTGTCATTTTACAATTCGTTCAGAAAAATGAGATCTCGGAGATTTTTCTTACTCAAAAGGTGAGCAAGCGAATCCAAGAGTTTTGACAGAAAAACAAAATTTTGCTTAGGAATCCTGTTCATTTAACTGAGATTGCTGAGATTTTCGAAATCCCATTTTCCTGAACACGACTAATATGGTTCTTTTATTAACAATCGTGAAAAGTGTTAAAAAATTGTAAAAATTTAAAACTTAAAACTTAAAAAAATAATATAAAAAATATCGATTATGATTTCATTTTTCACTCGGTGGATATGTTACCAAAATTGTCGGATATAGGGAAGTGAAATTAATTAATTGTCGAAAGACCATTGCATTCACAAAAAGTATGGTGTTCAATTTGGTCTGGTGGTTTCATTGGTCTATATTATTTCTTCGCTTTTTGAATGGCAATTGAGGCAATAAAGTTTAAATCGAAATCTAAAACAAGATGATGCCATATTTCACACAACACGACCTATTTCCTCGAAGATTTAGCTACCTACATAATTTGAGTTTTGATAATTTGAACTTGTTGCCACCAAGATGGTGTAATTTGTCGCCTTTGGATATTTTTTCGCAAACTATTCGAGTATCAAGTTATTGCCCGATATCTTCTTTTTTTAAATTGGTGTAAGTTTAATAATTTAAAATACAGTGAAACCTCCTATTGCGGACAACTCCCTTAGGTTAGGTTGAAGTGGCTGTCGGTGGAGAACCGACACACTTAGACCCATTGTTGGCCCGTTGTGATACCACATGGATCTAGGAAAGCTTTTCCTTACTCAATTAAACCATTTTGAACTCCTTATGAAGCGTGCAAGATTATTTATAGAAGTATTTGCTAGATCACTCGTATCGTTGTAGTAGAAGTCTCCCAGTTGGAGTCTACGTCTCTGTGACAGAGCAGGACAGGTACAAAGAAGGTGAGGAATTGTTTCCTCCTCTTCCTCATCCATGCAACTTCTGCAGAAATCATTAGAGTGGACGCCTAGTCGCATGGCGTGCCTACCTATTAGACAGTGTCCGCTTATGACACCTATTACGGAGCTAATGTGCAATCTGCTTAAAGATATCAATTGCTTAAAGCGTTTCAGATCCAGCATTGGCCAGATTTGTTTTGTCGCTAAGCAAATGGTGAGTTTGTTCCACCTAAGGTTTGTTTTCTTTATAGCATCTTGCTTTAGCGGAAAAATTCTCACGATCGTGGATCTTGGATTTTAATTCCATACATTTTATGATCCATAAAGCGGACACTCCCTTACTCGGACGCGGACAAGAATATCAGATGCAATTTGTTAAATTTAACTCTTTTAGGCGGACAAAAATGTTTGCAATTTGTAAATTTCAACAATTATTTTCAGAAATACTTTTTCATATCTTCTTTTGCATTAAAAATGTTCCCTCTCGTTTACAGCGGCAATAGATGCGAATGATAAAAACATATAAACTAACTAAAGAATACATGTTGTTGGTTTTTCGTCTCCAAGTGTGTATTTAAAAAAAATAAAATAAAATAAAATAAAATAAAATAAAATAAAATAAAATAAAATAAAATAAAATAAAATAAAATAAAAGAAAAGAAAAGAAAAGAAAAGAAAATAAAAGAAAATAAAAGAAAATAAAAGAAAATAAAAGAAAATAAAAGAAAAGAAATAAATTATTTATTGAGATGTTATTTATTAATAACTTTTAACTAACACAACTTTATATTTTTACAAAATTAGCGTCGCGTTTCGGAAACAAGTTCCATCTTCGGGCTTTTACAACTGTTGTACACAGTTGTAAATAACATCTCAATAAATAATTTATTTCTTTTATTTTATTTTCTTTTTTAACTAAAGACAACAAAAAAGACTTCGACAATGTAGCTCAGAGCGTGTTTGTGGTGCATGCCACCAAATGTCACTGTTTGTGATTTAACAAATTTTATTTCTGCAGTTGTGCTCTGTTTTTGTACCTTGTTTCTTGTATAACTATTTTCTTTTTTTTTTCCTTTGAACTGAAAACTCGCATAGACGGACAAAAGTGTTGCGACCGTCGCTGTCCGTCCAAGGGAGGTTTCACTGTACTTCTATTTTAACCCTAAGGAAATTAATTAAAATTGTTGTATTTTGAAAGTTTCATTTTCTAACACTGAATGTTTAGATATGCCTTGTTTTGATAAAATATGCCTAAATTTATAAATCATTAATGTAAAAAAGTTAATTCATTTAAATTAAAGGCGCAAAATTTTAATCGATTTAGTAAGATGTTAAAGCATTTTTATCATATTAAAAATGCTTTAACATCGTACTAAATCGTACAAAAATTATTCAGGCTTTTAATAAGTCTCTGTTCCATTACAGGTTGCTTGTGCATTGATAGATTTAAAATCGATCGATTTTCTAATGTAAATAATTTAGAAGAAACTTATAAAAAAAAAACTATCTTTTATGTTAATATTTAATATACTATTCTTTGCTATGGCTTAAAAAAAATTTTAATGAATCTCTTGTGCCTACTAATATATATAGCACGGAAATGTTTTGTTGTTCTTTTGTAAGCCAAATGATGATTCCGTCGTTTTATTTATCCAATACTACTTGGGAATTTGATTTTTCATTTTTTTGCTATCATTTTTGTTTCAACTATAACACTCAGTAATAAATTAACAAACACATTCGAGGTTATCGTCACTAGTGTTCTATTGTTTTGGTTTTTTCAGAAATTTATGATTAAAGCTATTTTTTTAAATTGTATTGTTTTAATTTTTTGTGGTAGGTACTTTTTTGTTTTGTGATAGATTGACTGCAGGTCCGTCGTTTTTTAGATTAAATAAAGACCTTGATCCTACCTCTGTTTTTTGAAAGAAACACATATCGTAATTTTTGCAGAATCCTACAGAGAAAATCAGTTTTTAAAAATGGAGCCTTAATATTGTTTTGTTTTTTTCTTTTTTGCACTCCTTTAAAATTTGCCAAAGTGGACTTAGCAGTTTTACGTATTTAGCCGACGATATGATAAATTGAAAGATGACATACATAAAAACCCTTGTTGTTTGCCTGTCTATCAGATTAATAAATGTCAAGGAACTGAGCTGTCAAAAAAGACAAGCAGTTGATTGGTTGGTAAGACAGAGCTTGTTCGGAACGATTTCTATAAGCAGATAATTAAACACCCGATTAACTGGTTTAAAGGGTTGAGAGTTGCCAACTTGATACCATTTTTAAAAATTTCTTATCACTTTGTCTATAGACCATCTACACGACACACCAAATCTCTTATTTTTCAGCAGACGGAACAGAAAATTCAATCAAAACCAATCAAGCGCTGTATAAGTTGCTAATATTTTTAAATACATGAACTGATTTTAATGCATTAGAGTGTGTCATGGAGTTTGCCTTCGCAAAGGAAAATGACTTCAGGGTCAAGAATCTCAGATTTGCGCAGTTCAGAATCGGTTAAGCATACGATGAGCCGCAAAGACATTACACTGCATATTTCAACAGAAGCAAGTAGTAGATAACATAGTCATAATTGTGATGGCCGGACATCACTTAATAAATTGCTTAAATCGGCCATTCTCATATTTTAATATAAAAAAAACATATTGCACCAATTAGTTATTGTTTAATACAAAGTGGAATCACGGCATTGGTTTTGAATTAAAATGAAAAACCAATGGTTGAATGAAAATATTTTTGTTCTTTACATTGTTAGTCGTAATCCTTTGGAGGTGGCGAAGTAGTTGGCAGTACTTTGGGCATTAGAACGCACGTAATTGATTTCCCTACAAATTTCATCTAATCGTACATGGCGGCTCGAGTAGTTGGCAGTGTTAGATTATAGTTTGTATAGTTTAGTTATACTCATGCGTGCTTCGCTATCTCCAAAAGAACATGGTTGTTTTAAATAATATATCAGTCAAATATCAAATTTTAGAGTCCAGTCCATACACTTTCGAAACTTTTTTCCGAAGATTTCTTGCATTATTTCGAGCATTGTGACCGGATTTCGAGCGATTTCGATCCGGATGTTCTTTTAAGTGGCTGCCACGTTCGGTAAGGCGTTTATTAAAAACCATGAATTGCAGGTAGTTCTAAAGGAGATCGTACGGTTCATTTGAAATTGTCTCTTAAGGAGATGAAACGACTGAGAAATCTTTTGACAATCTTGTTAGAACCACTCGTCTTCAATCTCAATTTATTCCAATCCTGGATCATGGTTTGACGTGGTGAAGTGACCGGATCATTTCCTCAAAAAAAAGGAAGTAAAGGACGGTGATCCCTGCACACCATACATGTCTTAATCTTGTATTAATTAATCTTGAAGCGGCTTAAAAACTAATTTCAAAAAACTAAGGAACAAATTATGTTCAGGTTAACCAATTTTATTAAGAGTTTTCGAACAAAATGCGTTGGATATTTTAGATTATATTGATTGTGTATAATATAACGGTGCAATTAATTGCAAAACAGATTCCAAAGTCCTATAAAATATTAACGTCAGTCATGTTAAGTGTTTTAATTCGGTTTCACTCGTTTCTGCTCATGTAGACAGGTCATTTATATACATATTTCTTAAAGGGACAATCGATGGTGTGGTTATATACAAACAAAAATGCCATTTTTGTCTATTTAAGTCTTTTGTTTTGCCTTTTCTATTTGTAATGTATCAACAAAATCCTATCTCTGGTTAAGTATAAATAATTAAAATAGATTAAAAACGAGCTTCAGAACAAAATAAACTAAAAAGCTAATTCCTGTATCACAATTAGATAAGTAAATAAATACATACTTGTACCTAATTGGTTTAATTGTTATTTAATCAATTTCACATTAAAGGATTTCTCTTTGAAAAGGTTAGTAGTTAGTTGGTCTTTACTTTGTTCATACTCTGAAAGTGTTATTAATTATTTATAAGATTTTTCGATTTTTTTTAGATAAGAACACGTTGGAATTTGTAATCAATTTTTATTTTGAGTTCAATGGTTCAAAGGTTTGCCGATATTTTTCGATATTTGAGACTTGAATAACTTTTTATGCAAGCCAGATTTAGCAATAGACATTTTAGACACTATTTCTTATGCCATAATGACGATAAATGTGGTCAATTGAATTTTTTCGCAAACTAGACCTATTTTTATACATTTTAATGGGGTATTTTTTGAAATTCAATCACTTTTAGAAGTTGCAATATCTTATATCGTATGGAGGCATTGGTGTTCAAAATACCTTTAACACGCCTTTCTTGTTATAAAAACACTTCAGATTACAATCTTCAGTAGTAATATATTAAAAAAAAAACTAACTAAAAAGAAAAATTTTAATAAATTTGAATTTTTGTTTTTATTTCAGAAAAAAGGAAACTTGCTTTGGCCGAAAGAAAGAATCGAGAAACATTATAAAAATATAAAGATTATGATGACAGTTAAATGATGATTTTAATTAAGTTATGTAAATAAAAATATTAAAAAATAAATAAGGAATTATATATAGTTTAATATATATATAAATATATATAGAATTTAATAAAAGAACAACAACAACATAAACAAAAGAAAGCATAAAACTATGTCAAAAAAAAATATTCAAGATATAAATAAAATGATAGTGAAAAATAATGATAATATGTTTGGTGGCAGTAAAAAGCGTCCACCCCCATCATCATCTACATCAATAACAACTTCTCCCATAAGATCACTACCATCGTCATTAACAACAGCACCCCAATTGCTAGGCATAACGGAACAGAGATCACAATACCTATTATCTCGGACGTTTTTACCACCACATTTTCCACAATCACCATCACCATCATCACCACCACCAACACCAACAAAAACAACTACAACAACAGCAACAACTTCAACAAAAGCACCAATTATAACAAAACTATTCCCCTTAACTAGAGCAGCAGCAGCAGCATTACCATGCATTGCTGTTACCACAACAATAACTAGTAAATCGGTATCTGAACCGTTAGCAGCATCACGAATAGTGTCGTCATCATTACCAACGGCGGCGGCACAACCAACGGCAATGATGGACGGTAGATCTGCAGAGCAAATATCAGCTGTTACAGCATCAACCTTGCTATCAGGAAGAACAAAATTATTACAACAGCAGCGTTCGCGCCACCGCCAGATACAACAACAACAACAAGTGCAACAGCAACAATACCATCACCTCCATCACCATCATCACCATACACCACAATTTCGTTTTCGAATTTTACCTGGACTTAAAGCCACATCGTTTTTTACCATTTTGACACTAGTTTGCTTAGAAACGGTGCTCTTGTCAACTGTATCGAATTGTGCCAAGACATTCTACATGCATTGGAATACATCAAATAGCATGTAAGTACAAAATAATCTTTATAAAATATATAATTAGAAAAATGAAAACATATACATACATATGTATGTATGTACAGTACATATGGTAGGTGTCAATTTTTTTAAATTTCAAAAACTACCACTTTGTCAGAGAAATTGTTTTTTTTATTCACAATGGTACAAATTTATAATAAGATTAAAATACCAATCATTCTATCAGAAATAAAACTTTTACTGTTTAATTATTCGCTAGTTTCCAACGATCATCTTAAACGCTTAGGTCCGGTTTGATGGTGCTGGAGTTAATAAATTTAACCTGAGTTAACTCTGTGAAGCAATTTTTCAACTTTCCGTTGTTAAAAATCTATCTAAATTAAAGTGAGACTATTTAAATTCTTTCTCACTATATTGGATTCAGCTATTTCAAGACCATTGTCGCCTTACCGTTTACTGGTAACCGGTTGTTAGTACATACATAATGTATTAAAAAAATTTAATAAACTCTGTAGTGTCCGACCGAAGGTCGATTTTCAGCCGAAGCCGAAGCCGAATTATTAGGCTGAAAGAAAATCTTCGGCCGGAGCCGAAGCCGAAGCCTAAGGTTGAAAAAAGTCAAGAATTCTCCTTTCCAATTGGATAAAAATATTATTTTTATTAAAATTTATTGCTTAAAAAAACATAAGACAAATAAAATAAAAATAACTAATAACTAATTAGTAATTATAAAGAAAAAAGAAATAAATAATTCATTTTTAGTAATAATTTTTATGATGGCACACATGTGTTTTGAAATTTTTGAATACCTACCGAAGAAAAGATTGCAATCTTTTCTTCGTTATTCAAAAATTTCAAAAATTGAAATTTTTTCCGGCGCCTAGTACGATGCTCGATATAATAAACAGATTCTTCGGCTTCCGCCAAAACTTCGGCCTAAAATGCCGAAGCCGAAGGTTTGGCCGAATGTTGTTTTTTTGGCCGAAGCTTCGGTCGGACACTAAAACTCTGAATGAAGTACCACATTACTGGCAGTTTTCCATGGTTATGTTGAAAACATTTTTTGCAAATGCTTTTCTTGTTTTGAAATGAAAAGACCAGTTATGCTCTTTAACCTTGGAAGTCACCAAGTTTACCAATTCTTTCTTGTTCATTGAGTTATGGCAGTTGAGTGTTGCTAGATACAATCCTTAAAAATCTTTAACCTTTTTTTTTGATCCAGGTAGATTCCTTTAAATTGTCACAAACGAAATTTAACTTTTGCTCTTGGCTATGGTGAGGCTAGAGATCACTCGCTCAAATCATAATGAATCGATAGTGCTGTAGGGGCAATTAAAGTATACGTAGTTTTAAGGAAAGAAGTTAGTGGAAGCTAAGGTATGAAGTATGCTGTATGTACCTTTCTGAACCATCTTGAATTCTGAATGAATTTCTAAATGTTTCTTAGTGGAAAAACCTATAAAGACCTATAAACCAGTTCTTCCGAAAATATTCTCCTAGGGTTGCTTTTCGGATTCTGAATTATGGCATTCACCACAAAGAAAATGAGATGATTCCTCGTCCGCCTCTTTATTCTAAAACCCATTGCATAAGTCAAATGTACTGATGTCCATTTTGCTCATGAGTTGCAACCCGTTAGAATTAGAAGTTCAGACTAGAGGGACAGTATTCAGTTATTTTCAAAAAGTCAGAGTGAGTAGGTTTGGTTAAGACAAGAAAAAAATCGTATGGGATGGGGGTCTATTTCCCCCCCCTTTAGGCGGGAGGGGCAATTTTCTAACAAATTTACTTGAAACGGAAACAAAATTATTTCAAAAAAACGCTTTAACTTACAATTCCATGCTATACCTTTTTGGAAAGCTTTCCAAAAAGGTATAGCATGGCATTGTAAGTTTAACCGTTGTTTTTAAATAATTTTGTTTCCGTTTTAAGGCATTTTTTTTAGAAAATTGCTCCTCCCGCCTAAACGGGGGGAAATAGACCCCCCCCTCCCAAACTATTTTTTTCTTGTCTTAACCCAACCTACTCATTCTGACTTTTTGGTGCACCTTATACCAATCACCCTGTATAAGACCCGACGTCACTTCTTTTGTAAATAGATCGAGAGATTGATCGTTGGGGTTGACGTGCTGGGTTTTATACAACCAACCAACCAACACAACGAAACACCCTGGTTTGACGATGAATGTCGGCAAGCAAATACAGTTATTCAAAATATTCTTATTAAACAAAAATAGTGGAGGGATGTCGTAGTAGGTTCTGAAGTTCTGAAATTTTACAATCCCAGGACCCTGAAATACATTTTGGTATTATAATTGCATTTTTCTATATGTTTGTACCATAATTTTTAGTTTTCGGCAATTTCTTTTGTTTTTAGTTAATTTTCCATCACTTCGTAGATTGGTCTTTAAAAAATATGGAACGTCGTGATGTTTTTTATTTTAGGTATTTCAAATGAACTTTCCGTTATGAAAAAAGATGTAGTTTTTTTGAAGATTAACCTATTTAAAATTTGTATTTGATTTAGAGCAGTGTTTCCCAACCATTTTTGGCTATGTCCCGCCTGGACCTTTCCAAAATCCCCAAAATGTCCCTTATTCATTAACATTACGCATGTTCAGGAAAATGAGATCTCGGCAATCTCAGTTAAATGAACAAGACTCCTCCGCAAAATTTCTCAGTTTTGCTGTCAAAACTCTGAGGAAAAAAAATCTCCGAGATCCCATTTATCTAAACGAGCCTGTTATACACCTAAACAATTTTTAACATATAAAATCTGAAATGTTCAATAAAAAAATTGAATGGCTGATATAAGGAGGGTTCACATTCAATGACGTGTCGCCCGACCCAAGTCGTTTTGGTAGCGTTCACATTCAACGACTGTCGTACCGACTTCATTTGAAAAAAAATTTTCAAAGAGCGAACATGGCTCGAAGGTTCATTATTTTCTTTTATTCTCATATTCTCTTTTAATCTTACAAACAAAATTGAAAGAAGACGTAAAAATGAAATTTTCGGTCGTCCGACTGCTGTTCACATTTACTACACCGGTCATTCGACAGCGCAAATTATTTAAAAAAAAAATGAACTACAAGCTAGTCGATCGAACGGTCGTTCGACTGGTGTTCACATTACAAAAGTCTAACATGTCGTTGAATGTGAATGGCCCTATTAGGAAGAAATCCATAGAAAATAAGTAAACACAGTTTGTTTTCAAAAAATTGTAGAACCGAACCTTAAGTAAAAAAAAATTCAATAATAGGAATATGTAAGTATCTATAATTACATATTTAAGTTTAGTGAAATCCTTCCGCGAGATGCCTCCTGTAAATAGATTTTATGTCAGGTAAAAAATTTTAGAAAACTTCTATATCATTTCCTTTTTTATAAATCCAGACGATTTATTTTTTATCAGCAAGTCATTTATGACATTAAATCCGCATTTGATGAATGACAGATCTGGGATGCGTTCAGAAATATATCTCCAAGGGTGGAAACACAAGATGCATAGATTCTTCGAAGTGAAGTGTAATACAGGATAATTTTAAATAGCCCCTCCCTATAAAATCAAATTGCCACGTTGGAAAAACTTGATTTAGAGGGTTTTAGATTTTGACAAAATTAAAAAAATCATCGTACTGTATAATAGTATTTGATCATGTAAAAAGTAAAAAAATTGTTCGGCGCTCGTGTAGGGCCTAGTGACTTACAACTCTAAACCATTCCTGTGTGCGTGTTATTGGCAGGAATAGAGGGTACTTACAATTTTCTACCGAATCCGAACGGCTAGGGTGAGAAGCGCTTTTTCATGAGGCAGTAACCCGTGAAAAACATTTATGATTTTAGGTGGCATATTATGCTGAGAAGCGAACCCAAGACCTTTGGTGTAATAGTCCAACGCACTACCCATTACGCCACGGGCTACTATGTATTTTATATAATTTACTGAAGGAAATTGGGCTTAATGATTATTGAAAATTTAATTAAAAAAAATAATTCATTCTTTTCCCGACGTTTCTTGTACTGTTTATTTGATAAAAACTACGAAACCAATACTTGTCGTAAAAATACTTGCAGATAAAAAATGTTTTGCTCGCATTGAATTGAATTCAAATAAAATCCCAACACGTAAGATTATGGAGTTACGACTTTTTGCAGTTTCACCGAGACGCGACGCACGTTATGCTGTGGGTTCGTAAGAATTTTGCTCTGAATTCGTCGATGGGTGCATTATTTACATATATTGATGATGATTTTGCTGTGATGCCTTTAGCTTGATGGTTAATTAAATGGGTAAACACTTTAAAAAATTCAAATTTGCTGATTTTTTTGGGGTAGGTACGGAACTTAATCCAGTTCTTGTGAATACTCTGTCCCACTGATGTGCAATGATATAGGATGACATACGACGAGGTAAGGTAGACTTTAACAATTTAAACCACTAGGGAGGTGTCTGTTCCTATTTTTTTTTTGTCTAAGGTTATTGACTTACGCCCATTTAACACGAAGAAAAAAATTATTTGTTGGTGTCCTGCGTTTATGTCGCTATAGCTGCCTGCCGCCATCATCACCTCGCATCTTCGTCACTTGCTCTCACAATAATGTTGGTGTATATGAGTTGATGAGTGGTGTGTTGTTGGGGTTGGAATGTTAGGTTAGGATTTGAACTGAAAATGACGCAAAGAGGACTTGAGTCCTCTTGTAGGTGTTATATTATACTTTCATGGATGGCGGGCGCATCACGAAAAGTAAAGCAAACAAAAAAATTATAGGTGTATTCAAATCTAAATATCACAAAAGTTTTCTTGGAACTTATTCAATGAAATGTTTTGAGAGAGCCTAGTTTATAAAGTAAAGTAAATAAAATAAATTAAAGAATAAATCGATTCTGTCAGTTAATCTGTCGCAAATTATGCAACAACTTTAGCTTCTTTTTTTTTTCTATATTCAAAGACCTCGACCATGATGATCTCTTCTACCAGCACGTGCTTCTGCCTTCCATCAGTAGGTAAGAAAATATTGGCAAAAATTATTCTTACCGAAATTCATATTCCGAGAGCGATATAAGCTATTCATATTGTACAAGTTTTTCATCGTCAGATCACGCGTGTAATATCAGAACACCGAAAACCAATTCTTTAGCAATTTAAGGATTTCAGTTTGAATTACGGGATTTTGTGTTTTCTTGATTAAGTTTTCTGGATTTCGTGTTTTCTTATTTTTGTGTGTGTTTTCTGAATTTTGTGTTTTCTTGATTTTGTGTTTTCTGGATTTTGTGTTTTCTGTGATTTTGTGTGTTCTAGATTTTCTGTTTTGTTTTTGGGTTTTCGGATTTTTGAGTTTTCTGAATTTTTGGGTTTTCTGAATTTTTGAGTTTTTTAGGAATTTGTGTTTTCTGGATTTTGAGGTTTCTGTATTTTTGGTTTTCACTGCAGATATGTAGTTCGACTCCTGAGACAAAAAAAAACATAAAACATTGCGCAACAAAACTAAACAACTAATTAAAGACTTACAAACGGTAAATAATTAAGCTAAAATAAACGATTATATAAAATTATAAGGTTTTACCCGTTTTCAAGGGGGTGCTTGCTGAGATTATAGCTGATTGGTGAATTTTCATTTCTTCAAATTTAAAAATTCGCCTCAAAGTTCGTAGACAAAAGTCAATTTTGGTTCGTCGTCCCTACTTTGGTTTATGATTACTTCCAAGCCCCAGAATTAACCACAACAAAAACGTATGTGGTATTAAGAATCACAAAAGGAAAAATGCATATTGGAAGATATGTTTTTTTTTTTCTTCGCTCTAGAAGCAAAACCCTCAGTCCTGAGTATATAGCTACATTATATAAATTTATATACAAATGGCTCATACATGTAGTATAACTAGAGTGAGAAAGCTCAAGTTTTTTCGTTGTTTGTTGTTGTTTTTCTTCGAGTTTTATAACATAAAATAAAAAAAATGCGTGACACATTTCCCACTCTAAGCCTGATCACACCCCTTTCATTCTATGCTCAGGGGTGGTATTCTAAATTCTCTACCCCACGTCAGGGAGCCATCAAGAGGTTCAGGTAGGTTTTTTTTTTTTTACTTCTGCTTTGTCTTCCTATTTCAAATACTTAGTTTAAAACCAAAACATTCCCATATGCATTTACGACCGACATAGTATGTGAGAAGCTTTTGCATAAAAGCATCAGCACCTCCATCAATATCCAACTCCTCTCCCTATCATAATATGCATATATGTACTCCGAGACTGCCGAGACACCGACAGCACAAAAACTTAAATCCCTCGACCTCATAGGTTTGCCATACTTTTGTGACTGGCAGAAATGTGCGGACGACCAAAGATGATGGTGATATGTTCGTGTTTTTTATTTTCAATTTTTCACTCCTCACAGTCACTGTTATTTTAATAGAATCTTTTACGGGGGGAAGGATAGTACCTATACGAAAACTGAATCTGATTCTGAGGATGAGTCTGAATCTGAGGAACTTCTTTCATAGTCGTCGTGGTCGTAGCAGCCACCGCGGTATTAATTATAAAGTTGTTGATATTTTAACCAACCAACCACCCATCGGGTTCTTGTTTTATTCATTTCAACAAAACCATATGAAAAAAGCGGTAGCTGCAGCAAGGCACAATTTTTCCTCCCTTGTCTTAGAGCGAATGCTGAGTGAAGTGATGGGTGCATGGTGGCGACGGCGACGGCGACGGCGATAATGGCGATGGCTTAAATATTGGGTGTAAGTATCTGCGTCAGATGCGTACATAGGTTTCCGGTCAGGGGTGAGCATTTTTATTTTTAAATCTGGGAACATCCCTAAGCCAAGTGTCTTTTTTTTTATTGTAAGTAGGTCCTGCTGTGTCTCTTGACTGAGATTTAGGTAAAACTATAAAAGATTATTGAAATAACCGTGAGTGCCAGGACCCACGGTTAAGATGTCACAGAACACGGCGATTTCGAACTGTCAACTAATTTTGAAAATAATTTTATTAAATATTAATCTTGTTCGTTAACTTCCTAAAACTGCCCATTTTTACTATTTTTAGTCAAGACTGGTAAAGTTTTAAATAAAAATAAATAATAAATAAATAAATAATAAATACATAAATAAAAAATAGAATAGATAGCATCTGTCAGTTTTAAGCAAGTTAACGAACAGACCTATTATGTATCAACTACTGGGTAGGCCAAATACAAGTTTCTTTTTAAAAATACAATAAAATGAACAAATTAAATTTTTGCCATAATAGCTTTATTAGCAAGAGCAAACATTCCCAATAATTATGGAACATAACGTCGTTCAAGTGGCTACCTCGGTTGGCTTCGCAGTACCGCATTCTGTCACTCCAATTTTCCTAGACCTTGTTGATGATTTCAGGCTGTAGCTCACGGATTGCTTTGATGATATTGGCTTTAAGTGCTTGGATCGTTTCTGGATTGGTTGGCAAAACATAGGTCCTTCACGGTTCCCCAAAAAAAAAAATCTAAAAAGGATCAAATCGCAGCTCCAAGGCGGCCAATTGACATTGCCAAGACGGTTAATATCACGATTTGGGAATTTGGTGCGCAAAAGATCCATTGGGGCATGGGCTTTGTGGCATGGCGCGCCATCTTGCATGAACCAGAGGTCGTCCAAATCCATGTCTTAAATTTTAGTAAAAAAAATATCGGTTAACATGGCTCTGTAACTCCCACCGTTGACCGAAACGTTGTTCCCAGTAGCCACATTTCATAAGCTTTATTAACAAGAGAAATGTCATTTGTTATTTTGATTGAATGAGTTAACTTGTTTTTGTGTAGAACACTTTAATACAAGCATTTTTTACTATAGGAGGGGGGTCTATCTCCCCCCGTTTTGGGAGGGAGGGGCAATTTCATGAAAAAAGTACTAAAAATGGAAAAAAATATTTAAAAATAACGGTAATACCTACAATTAAGTATTATACTTTTTTTTAATCTATGCATAGTTTTTGAAAAAACGAGTTTCAAACTCAAAATTTGGAGAAAAAAAATGTTTAAAGTAAAATTTTTCAATACTTTGAGATTTTATATTATTTTTTTTTCTTACAATTTGTTGCTCTTATTAATTTTAATCAAAAACTGAAAAAAAGATGATTATGTCTTCTAGTTTTCGAGAAAATTGTAAATTACCAATTTTTTTTACTTGACAAAATTTGATAGTGATAATGGATAATGTGATTAATTCTTATACATACTCTATCATACTCCCCCCGCATCCAGCTTTACGTCGTATAAACAGTGAGGTATGTATGGGGGGGGGGAATTCTGCCATAAAATCATTAAGTTTCAGTTTTTGATTAAGAATTAATAAGAGCAACAAATTGCAAGAAAAAAAAATAATATAAAATCTGAAAGTATTTACAAATTTTACTTCAAACATTTTTTAATGTTTTTTCCCAAATTTTGAGTTTGAAACTCGTTTTTAAAAAAACCATGCACAGATTTAACTTGGTTTGAAAACTGGCTAATAGGACAGAGTATTGGCTTTAAAAAAAAGGTGGAATACTTTATTGTAGGTACTACCGTTATTTTTTAATAATTTTTTTTCCATTTTTAGTACTTTTTCATGAAATTGCCCTTTCCGCCAAAACGGGGTGAGATAGACCCCTCATCATCATCGGCATCGTCATCATCATCATAATCCTCATCATAATCATCATCATAATCATCATCGTCATCATCATCATCATCATCATCATCATCATCATCATCATCATCATCATCATCATCATCATCATCATCATCATCATCATCATCATCATCATCATCATCATCATCATCATCATCATCATCATCATCATCATCATCATCATCATCATCATCATCATCATCATCATCATCATCATCATCATCATCATCATCATCATCATCATCATCATCATCATCATCATCATCATCATCATCATCATCATCATCATCATCATCATCATCATAATTATCACCATCATCATTATCGTCATAATACATGTATTGTGATGTCTTTATTGATGATTGCTTCTGTCAGAAACATAAACACACTTCTCTCCCATATATGTACATATATTCTTTATATGTGCATACATATAGGTAAACCTTACCTTATTTATGAAGAGTTTTGCTTTGATGGTTGGCAGTTGCCATTTAATAACAAAAAAATAGAAAAAAAGTAAGGAAGGGAAAAACAACAACATGATTTGGAAGAAGTGTGTTCACGCCTCTTCACACTCCACTCGATCTACTCTTTCACTGAAAAAGTTATGGTTTGGGTTTGGGTGTGTTTCTGTTTGAAAAAAGCTAGACAGGGAGGAAGAAAGAGAAAAGAAGAGAGAGAGTGGGAAAAAGTGCGTTTTCGTTTCTGTTTTTGATGTCCTGTTTTTTTTTTGTCGGTAGTATAGATGCCTTTCTCTTTTTTTTTTTTGTACGTCTCAACGTTGCCGTTGTTTTATTTATTATTTTTTTGTTTTAATTATTTTATTAAAAAAAAGATAGCATAGAAAGCACAGCACACAGTACACAGCACACAGTTAAACTGATTAAACTTATACAATGTGGCAAGTTATGGATTCGTTAAAAAATTGAACTCGATATTTTTATCAAATTCGACATTACGATGACAGCGAAGTCGAAAAAAGTTGGTATCGAAATTCGTTCGCCTGCAGAGCAAATGGGTGGGGGGTCAATTTTTTGTTATTCCTCCCGACAGTTTTTTAAATATTTGATGTTGATGTAAATTAAATATGTTCAATATTGGGTACGTTCGTTCGTACTTCAAACTAAATCGAAAGATCGAGTTGAGTTTGAGTGAAATTTGGCTGACAGTTCGAACTCGTCGCGTTCTGTGATGTAAAACCAGCACTTGAATATGTATTTAATTTGATGTTTACATAACTTAACCGTGAGTCCCGCCACTCACTCTTTTTTTTAAAGACCAAAAATAACGGTACCTGCAGTACAATTTTTTTTTTTAGCAATAATGAAAATCTTATTTTTCTCAAAAACCTGCCCACAAAAGTTAGTCATTTTTTTTTATAAAAAACGCCACCAGTTTTTTAAAAAAATGTTCCGAAAATGGTTATAAATAATTTCTATGCGATGTATCGCATAGAACCTTTTTTTTGATTTTCTATTTTCTCAAAACTGGTTGAATTGATTTTAGTTCTTTTTTTAAGGAGAATATTTTGAAAAGTTTTAAAAATGTTGTATACTTAAATTTCCAATTTTTTTTTATTTTGGAGTTTTAAACAATGTTTTTTTTTTGAAAACTTAATAATTCGAAAACTACTTTGTCGATTTTTATTAAACTTGGCACCCAGCAGATTTTTTTAACATTATTTAGCAGATTCTAAACAAAACATAATTTTATAATTAAAACCAGTAATAACGGTACCTACGATACAAGTGTTTAAAAACCATTAAGGAAAATCAAATTGTTTTCAAAAACGACTCCGATTTTGTCGAAAATTTTTAAGCGAGCTAATATCAGTACGCTCTACCATATTTTTGAAACAATTTTTTTAGTTGATTATTAACGGTATTTCTCATAGAACTATCTCATAAATTAAGATTTTGTTTAAAAAGATTACTTTTGTTGTATTAATCACAAAAATGTTCAGTTTGAAATTTTGAATTTTTTTTTTGTCAAACTTCGTAGTTAACTGTGTACTTACAAAAAAGCTTACAATTTTTCATTAAATAAAATTAAAATCAACTCATCTTATGCTGTAGCAACGTTTTTATAGAAATTTAACTCTACTAAACGAGCATAGAAAGAAGTTTCGCTGTGATAATAAGAATTGTATTGTCATTTTCTCGATTAGATTCTCGTCGATATCAAAACTGTCTCATATGAAATTTCAAATCCTTCTTTATTATATTTACATAGACAAAAAAATTATGTATATAGCCTATGATATTCTACAGACAGTGGCAATGCGTGTAGAGTAAAAAAAAAAGAAGAGAATGGCGGTGGTGTAGGAATGAGGAAGCAAAGAGTACCCACGAGTACTCTGATTTGAATATACCTACCTACTACCTATAATGTGTGTTGGATTGGATGTGGATGGTGGTGTATCTGATATGTCTAGTATATGACATAAGGGTGGATTATACAACCAACCCAACACAACCCACCCACCCAACATGATGTGGTGTTGGTTTTTGTTGGTTGGGTGGGCGCTGTAGGGATATTTCTGCCTTGATGTATGGATTCGTTGGCTCTTTGCTCTCGCATCTCATTAACCTAATTTTCAAAGAATTCCGTCGCGTAGTATCCTTTTTTTTTTAATTTTTGTATTTTTGTATTTTTTTTGAGGGGTGATAGTAGGTAAAAATATTCCTGTGGGCTGAAGGACTCGTAAGAGTTATAAGTAAAAAATGCCCAACGAGACAGAGAGAGAGATTGATGAATACAGATACGGATAGTACAATGTGTGTAGGAAAGTAGATGGTTATTATTCGTTCCGGTGAAATTTGAAAGAGAAAAGGTAGAGATGATGATTCGGTACATTTCGATTTTTTATGTTTGAACGTCGCTCGGTCGTAGGGGTTGTGGAAATATTATTCAATGTTGGGTAAACCGACCACGCATTATGGCTCCTTGACACTCTCTTTCTTTCTTTATTTCTCTCTCTCTTTTTCTCTTTTCACAAAAGTCTTCTTCTTAACAATGTGGCATTTCTATTTTTCAAAAGATGGTTTCATCATCATCACTACTTGCTATGTGGGTTAGACCAATTTAGTATGTCTGTGAGAAAAAAAAAAACATAATACAAATCTGTTTTTGTCTACGCTATCCTCCGTGGCCCCCCTTGATTGATTTTTTGATGAGTTTTATTGTAGCATTCTTATAGCGTTGATAAAAATTAAACACTTTCGATCTACATAGGTTATGTCAACGCGTATTTTAATTCAGTATGAGCTCAATTAAATCTTCTGTTAACACGATTTGCAATGTTCTATATCAATATCAGCTTACCTCCTCGTTACGTTTTTTTGACTTAAACATCATGTGAAACATTATGATTGTGTGTCCATGAGACTAAAGCTACCTGTATATGCAAACTCAAAATGACTTCATCAGGGAAGGTTTTTTAGATACATGTATCCCTTTTTAGGTTCCTATTTTTGAGGTTACGTATAACAACGCGAGGACAAATTAGTAACAATTCCTGGAGCCTGATTCCGTAAAACGAAAATTATCGAACGATATACTTTTGGCAATAGCTGTATCTATCTTTCTCTTAAGATCTGATAAAGATGGGTATCTCCAAAACGATATCGTTTGATCGTTTTAGTTTTACGGAATTAGGCCCCTGATTGATTTCCTTCTTTGAAATAAACTTTAAATTTTTCCAATACATATCTTTTTTCCCTGCTTAAAAATCTCTCACTGAAAATTATAATTTGGCATTTTTAACGTTTTCAAAAAAAAAAAAAATATATACCATTTTCGAAAAAGTTTTCTATACGTCAAAAAAGCATTTCGAAAAGGTTCTTTAACACAAACTGTTTTTTTTTTTTTTTTTTTTTTGTGACGTCATTATTAGGAGCTAATTCAGTGCTACTTAAGTACCTAACAACAGAATTAAGTGCTCCAGTACTTTTGTTGTAAATGAATGTTCTGTTTACTTGATTTCAAATTAATTTACAACAAAAGTACTGGAGCACTTAAGTTTGTTGTTGGGTACTTAATTAGCACTTAATTCGTGCCTTATGATGACGTCACAAAAATTTGTTCTACTGACTTTGTTCTGCTAACTTAACATCATATTATATTGTTTAAGTTTTAATTAAGAAATTAAAAGAAACAATAATATATTTAAAAAAACGAAACATCAATAAATGTTTTTTTTTCTATTCACAGATTTCGCATAGACAACACAGACCATATTATCGATGTGAACAAAGGCAATCTGGCTTTTGAATTCGATCAAGTGCACATAATTTGTCCTGTTTATGAGCCTGGCGCATTTGAAAACGAAACTGAAAAATACATAATATATAATGTATCGAAAGTTGAATACGAAACATGTCGAATAACAAATGCTGATCCGCGTGTCATAGCCATTTGTGATAAGCCACAAAGACTTATGTTTTTTACAATAACGTTCCGGCCATTTACCCCACAACCAGGTGGTTTGGAGTTCCTTCCTGGAAATGATTATTATTTCATTTGTAAGTAAACGAAAATTATTATTTTTTTTCATTCATTAATTTACATTATAATTAATTACATTATATACACAGTTTTATGATCCAGATCATAAATCACATGATCCAAACAACGACGCAGTGCCGCCTGTTTATTTGATTTTAAGATTTTGAGTAGTGTGGCTGTTTAACTTGATAGCTTTATTCTTATTAATATATTTTTTTTAGCTCAGAGCTAAAAAGCTGCGTTTCTTTTTTCGTTCAAAGTATGATCAAATCATGTTCAGAGCGTACTCAGAAAAGAAATTACCGAACTGTCTGAGCAACATCTGGAGCACGAAAAATGCCACACTAATGTATGTCGTTTTCCTCTCAACTAAATAATCGATTCCTGTGAAAGATTTTGGTCCCGGAACAGTTTTCGCGTTCCTTTGAGCCAAAAAAAAAAAAAAAAAATCGGTCGAATCGTGTTTTGCCTAATATGTGGACTTTCTAAGCTATAGAATAAGGAATGCTGACTATTTGTGAATTACACAAGTCGCCTTATTTTCTTTAATTTTCAGCATTTCAATATTCAATCTCGGTTTATTATCAGTTTTCTTTCACAAAACTGTGACAAAATAGTAATGGCACTCTTAAGATATTAGTGATTTGCCTGAAAAGAATGATCAATTTGAATCTTTCTAATATTTTTTTATATAATTTACAAAATGGTGTTAGGACAGTAATTACAGGATGGCAAAAAAATATTAAACATCTGACGGATTTATCTCTTTTTTTTTTGTTGTTGTGAAAAAAACTGTCAAATTTTGGGCCATTTAAACGCCAAATAGTGTAAAACGAAAAGAAATTATGATAAAATTATTATACGTGTTAATTACGTCACTGAAATTGCTTTGTGCAAGAAATAACACTTAATAATTTGTTTAACATTTCAATTAAAAAAAAAAAAATAAAAAATAAAAAATAAAAAAGGTTGAAAAAGAGATTTTTAAAATGAAGTAGATTTCAATATTTTGGTGATGGTGCGAAGTAGGAAGTAGATTTTAATTTTTTTTGAAAAAAAGAAGTAGATCTACTTCAATTGAAGTAACACATTTGGACTAAATCTGGTATAGAAAATGGTGGTTTTGAGTACTTTCTGGCTAGTACGCGAGCGAACCTACTGCTGACAAATTTCTTTTCAAAGTGATTGCACACTTTATTGAGTTTTAGGGGACGTTAAGAGAGTTTTCGATATGATCGAAATAATAAAAACGGCTAAAATATCATTTGCAACTCGAATCATTTTTGTATTTAAACATTGAAATTATTTATAAATGTACAAAATTATGCAGTAAATATTGGATAAATAACTTTTTCCATTTTTTTAGCGACATCATCAAAAGACGATCTGTATCGTCGGATAGGAGGTCGGTGTTCAACGAATAACATGAAAGTGGTTTTCAAAGTTTGTTGTGCACCAGAGGATAAAAACAATCGAACGAATGGCAACATGGGTGGAGGGAATGGCAGTATAGGTGGCGGTAATGGCGGCGGCGGAGGAGGAATTGGTAACAATGGCGTTAACGGTGGCAATAGCGGTAGCATAAATAGCAATACCGCAATACAACAACAACAGCACAATAACAATATAAATATAAATGGTGGTGGCCAATTGCCATTACCTAAATTACCTGGCATGGGTGGTGGTGGTATGGGCATGAATAACGGCGGTGGAGGTGGTCTGATGATCAACGGTAAGAGTGGCACTTCTATCAACACCAATATCGACCATGGTAACATGGGCATGAACGGTATCGGCATTGGCGGCGGCGGCGGCGGTGGTGGCGGCGGAATGAATGGCATTAATGGACAACATCCGACTGGTATTAGAATCAATAATGTGCCGTCATCGCAGCAACATCCATCACAAAAGAATGGTATGCATGGGGGTTATATTGCGCCAATGGCAAATATTAATACAAATAGCAGTAACGTTGTGCAAAGCACAATAAATTGGCCTGACTGGGGCAATCATAATAATCATAATGGCAACCAAGGCGGCAGCGACCCGGGCGGTATTAATAATACGCCAGTTTCATCAATTGGTATACACCCGCATTTCTATCCACCTCATAAAACTTCACCACGTCCTCATAATATAAATAGCGCCGCTGTTAATAACAGTAGTAGCAATTATTCACCGTCCCATAAGCCATCTAAGAAAACAAGTAAGTAGAGTAGTAACAGAAAAAAATACAAAAAAGAAAAAAAAAACAAAAACAAAACTCAAAAAAAAAAAAAAAAAAAAATCAAAAAAAAAATATTTTCCTTTTATTTAGTTTTTCCTACTGAGTTTTCTTAAAAAAAATATTTTCACTCCCTACTTTGGTTTAAAAAAAAAGACAAAAAAAATTAAACGCATGTAGGAAAAAGTTAGAAGGAGTAGTTGAGAGACAGAGAGAAAGAGTGTGAGAGAGAGAGAGAGAGAGAGAGAGAGTAACTACCGAATTCAAATTAAATATTTTGAATTACATATAATACTTTTAAGAAAAATGTTATTTTAAATGCAAGTTAAATTTTGTTCACAAAATTCACTTTGTGTATCTCTCTCTCTCTCTCTTGGTCTCTCACTCTCTGCTTCTCTCTCATTATTCCTCTTTAAACATCCTCCTCCATGCAGATCTATTTTAATAAATTTTGATTAAATTGCTTTTGGACAGCATTTGTGGCTATGAATTTTGAATGCATCTTCTTTTTTGATTTCTTTTTTTTTTATAAATTTTATTTTATACAAAAATAAACCTATTTTGGCTCTGTTCGATTTGACAATTTTGATGAAACTTTCCAAACTAAAAAAAAAAATATACATATATAACTTTTGTTTTTTTTTCTTTTATTGTTAACTCTTTTTCCGACAGTGGGTGCGCTATGGGATGGGTAATATTTGCATTGGCTAAACATTTTAATTTATTAAAAAAGAGTATTGAATTTAATTTTGTTGAAAATCGCGAAAGTTTTAATACTTTTGCGCTATTTATACCAATTGTCACTACTCGTTCTTCAAAAGAAAAAAAAAAACATTAACATTAAAACATTAATACATATAAACAATTACATTAATAAATAATAATAATCATAATAATTAAAAAAAAAACTTATGGTAAGTTACTTAAAAAAATACTCAATTATACTGCATCACTGCCGTCTTGAATTTCTCAGCTATAAAAAAAAACAAAAAGATTTCATATTCTAAACCGTGTTCCATATATTGGTGCTATGATGACAAGCACTTAATTATTTTTAAATAAAAAAAGAGAGGAGAGCCATTATTTTTACTGTATTTCCTCGCAGTTGGGGTTTCACAGTAATACATTATTTAACCATCAATTTTTAAACATATTTTATGTATATTTTCGATTTTATTATTTTATATATATTTTATATATTTATACATAGATAATAGATATAATCCACAATGATTTCAATTTATCCCGCTATAATTAGAAGAGAAAACAAAATATTTTTTAATTTGAATTTCAAGAATAGGTAAATACGAAGTTGAAAAATTTGATCTCTAAACGGAGTCAGAGTTAATTTTTGTTTGCAACAATTGATAATCTTTTTTTTTTTACTAGATGTACTCGCATGTTTCGTACGTTATCACATATGTTGGAAAATTAAAAAAAAAAATCATGTTTGAAAGTTTAAAATTGGTGTTTAAAATATTATTCATTACATTTTGAGATGTTCGATAACTAAAATAGGTAGATTTTATTTATACAAATACATTTTCTAGTCAACAAAAATAATTATTAGTAAATGGCTGTTTTTCGAAACAGACAACGAACCTTAAAACTTGCCACCAAACCACTGACTTACTCATATAAATTGTGGTTGTAATTTTTTGCAAAGTTTTGTTCACTTCACCAAGTCCAGTCTGCACCACACGCCAGAATGATCGAGTTACTATTCCCAATTTATAGGCCATCGTAAGTGCTTTTTCCGTAGTTTTTTTTAAATAGATTTCGGGCTTTGACAAGGTAGAGCTTTGAAGATAGACAGATATCTTTCCTGTACCGACAATTTTTGTTGAACTGAGTGGAGAGCTACATATATTTCAAAGCAAGCTTTTGTCATCGTTTATACAATATTAAACAAATGCAAAAAAAATCTGGATTTTGCCCAGTAGCGAATAAAAATTGCAATAAATTACTTCAATAAAACACATAGAGCTAACTTGGTTTCCCGAATTTTTCCGTTTACAGTTTTTTTTTTTTCTAATACAAAAGTTACTCGATATCATCGGATTTACTTGCTGTCCTACAGGTAAATTCGATTTTTACTCGCGTGTATCTACCGTGCTCTTGTAAAGACTATTATGTTTGTTTTCCCCAAATAACAAAAGACTCCTTGCATGTAGAGCCCTTAAAACATCGATTAAATTTCAAAAAATATTTCCTTTAAATGCTGAAAGTCGACAAAAAGACGTAGATTAGGTGGACATCCGAATTGTTTATAATTAGTAGAAAACACTTAGGGCCAGAGAATTAAATCTGTACCATCATTTTAAATGGCGCTAATAAATCAGATGATTAGCGATTTCCATGATGAAGAATTCTAATTATGGATTCCTTTATAAAAATTTAGCTAATCATGCCATTCGATAATTTACCAGTTCCAATAATTCTTGATTAAACACCATCAACTGTGAAAAAACTTGTCTATCGTTTTCGAGTAACATGGTGCCACTTCAAATTAAAGCTTACTGATCTTTGGGTTCTCGCGCACATCTTTTTCGCCCATCTCAATTGTTTCTTTTTCTTAATTTGACTTCTTGTCATGTCCTACAAGTTTGTCGAGTTAAATTGAAATCGCCCTGTTCAAACGTGTCATTTTTATTGTTTTACAGTAGTTTCGGTAGCCATATTGTATTTTATTCACGTAGTTTAGTAAACTTGGCCCAGTTCTTAATTTAAATGGACCAATTGAACAAAAAAATAAAACTGTATTATTTTTTTATTTTTCTGTAATTTTATTATTATTTTTTATAATAATTAGGAGCAATTTAAGATGATATTTTTGTTTTTCCAATTTGATATGACTTTAACGTTTGACGTCAGATGTCGCAAACATGAGCGAAGAATTTTTCATTTCAAAATATTTTCAAGTCATTTCCAATCTTATTTCCAGTCTGCCCATTTAAATGTCAACTGTAACCAAAAATTGGACAGTTGTTTCTCGTCAAAAGAGACAATTTACAATTTTTTCGCTTAGATAAAAAAAAACACATTTCGATGGACTCAATAAATTCATTGCTTAAATGAAGCAAGAGAATATTTTCTCTCAATCCACCAACAATCCGTAACCTAGACATCACTGTTTCCGTTGCCTTCAAACATTGAATAGTCGCGCGATCGAAATCGCAAGTGCTTAAAACTTAATATATTTCTATAATGTATAATATTCTCATATTCTTGAGACATAACTTTTCTAGACTGGCCTAATGTCCATAATGTAGTTAGTTAAGTATTTGGTTTTTTATATTTTACTTTTCAATTTTACTTCGTTTTGTTTCTTGTTTTTGTGAAAATTCATCGTAATTATGACTTTGAATTTGTTTTTTTTTTTATAATTTTTTTTTATGTATTTGATATTTTATTCTAAGTATTGATCTTATTCAAACATGTAAAGAGCTCATCAAATTTTACTATAAGAAAAATAAGTAATTTATGAGACTGATGCTAGTAGACTTTATCCAATACAATCCCCCGTAGGTATTATTATTTTTTTTTTAACAAAATAATAAGTACTTAACCTATAAAATTAAAAAAAAAATGCTAGAATAATTGTAAGGGAGACTCCCTCCCCCGTAGGTGCTAATGATTTAGTAGTTTTCTCTCTTCCTTGATTCGATTTTATCTATAGATGTATTTTATTATTTTCTTTGACTTTCTAGATTGTTTTCTTTATAAAATACAAAATATAGCTTGAAATATTTGCCATGAATGTGCTAAAATTATACTCGCCGTAATATAAAACAAATAATTATAAAAAAAAACAACGTAACTTGCACAACTTGATTTAATATTTGCCACCAACAACAATTTTGAATAAAAAATATATATAAATATTTTATTTCAAATTTAAAAAAAATATATATATAATAATCCTCAAATTTTCTTCCATTCCTTTTTTTTTGTTCTTTTTTCTCTTTTCCAAAAAAAAAAAAACCACAATTTCACCCGTGTATTAGATGATTATGACAAACATCCCAATGAAGTGGTCAAAAATGAAGAACTCACCTACAACAGTGCAGCTCCATCTTTGTTTAAAATGCGGCGGCGAAGGACATCCGAACAACAACAACCACCAAACGAATCAGCCGCAACAACAACACCATCATTGACGACGACGCGAAGCGGCAGCAAATACAGCTTGCGTTTTAAAACGAAATCCTCCTCAAGCAAGAGCATTTATCAGAAAATAAAGTCATTGCTGCAACTATTGCTATTCACAAGCAATCATCGTAATCGTATTAATACAATCAATACCTTTATGAATTTTGTTTCTAATTATAATCCTATTATTCTAACAACAACAGTCCTAGTTACTTTAATAAACTTATTTCAATATAAATTATCATCATCGTGGAGTGTGATGCGGCTATGTAATTCATCATCATCATCAACATCATCATCATCATCGAAAGTGCCACCACCAACGAGGACGTCGTCTAATAAACTTACGCCCAAATTTTCGTCCTCATCTCCACCAAAAAAAATACTCTTTTCACCTGTAGATTGTTGCATTATGGAAGAAGGCCTACGGTGAACTACAAATTATTTTTTTTTATTTAATCATTTAATTAAAAAAACAAAAACGAAACAAGAACAACTTAAAAAAGCAAACATTTGAAATAATGTTTTTTGTTTTGTTTTAAATTTAAATTAATTTAATTTAACAAAAGAAATCAATACACAGTTTTTGAGGAAATGAAAAAAAAGAAGAACATGAACAAATTTTTATTAATAAAACTAAAATTTCTTATCATTAATAATATTATAAATATTACCGTAAAATTAAGGAACACAATTTATATATACACACATAAATTTTACATATATATGTTATGTATATATACTTTATATATATGTTGTGTATAGAGTATGTATATATACATACATAGTATTGGCGTGGGTAAAGAAATATCAACTATTTTTTTGTATTTGTATAAAGTGAAAAATTGATTACTTGACATCCTAAGAAAAGTCTAAGTTTAATATATATATATGCCTTATCATTATCATTAAGCGGTACTACCTTCATATTGTTATTTCAATTATTTCTAAGTTTTTTCAACGTGGCTTTAACATCAAAAATGATTTCCCAGTATTCTCGAAGCTGATAGACTTGAAATCTTGAAGTGAATAAACTACTTTTTAATCAAACACTTTGAATTCGTTCTTTGAAGTCTTTTAAAAGTGTTTTGTTGTCTTCAAGAAATTATTAAAGTTTTTTTTTCTGTTTATAGTATTTTTAACTGCCTAAAAAATATTTTTCACAAATTGAAGTATTTTTAAGTCGTTTTTTTCCTGTTTGAAGTCTTTCGACGGTTTTCGAAAATGTAATTTGCGTCAAAAATGCAATTGCAATGTATTCAACGCAAACTGCAAGTCAAGCAAGTTCGAAAAACTAAAACGAAATTTGTATGCAAATGCATTATTTTCGATAACGCAGTTCGTATGTTCGATAACATCATTTGCGATAATAAAATTTGCACTGACGTCGATCAAACAGATTTTGTGCAAGCAGATTTCATATTTGACGATAGCAATATCTGCGTCAAAAAATGACGATCATTTGACGTTTTCGAATACGGCCTTACTTGTTGTTGACGTATATTCCATAAACTTGTATAAAATTATGTAAAATTTTTCTTTGTAAAATTAATTATTAATTAAACTGTAAAATCAGCGGGCGATATTTCATACATCCAGAGTACATAGATCTACACACCACTGTTCGATCGATCGTTTTAGAACCAGCGACCATTCTACAATTTTCTTTACCCTTTTCGTGTATTTCCTTTTAAATTTTTATTTTTGATGATTGCCGTAATCAAAAGAAGCATAACTTAAGTTTTGCTCTAAACTAAAAAAGAAAAAAAGGTCTTAAATTATTCGCCGCGTCTTATCATCGCTCATAACCCATATTAACTCTTCCCATGGTAATAAAAAGATACGGATCATGACAACTGTGTTTTATACCTATCTTTGTTTCCTTATGTTCGTTTATTTTTCATGTATTTACTGTCTTTTTTTTTACACTAACTTAATGTTTGTCGTTTTATCATAAATGATCATCGAAAAACATGGATTACAAAAATGATCCTGGGGGTCGATTCCCGTTCTGTGAAGTGATAAATTTATCAAAACTTCAAACGTATATAATTCAACTTTGGGCGTGTTTAAAAAAAGAAAAATCAAACGTCAAACAAAATCAACGAAACTTTAATATTTAATTTCAATTTTTTACACCCATCCATAATCGAATTATGGACGTGTGAAGTTTTGAAAAATTTATCACTCCACAGCTTCACAGAACGGGAATCAACGCCCTGTTCTCTATCGAGATCACGCATGATCCAAAAACTTAGTTTTTAACTTGACGGTAAAGAAAAAGACAACACAACGAGGAAAATAAACAAACACAAGGAAAAAGTGGATTATAAAACGTTGTTACACAAATCTAATATGTATACTGTTGTGTTTTATTTTCATGGGATGGATCACACTTCGATTTCCATAGCCTACGTTTAAACTCACGTACGAGATTTTGAACAGTGAAAGCTGTTGTGAAGTATTTAATGTGTGCATCCTGAAAGTCGTAATCCATTTTCGAATATTTTTTTTTTCATTACACTGAAACTTAAAGCTTATTAAAAAAAATTAAAGAAATTTTATTCGGCGGCGATTTAATTTTATTTCCAATCGACAATTATTACATAAATCATTCCTAACTGTTTATATTAAGGCTAGTATGTTAATAGGCTTTTATTTTAAGGTTGTCTACTACTACTTTATACGAAAACAAAAAATTAGCTGTTTTTTCTTGTATGTTCCCACAATAATATAGATATATTTGATTTAAAAAAAGAAACAAAAACCAATGTGTATAAGAAAAATGCATTTAAGTTGAAACAGATGCTGACAAAAAAAATTCTAAGCGAGTGCACAGTGCGGTTCACTAAGTTCTCAGACGCACTTAAAACAAAATTACAATCTTTTCAACAAAAAAAAAAAGTATTAATTTATGTATAGTTACTAACTAATCATGTAAAATAATTTTAATTGACAAATTATTCCAATCTGAAAAAGTTTTCAGACAACTTTTTAATTGAAAATGTTAAAAAAAATTAACGATTGGAGCGAGAAGTTTTAATATACTGAAAAACTATTGTTATTTTGTATACATTATGCATAGATATATATGTTTACTAAAAACTAACTACAAATTTTGCCTAAGCTCCCCCAACGTGACAAAAACAATCTGTGTAATTTTCAACGATCATCAAAACTAAAAAAGACCTTGGGATCGGTAGGGGTAACTTAGTGAATTCCCTAAGGAACTAGACAATGACTAAACCAAAACCACTAAGTCAATTCGAAACACGCAACGGCAATTCATAACTTTGTTATTTATTTCTTTTTTACTCAAAGAGTTTTTATGTTTACATTTTTTGAGAATTTTTGAAGCTTTACCAACACTATAATGGGTTTATCTCTAAAATATAAAACTTGTTAATAAGAAATTAAATCAACAGTAAGCTTGTTAACATTAAAAAATAGACATAATTTCGGCTTTGTCTGAGTACCACATTTGTAATCCCCTTAAAAGGAGGGGGAGTGCTATTCCATTCTACAAATCGTCATCAGAAAATGATATCATTAATCTATAAGGGGTTTTCGTGTGATAACACACTTGCAGTTCGGCTGCCAAGTTTTCGCACCATCACCAAGTTTAAATGAAACATCAACACTCGGGTGAGCTACAACCGAGATTTTTATAGGCTATAGCTTATAGGTTATAGCTATTTCACGACTGCCAGGCCGATCATCAGACTCCTTTTCAGTGGTGCTTGGTCATTGTTCAATTTTAATTAGAAAAACTTTTATGCCCAGCTGGGACTCGAACTTGGACCAAACTCCCTCCGAGCCAATGCGCTTCGCATTGCGCTATCAAGGTCACGTGATCAAGTCAAGTTCGAGTCCCAGCTGAGCATAAAAGTTTTTCCAATTAATTTTCTGATGATCAGCCTTGCAGTCGTGAAATAGCTATAGCTCCAGCCTATACAAATCTTGGTGGTAGCTAACCCAAGTGTTGTTGTTTCATTCAAACCTTCCATATTATTATTCCTTTTTAGGTTTTTGGGGCAAGCCCTTTCGTGCAGTCAGAATTTTGACTTTCTTAGTTACTTCGGTGAATAAGGTCAATAAAACGATTTTTATAGCATGAATTAATTATTTGTAAATTTATCTTCAAAGAGCTAAACTAGTGTGTAGTTGAAGACATTTGCAAAGAAAACCACTAGGTATGATTAAATTGTGAACGAAATGTTCATCTCCGTATTGGATATTTTTTCCAAAACCAAAAAAAGCTCATGTTGCCAAGAAATTGCACCGTCAGGTACTGCTATTGTAAAAAGTTATTTTTGGGTCACAAAAAAATTTCATTTGGATAATGTTTAAAGTATACGACATTCACATACATATACGTATGTATCCATATATAAATAGACAGAATTGTGGTATCCACCAATTTGGAAGTCTTTTTTTGTTTCATCGTTATGTCAGGTTGGATTACAATCTTAAGCTCGATTTTGTTTACGAATGCGTAACTTGCCATTTAAACTAAACTACCTATGTACTTTGTGTATTTCTTATTCATTTGGTATATTCGGAATTTGCTTTTCTTTCTTCACTTCATTCTGTTATTTCGTTGAACGAAATTTGAAATGTATTCTTTTTTATACCATGTGTTGTGTGGAATGAAAGGAATATTTGGGTGCGTTCAGAACAACTTCCTGTGGCTGTTTTCATTTATTTTAGGTTTAAATTGGTGTAATTTATTTAAAAACAGAAAACAAAATTAACCACACCACAAGTATTCAAATATTGTGACAGATAAACAAACAGCAAATTGATTGATTCCTATTATTTTTGTTCCTGTATTAATTCAAAAAAAAATATCAAGTGCTTAGCCTAATTCGATTCAAAGTAATTTACGAGGTGAAATAATTTCATGTTCGATTGCCAAATTTTCGTACCAATATTATTTTTATATTTTGCGAAGGAAGAAAACGAAGAACGATTTTATTGATATAACTTTTGAATTTCAAAATATCAGTTTAAACAAAAATTATTTCTGACCGTTTCCAAATAAGTTGAAAGGAAAAGACAACAGCGCCCCATTTAATTATCACCATACTCTGCCCAAGAAAAATTGTTAGTACAGGGCTTTTGGGAGAGATTTTTTCAAAACAGTGGTACCTGTGTATTATCATGCTTATGAATTGAAAAAATTACTACTGAAAAATATACCAATTCACTGAATAACGTACAGGAATTGCTGTTATAATTCTCCGCAAAATTGGGTACACTCCATCACGACCGTTCTGCATCAGTATTGATGGGCGATGACACACTGATCGCTGTGTGTGTTGAAAATATCGACATACAAACAGAGATACCATTCCTTATTGAAAGCAAATTATTAGACCTATTTCAATGGTTTGTTTCAAAGAGCTTCGCTTTCTGTAGCTTTTAGAAGCTTTCGAGGAAGTACCGATTTGCAGTGGTTTATGATTCAATCTCCGAAAATAGAGACAGGTTTATGCAACCCAATGCAACCAGAGTAAAAGGCAAACGTTCTACCTTTCCTGTACTGACAATTATTGTTGAAGAGTATGTATAGGTATATTGATCTATATGATCATCTCATGAAAATAAAACGATACCGACTAGTGTGACAGCTGCTTTATCTATGTTTTTTTATACTTCATGGATTTGTTTCGTTAACTTTTTAATTCACACTTCTAAAACCAATTATAAAACTAAATATCCATTCCCCTGCCAGATTTGATCTAAATGAATCAAATCTGTTAGTAAATGCAATCCACGAATTAATCGCAAAAACTTTGTCTTATCATTCAAGTTCATTTAATAAATTTCAGTAAATGGTATGGGTTTATTAAAACTAGTTCTTTAAAATAACTAATAAAAATGGTTTTGAGCTTAAAATAAGGTTAGGTTAGGTTTACTTGGCTGTCAGCAAGGAAAGCTTAGGCACCCTTATACGCTCGGGTGGAAGAAATTATGCAAACAAAATTTCAAAAATAATTAGAGCGGTTTTTTTTTCTTAATATTTTTTTATATTTAAAATTTCTTTGAGATTAAAAAAAATATGATGTGCCAATTTTAAGTTTTTAATAAAATACCTAATTTCAATAAATTCATGTATTCGTTTTCAAGATAGTCGAAATCCTTTTCTGTATTGCGATCGATCAAATCCTTTCGTTTCCAAACTCTAGGAGTTTTAAAATACTTTTCGTTTTCAATACTTGCGGAGTGAGAAAATCACAAAAGGAGTACCTATTTAAATTATAAAAAAAATTGTATATGAAAAAATCCTGTACACGAATTGTGATCGAAATCGTTGTAAGCCCTTAACGAAATTCCAAAATAAAAAAAGGTTCTATGGCAGGTAATTTTTGACAAAGGAAATATTTGATCAAAGCATTTAAATGATTTTTTGGGGCTGCAACCTAACCTAACCTAACCACGATCCGGAGAAATTTTCCATGTGATCTTACTCTGATAAATTTTTAATACGTCCATACAAAGACAACACGTAATCCTTTTTATCTGGATTTGTATTAATAAAATCCAAAAATTTGTGTTGACTGGCTGATGTAAAACAAATACATGAAAAATAAACAAACGCAAGAGGGAGGTCTTTTTTAAAACCGAGTTTCAGGGTTATACTCGAGTTAACTCCTCAAACATGTTTTTCACCAGATTTGTTGAGTTAACTGAAGAGATATTTGTGACTTATGCTGAAACAGCAATTAATAAATTAATTTGTAGATAGATATTATAACAGTTATAACTATTAATTGCCAGTAAAAACATGTGGGCATAAACTCGGGGTTTGAAACAAAACTGATTTCCCGAAATTTGCTCACAATCGAAGTACGAGGCTGTACGAGGTCGCATGAACAATACGTGTATAAACACAACTTACAAATTGGCATGGGTTTGGTCAATTCCTAGTTTATATGAAGTGTTAACCAGCTCTAGTTTATCTCAGTATTACAGAACGGGACTTAAAAGGTAAAAATAATGAGATGGAGTTTGCCTAGGAGTAATGCATTTTTGCGACTTTTTGAAAAGGATCGCCGGTTTAAACATATATTTCATGACAACTCTTACAAAAAAAGATTTACTTTTCGATAAATCATCAAAGTCATCAAAGTTGGAGGCAAAATTTAAAAAATTTCTGTATGTGTCGGGGTTACTGGGTTTTATTGGTTAAGCTGCACTGTTTTTCATTAAAAATTTATATTGCCCAAATTGACACTGACATTAAATTATTCTTGTATTAATATTATTTTAGATAATAACTAAAGATATTCCAATTTATAAGTGTTCTATTTATGTACTGCAAGGCTGCGGTCCATCGTGGCCGGTGGGCATACTTCGGGCAATCATACAGCCCTATTCTGTTAACCGTTCGCGTGAATTTTCGTATTCTGCTATGCGTCAGAGGAAAACGAATGCTTCAAAAATCATATAAATTGCGATATAAATAAAATTTTAACAATTAGATTCTTTCAAGAACTTCAAAAATAATTGTTGATAGAGCTTAGTGCCCGTACAAAAAAATTTTAAGTTGAAAAGTTTAAAGAATAATTTGTGAAAAGAGAAGTGAACAATTCATGTGAATTGAAAAATTCGATCCGATCGGATCGCATAGCAGAATAGGGCTGATAGAATTTATTTTAAGCATCTCGATGTGAGTTAATCATTTAATACTTTTCATTGCTATAAATTGTAATATCCAAGTCTTGCCCAGTAACTATGTAAATCAGAAGACTGATTATGGAATTCGAAGCGAGTCATCGTATTGTTTTTATAGCATTTGATTTTCGGTATTCCAGGGGTGCCAGCATGTAACTTGATACAATCTAGTTTAGTGGAGCATAGGCAGTTTTTAATTTTGTTCAATCGAATCGAAAGCAGTCGACCGAGTCAAATTGGGAACTGCCTATGCTCGATTGTATCAAAGTTAAGTGCCAGATCCCCAGGTTTTCTTTATCTTCAATACGAAAGCGAATTTGAAGTAAGATTTCGCACTTGACTCGAAATATTGCAAGTACATATTTTACTTAAAATATTGGATAATATAATGAATCCAAACGAATAGAAAATAAATCGATATGTTTCAGATTCCATAATAAGGCCACATGCTTCGTCACAAAATATTCAATTCTCTATAAATGAAACACAAAATATGTTGAAACTTAAAGACAAACAACCCTTTAACTTTAAAATGCATCCAAATAACAATGAACCGCACTGTATATGAAAAAATATAAAATCGAAAAACACAAAACTTGTATAAAAAAAAACAATAAAAAATTCAACTCATCTCACACGATCAACCTATGATTTAAGCACGTTAACTTGTGTCCCTTGCGTCTGTGTAAAATAGATAAATATAAAATTAAAATTATGAAGAAAAATATGTAAATTAAGCAAAAAGAAAATAAAAATAAAACAACAAAAAAAAACTTACGAAAACTAAAAAAAAAAAAACACTACTATTTCGATTGAGGAAACAAAAAAACTTATTTTTTAATTGTTTTAAATTATCTTAAGGTCTAGGAAAAACCCGTTTTTTGACTGAAACTAGAAAGTGATTGATATAAAAAATATCTATATATAAATAAATTTAATAATTAAGACACTAAAAAAAGTAAAAAAAAAAACTAAAGCGATAAAAAGATGTATTTTATTGCAATGAGAACAAGATTCTTTTTAATAAATAAATAAATAAAAAACACACAAACATGAGTAACGGATGAATCAACTTAAATTTATATAAATATATATGTACCATGTGTTATACATATATATATATGCGTTTATAAACTGAACGTAAAAAAGTGTTGAAACAGAACAAAAAGAAAAAATTGTTGTGTCGTGATCGAAGTTAAACTAATTTACTTTTTAAGAAGAAAAAAATTAAATGAAGAAAAAAAAATTAAATTTTTGTTAAGAGAAAACATTAAAACACAAAACGATAGTATTCCTCTAAAATAAAAAAAAAATAATAAAAATAACGAAATATAAAGAACAATAAAATTTAAAAAAAATAAAAACAAAATAAGAACATCTCTGTAAAAAAATTAAAACTCTTAACTTTCGTTCTTTTTCTCTCTCGAATCAAAAAACAGGCGAAGTACGAATTCGTTTAGAAAAAAAATAAAACAAAGAAAACAACAAAAAAAGCCATTATCACAATATTTTTTAAGCCTTAATGTATTTTAGTTTTTTAATCTAATTTATAAACACTTATCATTAAATAAAAAAAACTGCAATGTGCAGGCATTGACAACAATATTATAAAAAAAACAACAATAGATTTATCCGTTTGATTGTAGAAATTTTTAAAAAGACAAAACGTTTTTTTTTAAAGAAAAGTGGACTTTTTTATAGTTAATCTGTATTAGACAACATTAAGCATAAAGAAACTCCATCTCTATTACCGATGACATCGTTCGTTTCTCAAACGGATATCTATTAGCAACACATTTGTACTAGATAATGTAGCTATAGTGATGACGACTCTCATAGGGATTTTGGTGGAACTCCACATAAGGTAGCCCATATTATTAACCTCTTGGAATTAGCAATTTACAGCAAGTTGAACAGAATGTCATCCATTCATGATAAACAAATATTGGAAAACAATATTTTTTTATTTAAAAGTGAATTGCAATTTGAATGAGATGCAAACTTTGTGTCCAACCAACTTCAACTTTTACTTGAATTTAGCTGTTGTTTAGTCCAACGTCAATTCTTTGTTTGAATTAATTTTATTTTAACCCACCGATTTCGGGAAATAACTGAGGTTTAACCGTGGTTCAGGGTTCAAGTAGGTGCCAAAAGTCAAAATGCTCTAACCCTGGGGGCCAACTGTAATTCGATTCTACTTTCAATTCTACTCGAAACCTATTTCCGATTCTACTTTCAGTTGATACTGTAGCCTGATTAGGGAATACGAAGCGAATCGTTTTCAATTCGATATCTCCTTTTCGACTCGATTTGATACATTTTCGAATACGAAGCGAGTCGTAAATTATACTTCCATGATTTCCAGATAATTGACAGCTGATTTCCAGGGATTTTTTTTTTTTAAATTAAAATCTGTGCTAAGTGAATTCTATGGTTTTATGAATTTGAGCTTTGTTTAAAATAACCGTTCTATTTCTGCGTCGAGTGCAGACCTCTTTTTACCACTTTGCGTTGTTTTAGTAAATTGTGTACTACTTTTATTTATTACGTGTATCAAATTAAATCTTTTTGCAATGGAATCAGTAAGCTGATGTGCGTTTTCATATGTTAACTTTTATTAGAAAAACATATATTCTTGTTATTTTAATTTGTAGTTAAAAATAAAAAAAGGACAAAATTTCCTTATGCGATTAGTTGTGTATTTCGTGGAATATGCTTTATACGTTATTTTTTTCTTTTTTTTTTTGGCCAGAGTTATAGTATTTTTGAAACTTCTTAGGCCGAAGAACATCCAAAACGTAATCAGTAACCAGGCAAGACCTTTACAATATAATGAAGACGTCCAGGTTGTTAAGGATTGGACTCAATGTCCGCCTAACAACTTCTTCCCTCTGGTACCTTTGAAAACAAATAAATATAAAAATTTACAAATTCAAATGGCAATTCAAAACGCGTTAGGAAAAGCCAAGATTTTTAACCAATAGAATTTGGCTTAACACTCCTATGCTCTTCACATATAAATGTCCCTGAAAAAAATGGCTGCGTAGTGCGTACACACTGCATGGTTTTTATAGAAATGTCTGTGTATTTCTCTAAAAACCATGGATTTAGATTCTAAGGGCCTTGAAACATCGAGAAATGTCAAAATGTTCAATTCGACAAATCGCACCGATTACAAAACTTCATATGGGAAGTTAATAACAGTAATAATAATAAATACAAATCAAAAATAAAAACATTCTCAAAAGTGGCAACCCTTTTTTTAATTTTTTTATAAATGCAATTGCATTACAATCGATTAGAAAACACCTAGAATAATAATCAGTTAATCACTTATTATACACAAAGTTTTATTAACATTTTGGAGCCGTTTACGAGAAATTTCGTAATTATTAAAATTTTTTGTATGGGTGGTAGCCCATGGGCGTGGCCATGAGAAACTTTGACTATGCATAACATTGGAATCAGTATAATTTGTTCCAAATTTCAGGTTCCAAGCCCTGTTGGTTGATTTAATGCAAACTTTTCGTGATTCTGCCCCATTGTGCGTCGGTTCACCAATTCCCACGTTCGAAAAATTCGTATCGTGAATGGTGTTCGAAATTCCCCTCGGAATTTATTGCTATCGTGAACAATATTTCCATGGGAAATTTGTTGTAATTTCTCTGGAAATTTTCCGCATTTATTTTGGTGGAGAAATTTAGGCGAGACGGTGCAATGTAAGTTCAATTGAAAGTTTTTTGATAAATAAACACAATTTTTTAATTTTGTTATGGGACGAACTCAACAAACCAAAACCAAATAAAACTGCTGGTCAGTATTATGGAAAAGAATACAGATGTAGAGACTGGATTTACTACCTACAGGGAAAAAGAAGATTTGGCAAAATTTGGCCGAAAAGCATCTTCATTTGGATTACCTTCTTGCAGCAAAAAACGAAAAATGCAAAACCAAGAAAAAGATCACTCAGTTTATATTTTTCGAAAAAATATAAATTTTTCTTTCTTTGCTTTTCCGCGGTTTGAATTGTGATCCATTCTGGATAAAGCTTTTCCTCGAAAATGTTAAGGAAGTTCGACAATACTTCCGAGAATGTTGACTGGGCAAGACCTACATCGTGATCGTGGTCCTTGCCGACTCCTCTTTGGTACCTACCTTCAGCAAAAAAAACGCAGACATGCATTAAGCCTGACGATGTGTGGACAGTGTTTTCAGATGGAGGGATTTTGTTCTTCTGCGAAATTTAACACCTCGTTCAAACGGAAAAATCTAATTGGCAACATGAAAAAATTCAATTATTTTGTTTGTTGTGCACCCTAGCAAGGTATCGAAGAGGACAATTTTATGCAATTTTATACAATTCAGTTGAAATGAACGCCCCCAATATTTCTTTCTTCACATGGTTGGGGAATTTTTTTGGGATATTTTGTTTTTTTGTAAAGGGAATTTCAATTTAAATTTAATTTTTTTAATTATGATCCTTGATAACACTGCACACAATTCGAAATTGATCTCCGAAAATAATTTTGTTTTTTCAATGTTGGTAGTTTTTTCCCTGGGAAAAATTTATTCCGAGGGAAGTTCACGATAACTAGAAATTTTTCTTGGGAATGAAACTTTCCGTGGGAACTAAAATTCCCCGGGAGATTCCCGATAGGGCCCATTCTTTCACATTCGCTTTCGATTTCGAAAATAGGGCGTATGTAAAACGAAAGAGACGAAAGCGAAAGCAGTAATTCCAAACCTCATTTTCGCCAACTAAAACGATTCACTTCGAATTCTTTAATCAGGCAACTGTGTATTAAATTAGACCCGACTGTAAGTTATGTATGTCAACTGTTTTTCTTAAAATTTTCGACTTTCGAATGAGTTTCGCTCGCGATTTCGGTAGGTAGTTCCTCGATTATGTACATAATTGGCACTACTAGAGCGTTCGATTATCGTACATTAAAACGTTCTTAAAGAGTTAAGGACTATTCACATGAGAGCGACCAATGACTGACGCATGAACGAACAATCGTCCATTTTTCGTTCACATAGCAATTTTTTATTCGTCGCGAATGACGTTTAAATGTTTGTTTCAGCCATGACCAATCACCAAGTAAACAAAAAGAAGAATGATTTTGAGGTTATTCGCCGCGAACAATTCATTCATTGCAGTGTGGTATGTGGATTGTGGAACGCAAATAGAGTTTGACACTTCCTAACAATCAGATTGGAATTCGTGACGACCAATTTATTTTTTCAAATTTCTGTCTTTTTATTAATTTAAACGCAAATTTTAGTTTCTTAACATTAATTTAAATAAGTTTTTTACCATTTGGTCTAGTTTTTTGTGAAGAATTTAGGCTTATTAAATGTTTTAAATCCCATTTGTTCTTCTATTCGTCGATCGTTGGTCGCTTTCAGAGTTCCGATTTTGCGAATTCAAACATTTTTACTATAGAATCGAATTACATAGTTGGGCCCTGGTTGAATCTTAAGCTGAAACCAAGTCTGAACCACTTTTGTAATTAATTAATTAACTAATTTAAAACAATAGGTTTTTTTTTTATTATAAACCACTCAGAGGAATTAAAGCACTAATGTGGAGTCATGGAGATTACGACGCCAGGTCAGAAAAAAAGGTTTATTTAAGTTATTGCATAGCGAACTTAGGGTAGAGGTTACCTAATGCTGTTATCTAAGATTTTATTATGTGGAGTTGCTGGGATATCTCGTTTATGATTTTTGGCCGGAGTTGAATAGTCCAGATGTTTGGAATACCAAAACGTCCAAAACAGTCTTACGGTATCATTCATATCCGTAATTCATCAATACACAGGAATTTGAAAAACTAAAAGATATTTAAAAGTAAGTATAGATACATACATATCTACAGATTTGCTAAGAAGTTAAATGAATAAAAAAAACTAATGACTGGATACGTTTTACCGATTAATATTTCAAAGAATAAATTTGGCATTAATAATAAAAAATGATACTTAATAACGTATTTTTTTGAGAAATGCAAAAAAAGGGGTTTGGTAATAAATTGCGGGAAAACCCCATAAAAACATTTAGGGCGGTTAAGAACTGTTAACTGTTCTTGTGTAAATAGAAAGAATTAAGAATCGGTTGCAGTTTGATAAAGTTAGAGTCAGTTTAAGAAACGAGACTTAAAATCATAAAAACCGTTTTAAGTCGGAAAGGAAGCGAAAACGAGAAAACCTTCTCTTGTTATTGTGGGAGGTGTCATAACCAATTACATAAAATATTTTTTATAAAATATTGAAAAATTGACGATTGAACCGCACAAAATCCGCTATAATTAGAAAAATAAATAATAATAAATAAATAAATAATATAAATAAAAATGTATGAAAATGAGAGTATTAATAAAGTATATTGATTTGTTGAAAGTACTGGTTTGATTTTCAAAGTTAAAGTGTCTATGGAACATGCGCATTTTCCAAACTAAATATTTATAGGTACTCGTACGACAAAAATGGTATAGGGCCTTGGAAATTTGCTGACCATTTTCTTTTAAATTTTCCCACCGATTCTCAGAATTTATACATTGTTATAATCTGGTCTAATCAACGGCCATTTTGGTATTTAAAATATGCGTTAACCATAACCACAAGCTTCAAAAACCCGTTTTAAATTTTCTTCAACTGAAAATTAACAATAATGCAGTCTTTTGGTCGTTCAGTTCTTATGTTTGAAAACATTTTAACGTCAGAAATATTATTATTATAATTTTATGTAAAGTAATATAAAATTACAGAAAATAGTTAAATAGGAAAAAAGCGTTAGCATTTGTAGCCATCAGCTTTTGTTTTTAAATATGTACATACATATGTAAATAATAGGGTTATGTTAGATATAGGAATATTTAAAATTACAATTTTGAAATTAAATTAATCTTTTTGATAAATGAAAGTACTTCGGTACAATTATCTAATGGAGGGTTTTTAATAAGTTCTAGTAAGTCGATACTGTTTTGATTTGATTGGAAGATAGGGCAGGTGGTTATTTTTGCTGGGTTGTTGCAGTAGGAGCAGGAATCATTTCTGAGGTTATGGTCAAGTAGGTGCTGATGAGTGAGGCGGGTGTGGCCCAGTCTCAGTCTGAGGATAGCTGTAGTTTCTTGTCTTGATAGCTGTGGTGGATATTTAGCTGCAATGCACAAAGGGTTAATAAGGATGGAATAATAATTATTTATACCTGTTAAAGTTAGGATGTTCGTTTCTTTCAAAGATGACGTTATAAAAGCTCGGATATCATTGGTACTGTAGATATTTGAGACTGGATTCGAAGAGTAGCTTGCTTGGCAGCGGAGTCAGCTGCTTCATTGCCAGTTATGCCCATGTGGCCTGGAATCCAGGCTAATTTAAGTTTGCTGGGGTATTGCGATAATTTGTTACGAATCGTTGTTATTGGAATTCGGTTACTATTTAAGTTGAAAACTGCTTTTTAAGTGCAGAGGCTATCTGAGAAAATACAGAATTTACCACGTTTCTTTTCTGCAAACTCAATAGCACTAATTATGGCAGCGGATTCTGCTGTACGTCAGAAATAAAGACAATACATCTTTCTTAGCCTGAACCCGTTAACAAAACGTTTTTTTGTTAGAAAAATCGATGTTGGCTCTTCCCAAAATTTATAGATTTTCTTGATTCATTTGTTTAGTTTTTATTTTGTTAAAAAACATATTATTAAGCGTCATTTTTTCCTTTTTTTTGTTATGAAAACCAAATTTGTTCTCTTAATAATACTTGACATTTTTTTAACATTAACATTTTTTCAATATTCATGTAACGCCGGCCGTAAGTCCACAAATTGAACGCACTTTTTTGACTAAATGATGTTTAATTGAATCCGCTGTTCGTTAAACGTCAAAAATGAAACGTCAAAAGTTGTTTTTGTGCACAAAAATTAATTCGTTTTCTATAAGATTTTAAAAATGATGTAAATCAAAGATTCCAAAAATAAGCAAAAAAAAAAAAGAAATTTATTCAATTATGAACAAATTGGTTTAATTCTAAAATTGTCTGATTCTAAAAGTCAAAATGACGTTTGGCTAAGTTTATCAACAAAAATTTGCTTAATTTTCCGCAGCAAAATCCTTAAGAAATTTTAACCAAATTGTGTAAATCATTTCTCATACAAAATTTGACAGTTCATTAACCAAATCGTAAATTTAACCAATTGGTAAACTTATCTAGTGTTTTACATCATTGCATGAATATTGAATACCCTTAATACTTATACAAAAATGGATTTTTACCTATGTATGTACCAAATTCGTGTATTTCTGAAGATGAACCACAGTTAGTCGGTTGGAAATGCATTCGATTTCAATAAAAAATGTATTCGAAAAATTAGTTTGTTTTTGTTTTATTCTGTAAAATAAGGTGTTTTTTTATTTTTTTTCATAAAAAAATACATTTAAAATTATTCAGTTCTGTCATGAATTCAGTCCATCATAGACGGACACATTTCCGTTTAGTTTCATGATTTTAACCAACAATCTTATTTGAACGGAAACATTTAAAATTTTACGGATGAAAAGAGAATGAGCAATTAGCATGAGATGTGCAGATCTGGAAAAAAAAAATACTTTTATTAAAATTTAAAAAAACAATAAAAAGAAAATACAATTTTTTCGGAAATATGTCCTCCGAAAAGCCATCAAAATATAGACGCGTCAAAAGAGAGATGCGGTTCCATTAATACCGTACCTAGTTAGGACACTAACTGTAAGTGTATCAAATTAACAAAAGTTGCTATATTATGATTTTGATAGCTTAAATTTTGACCAAGTTTCCCAAAACTGTTTTTTCTTTTTTTTTTGTATCTACCTTCCTATAAGGGTTTTGACAAAAACTGTGTAAATTTGCACAAATTCGCAAGAAATTTCTCTTTACCAAATAGACCTTTTATTGGTCTATTGTTATACGAACAGTACCGAACCGAATCTCAAAACCACATTAGGCAATTGATGATATGTACATATACATAAATCACGATTTCTGATGCCTCTGGAGAAAAACTGCAGCTCCATGGCTGTGACGAATACTTATCACTCTTATCAGCCATATAACGAATTCCATTGTAATCGGAAACTTGTTACTTGTCCCAAAAAATAACTAGGCGTGTTTTTTTGTAAGTCCAGAAGGAATTGGAAGAAAAAAAACGACGTGTACTAAACAATCACCATATTAAATACACCACAACTTAGCCTATATGGGCTAAGCTTAACCCAGACTTAACTTAAGCACACAGAAAAAACGTGTTTAAGGCAGCGGCGTGTTTTATATACATACTTGTTATCGATAGTTTGTATGAAAGCTCCATTTTGTTTTTGTGATGCTGTCGCCAATCCCTGCGGTCGTTTTTTTTGTGCAATACCCTCCGGACTTGCAAAAAACACGCCTAATATAACATATTCCTCCGTAGTGAGGAATGACAAATTGTCATTACAAACGGATTCGGTGATCCGATAACAATAGAATTCATGATAGGGCTGGATAACCATTTACAAACAGTGTCAAAGAAGCACCTCACCGTTTATTATATAATAATTTTATTTTATTTTATTAAAACTATAAAAAGGTACTGCAGAAACATTAAATATAAATTATTATATATTTTTTTTAAATTTTAAATATTTCAAAAACTCAGGAACTAAATTTGTAGGAGTTCTTTTAAGTATGGCGACAATGACTATATCCTTTGATCCTCAATGCAGATTGCATTTACAAAAATACCAAAAACGAAATGCTGCGAATATAAGTTAAGGTGCTGATTACTGAGAGAAAACTGAAGAAGGTATTCTTGAAACTTGTTCTCATAGCGGGAGGATAAAACCTTCAATAACACCCAAAACCCTAAACTCACCGAACTCCGAACATGCTGTAACACAATTTCAATTTGTGTGTAGGTATATATTTCTATTTCTATCTCCGTGTCCGTAATATTATGCGCAAACACACAAAACAGAGGGCGCACAGTTAAAATGTGATTTTTGGGAAAACTATTTTAGAAGAAAACCACTACAACAAAACTGCAAATCGTTTTTTGCATTTTGGGGAAAAAATATTTATATATTTATATGTATATATGGGGGTGTATGTGATTGAAGGGCGAGAAAGAGTTTGGGTATTGTTGGGAAAAATATACAAAGAATGGGGGTACTGGGTTGTTGTTTTTTTTGTTTCTTTTTTTTTAAATCAACCCAAAATGTATAGAAAGATAAATTCGTTTCAGAAGCCGCGCCTCTAATATATTTCCAATTTAAGGATTATAAGGGTGGAAAAGTTGGCAAAATATTGAACCCCGCCCATTTATGTAGAAAAATCTTTCAACACTCTTCGCCGCCGCACAGTGGTCCGTTTCGAGTTTTTTGGTTGTTAAAATTATAACTCTTAAGCCTTAACTACATTGGCCAAAAAAGTGAAGAAGTACAAAAGTGAAAATTTTCAAACTCATTTTGGGATAGTGTTTCTGACTAAGAAACTTATAAAAATGATGCAAAAAGCTTAAATTTCGGTTTAAATAAAAAAATTGCATACCTAACTGCGCTAGCGGGAAAAAAAATATTTTTACTTTTACAATTTTGAAAAAAGTGGGTTATGTAGTTAAGGCTTTAAACGAATAAAGATAACGTAATAATTTTGTTTTGTTTACTTGAAGGGAATTTTCAAGACCATCAACCTGGTGAGTTTAAAAAAAATAGCTATACAGGGTGTTTCAAAATAATTTTTACTTTTATTTAGTATTTAGGCGTTAGACATAGGTACATAGTTTGTAATTCACTTTACAAAGGTCAAAAGTTTAGATTAGTAACAGCAGAGTGTTTTAAAGCTCATTTGAGCTAAACAGTGGGAAAAAACAAAATAAACGAATATGAAATAGACAGTTGGGGAAAAAGAAAATAATTCTTTATTAATCATTTTATGCTATGTTAAAAATGTAGTAATTTAAGTAAAATCTGTGGATGTAATATCGTAAATTTGAATTGAAATTTGATTGTTTTTTAAATATTATTTTTATTTTTTGTTTAATAAGTGTACCTACCTATTTTAAATGTTTGTACATAAAAGACTGCACTAAAAAAATGTAAAGTCAAATAGTGGAAAAAAAAACAAAAGTTTTAGATTACAGGTCAAATAGTTTCAAAAAATTAAACAGACCAAAATATATTTTTAGGTGTTTTGGATAAGATGCGACAAAAAGGCTAGAGCGTTTAAGTTAGGTCGAGACAAGAAAAAAATCGCTTGCAAGGGGGTATATTTCCCCCCCGTTTAGGGGGGAGAGGCAATTTTATAAAAAACTAGCAGACCCGGGCTCGCGTTGCTTCGCAAGATACCCTTAATTTATGTAGGTATATTATATTATTAAAAAAAGTTTATATGCGTACGTTTTGAGAAAAATCAATCCCCTTTTTTAACTTGATTGCTCTTTAAAATGTATTGCCCTAAAATTCTTCAGTAGGTATGCAGAAGAAAAAAAAACAAATATACGTTACGTACCTACCTACTGCGATACGTTGTTATAAAAAGAAGAGCCAACAACTGAGTGGAATCAGAAAGTTTAGCGAAAACGGAAAAAAATGTCGGATGAAGAGTAAATCCAAAATCGACTCAACTTCAATATTTTTTTCTTTTTATCTTCAGTCTTTCACTCTGCTCATTTTTGCATTGCTTCGCTTCCACTCAAATTTTTGTTTTTATCCACCATCGCAGCTCCGATCCCGATGTGACTGAGGGTCGGTGGGTTGGTTTTTGTGTTTTGATTTCATCTCAGTAAAAGAGAGATCAAATTCTAGCGATGGACTTTTTTTACAAGAAGTATGAACATGGTTTATAATGCAGTTTTAAAAAAAGTATTTCATATCTGGTGGGAGAACTGAGAACTGAGCAAAACTGAGCCAATATCTATTAAATTATCACTAGGTTAGTGCGATTCCATTAAAAATTCATTCGGCAACTAACACATATTCAGCCTTGTGGAGAAAATCCTCTCAGTGCAGCTTGTAGGGTGAAAGAGAAAAAGCGCTGAAGTCGGTTCTCTAGATAATATAGGTACTCTATGATCTATTCAATGATCCAAAAACTAGTAGATACTTTTTATTATTATAATGGTAAGGTCATAGAGTACCAATATTATCTAGAGACCCGACTCGTACCCCCCTTGCCTAAAACACCCGCAAATTTTATTTGAGCACAGTAAGAGAACACTCTCCTAAATTCCCTGTCCGTGAATTCGTGTGAATTGTAGATATAGCGCATCTCTCTTCAAATTTCTCTCCCCATCTTTTTAATTCTAAAAGATACACACAAAAATACGAACATTGCTGAAAAAAAGAAAAGAAAGACGTGCACGCAGGCATTGTTTCCACCATCGCAGCTCCGATGTGACTGAGCACTGAGGGTGTCGGTGGGTTGGTTTTTGTGTTTTGTTTTCATCTCAGTAAAAGAGAGATCAAATTCCAGCGATGGACTTTTTTTGCAAGAAGTATGAATGTTTATAATGGTTTATAATGCAATTTAAAAAAAAGTATTTCATATCTGGTGGGAGAACTGAGCACTGAGCAAAACTGAGCTAATATCTATTAAATTATCACTAGGTTAGTGCGATTCCATTAAAAATGCATTCGGCAACTAACACATATTCAGCCTTGTGGAGGAAATCCTCTCAGTGCAGCTTGTAGGGTGAAAGAGAAAAAGCGCTGAAGTCGGTTCTCTAGATAATATAGGTACTCTATGGTTAAAACAGTGAAGAGTTCAATGGCATAGAGAGGAATTAAGTGGACAGAAAAAAAAAGTTATATATAATAAGTGACCTTTTTTTTCAACAAACAAATACAGAAAAAAAAGGCAAATAGGAAAAGGAGGAAGAGAAAATGCAAAAACACCGGAATGGTAATGAAGTGGAACAAAGCTGCGACCGCTTGATTGCGCATAAAACCAATTTCTAAATTAAGTACATATTTCTCAGCTTGTAGGTGTAATTAAGAAAAGATTTAGGCCTTCAAATTCGCGTTTTAATATTGACGTTTTGAAACAATCTCTATTATTGTAAAGTATCCAAAAGGTTAAGACTTATAAGTGAAAATGTGTGTCAACCTCAAAGAAAAAGTTGACAAAAATTTTACAAAATTAATAGGTATTCTGATTAAATAAATAAATTAGAAAAACAAAAAATAGTCTTAAACAATCTTAAAAATATCAAGAATATTATAAAATTTGTTTGGAGTAAATCAATTAAATACTTTTTGAGTTTACGCCGGACTTAAAATATTGCTTCGTCTTTATATAATATTAATGATTGACTTGAATTAGAAAAAAATATGAAAAATCAACGGCAACACATGTTATACCTACCTTTTTTAAACTAAATTAAAATTAATTTTTTTTGTGAATATTATGGAAAAATCAATTTTACGACTCAAAATTTTCAACAAAAAAATCAAATCTGTCTAGCACAGCTCTATACAACTTTATGCAGCTCAGTTTTTGGGATTAAATGAATATACAAGGATTTATTCCTCATTAATTTGAAGGCGGGAATTTGTGCCGTTGTTTTTTTTTTAACTCAATTTAAAGTTGAAAAAGTGGCACCAAAGTGGTGTTTTAAGAAACATTAAATTGAAAAATTTCTAAATTAAAAAAAAAAATAATTTTTTATTTAAAAAATAAAAAAGTATATCAAGTAAAACAAAAAACCCAGGTTTTTTTTTACGCACTCCTCTCTGTTTTTACACTCAAAACTAAAAAAAATTGTAATTTTTTTGTCACCATATAGAAATTGTTCTACTTTGACTGGCTCTGCAAGCTAAATTATTCGTTTAAAGGAATTTTTTTTTTATTTCAAATGGCCCAAACATTTTTTAATCCAATAAATTATTTAAGAGTTTTGCATTATAGACCCACCCGAAAAATGATTATTGCCTCTAGATTTGCATAAACGGGCCACTGTGCGCCGTTTACAAGAATATTTTTGAATTGCAGGAATCGACTACTTTTGGATTTTTTAGTTACAACATATTTTTGGTAAATATTGTTAAAAGAAATTTGTATAATGTTTTAATTTTTTGTAATTTTCAAAAAATGTCTCTTTACCTAAGGCCGTGTGTGAATTGGATTAACATCGAGCTAAATTTCGTTCAAAGTTCAATATTTCACACCAATGAGGTAAATCATACAAATGTCAACATTTAATCTCGGATAAAATTTAATTAACATTTTACAGAATGGCACAAAAAAAAAAAAAAGAAAACAAATCAATTTCTAGCTTATAACGCCGAATTCCTTTCAACAAAAAAAATGAATTTTTTCAGTTGTAAAGAATTGATTTTTTTTTATTGTGTGTGGTACTTGACAGGTGCAATTTTGAAGCCAAAGTAATCGGTTGGCTTATTGGTTTAAATCGCGTCGTGAAAATTCTTATGAAATGGAGTTCTCTTGCAAAGATTCCAGAACACTATTCTTTTACTGCTTTTAAACGCTGCAAATATGCTGCAATTACCCTTGCAATTTTTAAGCATGTAGGCGGGGGACGTATGCGGTGTCCGGGGTAGACAAAGTTGCGGAGGTTGAAATAATTGCAGAGTTATCGCTCTTTCTTCTTTGTGCTTTTTCTTATTGTTTGAGACATAAGCGGAGTAAAGAGTGAGGAGATATTATTTCCTTCTCATTTAACAAAAATTGCAGGTATTAAAATTTGCAGCGTTTAAATGGATGCTGCAATCGGAAAGAAACTCAAAAGGGAATTGCGGATAGAAATTGCAGTCGTCTAAAAGCAGTCTTTCGAGAAAAATATTCTTTAAGTGCATTTTGCATTCAATTCACCGAGAGATTTACACATGAACAACTGGGATGTTGGAAGATTACATTGACGAAAATAATTATGTACCTTATGTACCTTATTTGTTAAATTAAATGAAACTTATTATTGTTATGTATTATCACGAAAAGTTTTTTTGTTTAATGAAAAATAACGCACAAATATTTAATATATAATTAAAATTTTCATTAAAATTAAAATTCGTTGCAAGCAAAAACACAATTTGTCTTCTTAAAACACCGCAAAATTCCCTTTATAGAAAAGAATCGGTGTACATTTTTTTTTAAATCTTATAAAAATCGGGCGATTTTTTCAGCTATTCTGTTATACCTACTCGCTTATGGCCTTAAACACGATCCTCACATTTTAAACATAAGAATGATATTTGATCTTACTTCGTAAAAATACATATAAGCCTAGTACCTACCATAGAGTACCTATATTATCTAGAGAACCGACTCGTACCTCCCTTGCCTAAAACACCCGCAAATTTTATTTGAGCACAGTAAGAGAACACTCCTAAATTCCCTATCCGGTAGGTACCATCATAGAGTACCTATATTATCTAGAGAACCGACTTCAGCGCTTTTTCTCTTTCACCCTACAAGCTGCACTGAGAGGATTTCCTGCACAAGGCTGAATATGTGTTAGTTGCCGAATGCATTTTTAATGGAATCGCACTAACCTAGTGATAATTTAATGGATATTGGCTCAGTTTTGCTCAGTGCTCAGTTCTCCCACCAGATATGAAATACTTTTTTTAAAACTGCATTATAAACCATGTTCATACTTCTTGTAAAAAAAGTCCATCGCTAGAATTTGATCTCTCTTTTACTGAGATGAAAACAAATCACAAAAACCAACCCACCGACCCTCAGTCACATCGGGATCGGAGCTGCGATGGTGGAAACAACGCTCGCGTGCACGTCTTTCTTTTCTTTTTTTCAGTTATGTTCGTATTTTTGTGTGTATCTTTCAGAATTAAAAAGATGGGGAGAGAAATTTGAAGAGAGATGCGCTATATCTACAATTCACACGAATTCACGGACAGGGAATTTAGGAGAGTGTTCTCTTACTGTGCTCAAATAAAATTTGCGGGTGTTTTAGGCAAGGGGGGTACGAGTCGGTTCTCTAGATAATATAGGTACTCTATGGTACCTACGCTGCTTTTACGAGACGAAAAATCCCATACAAAAACGACACAACGAAATCATAAACGAAAAATTTCTGGTTATGGTTTGACAGTACAAAATGTTGGAGTCATATTTCAATAACAAATGAAATAAGGCCCCAAAAAATGGGATAATACCCCAAAGTTTCAAAATTTTCGTTGCTGTTGTTTTGCATTCATTGTTTTAGGGCCATATTTCATTTTTTTAGGTCTTTTTTCTTGGGGCCTAATTCGCAGAACCCGAAATTTTCAAAGTGTGACCGCCAAGCTTCATTATTTTGGAAAAATATTTAAAATTCCTTGCGTTCGAGGAACGATCAGATTTGCTGACCATCTATCCCAAACATTTTCAGATACGTTGGGATGTTGTTGCATCAGCTATTTTGTCACAAGAGATTACAACAACACGAACCTATCCGGAGAGCTTTGGATTGATCCCCGAACGTGATCATTACAACACAAACCTATCCGGATAGCTTTGGATTGATCCTCGTTATGAAACACTTGTTATCTCGTGCTAAGCCTACAGCCTACTACATTGACCACATTTTGCAAAATTGCAAAAGTAAAAATATTTTTTTCCCGCTAGCGCAGTTATTTTGTCAGCTTTCAAAATAATTTTTTTTGTTTCTTTTAGGGTTGCCAACTTAACTTATCTAAACAATCTTGTGTTAATTTTGGAAAACCCCTTATTTAATTTTCTTAAAACAAGTGAATTTCCCAAATTCGAATTCTTTTGACTAGAATATTCCCCAAAAAACAAAACATCAATGTAAAACACAAATCAATGATAAAACAGATACAGGAGTTGATAAGGATAACGAACCAACCAACCGCTCAAACCAAACAAACTCATACTCATACTCATACTCATACTAGCACACTGTTAATTAATATTTTCTAAGAGAGAGAGAGAGAGGTTTGACTATATGGTGGTACGAGTGTACAGTATATCCTTAAAATGTACATCAATAACAACACCTACCCTAACGCACACAAGTTAATGCAGGCAGCGAGCGATGCAATAGAGGTAGAGTCTGATGTGATGACTGAAAGAAAGTTCGTTCTGAATCTGAACTGAGTAGAGAATGAGGAAATAAAAGGTACCCCCGTTGCCATTCATGTGCGTCGCGCCGTCCGTCGCCGCGTCGGGTCGGTCGGTCGTTTGATTCTGGTGTGGGTTGTGCTCTTGTAGGCAACACAGAGAATATGAGTGCATGTTTCTGACTGTCTACTGTGTTTCTTCTAATATTTAGCAAGGTATGAGTGGGCCGGGGCAGGGTAGATGAATTGGGTGAAATTTGTATTTTTGCTGCTGTTTGTGTGCTATTATAGCTGTTGTCTTTGTATATAAACTTTATAGTAATCTCATGGAGTCGTTTTTTTTTACGAGACATTTGAACGGTGGCGGCGCTCGTGCTCGCTGATGTTGAAAATAAAATTTGCAACATTTTGGCAGGAAAACGTGCAACATTTTCTTATTTGAGAGTTATCCCTATGGGAGTATAATATCATAAACAAGTTTATATACAAAGACAATAGTTAAAAAAGGTTGCTTTAAAAATCACACAAAAATTGAAAAAAAAAGAGGAATTTTCATCGGCAAACAGCGACCTTCAGTGCCGATTTTTAGGAATTCTGAAAATTTGCCTTTACTTAACTGCTTATATCTTTCTACCCAGCTGTCCGAATTTCAATGTGAAGGTACATAATTAAAGGAAAAATGACAGGCGTGTTAGAGCAAAAATAAAATTTTCAAAATCATTCAAAATTTCATACTAAAAACATGAAAATAAATATGGGACAAATAATTTCATTCAACGAAGATGTTGATAAAAACAAAAAAAAACATTAAAATACAGTAGACGCTCGATATAGTGAAGTAATTAAAACCAGTCCTGTTCACTTTTTCGAGATTGTTCACTATTTCGAGAGAGAAGCTAAAATGACTTTCCATACCTGAATTTTATACAAAATGAATATTTTGACCAGTGTTAAGTTTCATTAAATTCAGAAAAAAACATAAACACTTCATAACATTAAAAATAACGCAAAATAAACTTTATTATTCATAAATACCAAAACACACTCCATATAACAAACATACTCGATGTAGAAATTAGTTTTTTTTAATAAGAATTACATTTTAGATAAATAATTTTTGTTTGAATCTTTCTCAATTTCAAATTGATTTGGATTGCCTTTTCCTGCAAACGTTTCATAACTAAAATATCAGAAAAATCGATTTCAGGTAGTTCTGATGTCCTCAATGTTTTCTTTTTTCCAGGATCGCAATATGTTTGAGTTGCCGTAGATAGATGCTTACTCTCTTTTTACTTATGGAGCTTATTGTTGATCTGGCTATTCCATAATGTTTGGCCAAAAACGTTGCCGAAATGCCTTTAGAAATTCGATTTAAAAATTAACACTTTAAACTTCAGAAAAACTAATTTTTGTTACCTGTTGAAAGCTTCTTTAGAACCTCAGTTTTTTCAATTAATGTTAAATGTTTTCGGGACATTTTTACCAAAAAACACAAAATATCTCTACCGCATAAAAATCAAAACACAAATGAGAATAATATTCTGCGTTATTGTAATAGAAATTCATACATACACACATACTCACTATATTTTATTGTAAACACAAACTTCAGCATTTGGCTGAATTACAATATGTCACACAAATTTAAATATGCCTTCACTTTGTGTTTTAATAGGTCTAGTGTATACCTTCTTTCGTGATTAAGTGTACAAAACACATAAATGAACGGTAAATATATTAAAAAAATAGTCGACTACGATCTAAACGCATTGGAGCTGAAATATTCCTGTTAAATCCTGAAAAAAAATCGTGTTCACTATATCGAGATTTTTTTTGTTCACTATTTAGAGTAGTCTGTACAAAATTTAGTGTGTTCACTATACTGGATAGTTCACTCTTCCGAGATTCACTATATCGAGCGTCTACTGTACTTACAAACACCAATTGGCGAGAGGGAGATAGTATTCTAAAGCCGTCGGCGGCGGCGGCGGAGTTTTTGCAATAAAAAACCACAATCGTGGCAAATTTGCTTCGGGTCGGAAAAAATGCTGTTTTTACATTTGTAGTCGGTATATTAATTGTAAAGGTACACTGTGGTTGGTTTGGTTTGCTTATAACTTCGGTTCTAATAATCCTATCGGTAACATTAAGGTCTTAAAATGTAGGTAGAATATCGGCCTAAATTTTTTTTATAAAATCATTGCGCAGTCACATAAAACTATACATGAAAAACCTCATAAAATTGAATATTTAAAAGAAACAAAAATTTAATAAAAAAAAATTTTTAAACCACATGTACTTTAACCCTTTTTAGGAGAGTTTTATGGTGTTGGTATGTATGTTGCACATTTGTTGGTTGGTTTAGTGGCTAAAAACAGAAAAGGATCGATTTGCTTAGCTTATAGCTCCTGTTCTAATATTCCGATCATTAAGATTTAGGTTTAAAATAAAGGTAAAATATCAGGATTTATTATCGAGTTAAAAAATAATTGCGATCACATAAAAGTGTATGTGAAAAACGTAGTTTGATTTGATTGTTTTTTCAATATAAACTAAGAATTTAATGGAAATGATAATAATAAACATACCTACATATGTAGGTATAGCTACATATAGTTTGTACATTTATGGAAAAGGGTTGATATCGTTGGTTTTGTTGGCTTATAATGCCTGTTCTAATACTCGGATCTTTAAGATTAAGGTCTTAAAATGAAGGTTAGATGTCAGGCTAAATTATTAAGTTGAAAAATCATTGCGATCACATAAAGTTGTATGTGAAAAACTTCATAATTTTGATTTTTTTTCAATTTAAACTGAAAATTTAATGAAAATGATATGTAGGTACATACATAATATGTATGTACATATGTACAATGTACATACCTATGTACATTTATAGAAAAGGGTCGATTGGTTGGTTTGATTGACTTTCCTATAACTTCGGTTCTAATAATCAGATCTTTATGATTAAGGTCTCAAAATGAAGGTATAATGTCAAGTTTATTAATTAAATTAAAAATTCATTGTGATTACATACAAGTGTAGGCAAAAAACGTGATTGTTTATTTATTTATCGTTATAAGAATTTAATTAAAATAAAATTTTAATAAAAAATGGAATACAAAATAAATAATTATACCTACTTAGGTTAGGTAGGTACCTACATTATGCATCAGATCCTCAAGTTTAAGGTTAAGTTTAGGTAAATTATCAGACTAGAGGTAGAATTGTAAGTGAAGTGACTAATTTCGGTCGATTTTTGGGTTTTTTCAATTATTTGACCCAGTCCATATGGTAGGTTTTAGTGTTAAAAAAAATATCATGAAAGGAGATTTTATTTAAAAATTTTAAAATACGTGTTTTTTTTTAATCGGAATTTAAATATGGTAAATTAGGGCAAAAGAAGAGAAAGGTCTAGATTCTATTTTCTAAACGAAAAGTGATAGAGAGTTTTTTGTTTCTTTTATCGATAGATCATGTAAATACAAGAAAGTCACATATATAAAAGAAAATTCTAGAAAATCTAAAATTCGAGATAAAAACGTTTTAAATTCAAAATATAAAAAATGAAAAATGGACGTTGGAGAAAACAAATCACATAAAATCAGGGAAATGTTTTCTAGAAATATTTCTGAGAAGCCGATAAAAAATTAAAAGATCCGTGTTTGCAAAATTTTTGATATAAGCTTTTTTTATGGTTAGGTGGATTTTTGGAAAATTTATATTTTTTAAATCAATTTTTCTTGGTTTTTGATTTTTTTTACCTTAATTAATATTTTCATTTAAAAAACAGTAACATAAAGAGAATTTTATTATCATTACGATGGTACTATGTTGTTTTTAAAACTGTTGGCTACTTTTAGAGTTGCCGAAATTTTAATAATCGACGTTTTTGAATTACTCATAGCTTTAAAGAATACAATTTTAATAGTCTCAGAGAGGTGTCAACAAATTCTGGGACAGAAACTATGTATATGTATAACCAAAATGTGAGTATATGGGTAAATAGGTACAAGTGTCATGATCTTCTTTAGCTCTAATTTACCCTATTTAAATTCCTTATTTTAAAATTTTAAAATAAAGTTTCCTTTCATATATTTTTTTTTAGCACTGAACCCAACCACATAATTGAAAAAAAAACCCAAGAATCGACCTTTAAAGCGTGGCAACCATATGCCTTGACCATATTTCGCCAGGCAATACTTGAGCAAAATGTTAGTTAAAACATTATCTAAAAAACTGCATACCACTTAACTCGATGCGGGCAGGTCGTCCTATGGCGGGATTTTAGACTATATGGAAGGGGGAGTCTATCTCACCCGGAAATTTAGTTTCACATTTCACAATTTTGAGAAAAATTGATCCAAATATTTTGTTTGCGTTTTTTTTTATCAAAATTTTGAGTTTGAATGCAAACTATTGACACAAATAATATAATTTAAATGTAGGATTGAAGAACAGACTTCTGGCTTTTAAAACCGTTATTGTTTTGCATTTTAAGTATTGTCGTTGTTTTTTAATATTTGTTTTTCCATTTAAGTCGTTTTTTTTTCGAAAGTCGCCTTTACCTCCTAAACGGGGCCCCTCCCATAGTAAAAAATGCTTGTATTTGAACCCTTCTATAAAAATCCGTTACCAATTTTTAGCGCCCAAGTTATTGTACTCTCCCCGCATACAGATTTAAGACTTATAACTTGAGTTCTAATGGCTAGATTTTCAAGGTTAAGATCTTAAATAACTGTTGAAATTAGCGCCTGCCTCGCGACTGAACATACCCTAAGCGGAGCAACGGAGTCGCGTGAGCGGGACAGGACCCGCAATCGATTTTTGTCTAATAAGCAAATATTTGGTTTAGTTTTTTTAATTATTTTTAGTTAGATTTATAAATAACTTGAGTTCTAATGGTCAGATTTTAATGATTAATGTCTTAAAATAAAGATAAATTATTACGTTATACTATAGCCGTGAAAGTGTATAGCAACTCAGCAAAATTTTTACACGCAAACAAAAAAATATTAAACGCAAAAATAACAAAATATTTATAAACTTATAATCAATTTTTTTTGTTATTGTTTACGTGTAAAAATTTTACTGAGCTGACTATTCACTTGCAAAAAATAGGGTTTATATACAAATAAACATATATATACTACACTTTGCCTCTCCTGACATTTGTGATAGCAACACTTCTGTGGCATATTTAAACAAAAATGTATCACTTTTAAAATACCTACATAGTTGAAAAAAAACATCGAAAATTTTTTTTTTAATAATATCTTACATACCTATCCTCTATATAAAATTACAAAGCACAAAACATACAGATTGCCATTTTTCACTTAAATTAATCAGTCATTTTTATAAATACTATTCTGTTCTATTTTTTTTCTCCTCGAACTCCCATATATTTTGTATATAAACCTACATGTATACTGTATAGTGTATAGTGTATAGTCTTCTTATTCTTGCCATTTTGCCTTTTATCTCAACTCTATCAATATTTGAACAAAGTTGCTCAACATTAAAAGTTGACATTCAATGTTGAGATGATAGAAAATGTTGAGAGTTAGTTAGACATTTGGACACCAATTGGCGCACCAATCGCCGATGCTGATGAGACTACTATAAAGTTTATATACAAAGCTGTTGTTGCTGTTATTTTGTGTGTGTTTGCCTGTGTGTATGTGTGTGTGTCTGCAGGTTTGGTTATTTTCCTGTTGATGCAATATCTAAGCTTTACCCCAGATTTACTTCCTTAGTGTTGGAAAATTCCCTTCTGTTTTGCAAAATATCAAAAATAAAATACAATACTAACTTACAAGAGAGTGTTTTTATTTTTTTCACTGTTAAGACATTGAAATAGGTAAGTTAAAAGGCTAAATACTCCTACGGAAAAATTTTACAGAAAAAAAGAAAATGAGGAATTTCAAAGTTTTTATGATCTTTGTACTGCAAAATGCGTTTTGCCCGATAGTGATCTATCATATGTAAGTTTAGATGCTGTCGTACCGATTTCTTTTATTTATACTAAGAATTAGAAATGTGACTAAGCGTTTTGTTAACGACGAAAAACTGTTTTTTTAATTTAAACTCTTCATAATAAACCGATATAGTTTCTTTTTGGTAGAGTTTTAATGGGTCATATCTTCAAGGCTATTATGGTTTCTTTTTAAAATATGATAATCCGGAAGTACAATTCGAACACGTCAAGTGTAAACGCGCTTCTGGTTTTGATTTTGAAAACAAATGCAGAAGCGTTTTCTTTGTCAGTCTAACGCCAATCGAAAATGCCACGATGTGTTAAAATCTAGAAGAATTGTAATAGGCCTTATTTTGGTTTTAAAAAATTAATAAATAAATTCGGTGGTGAGGCAGATCGTTTGGAACCAGGGCATAGTGACTTACAACTCTCAACCATTTCTGTCTGCGTGTTATTGGCAGGAATGAAAGTGACTTGCCGAATCCGAATTATGGTGAAAAGCACTTTTTCATGTCAATTCCTCAAAAGAAACAATAACGCGTGAAAAATATTTCAGTTTTTTTTTATATACATATATGTACATAGTTTTTACCTGGTTAGTTAATGAAGAATTCTTAATTAAAAAGTTTATGAATTAAAAAGTTAAAATTAAAATGTTCGTACCTATTAAAAACATGGACGCAAAACCACACCTGATAAAAATGTTTTTTTCTTAAACATTTTCCCATTGTTATAAATTTTAGCTGCAAAAACACATACTATCATAATATATCTAATCAATGAACTAGACGAAAAATAAAAATAAAAATAGAAATAAAAATAAAACATAGAAACGAAACCAATAAACATGAAAGTAATGAAGGTATCCTTGCACCGACCTCCTCCCTTTCCCCAACCCCTCTCCGACCAACTAACCACTGGTATAGTGTATACAAAATGCAAACAAAATATCCGTCGTTTACTTGAATACAAAGCGAAAACCACCCACACTTATGCAAAAACACAACATAAACCATGGGATTCCTTTTTGATATTCCATAGAAATTCCTTTGGATGTAAACTTATAGTGTAATACAATTGGGCATATTATTGTATTCGTGTTAGTGTACCTATCTCTATGTGTGTTGAAGTTATTTTGTTTTTTTTTTTGTATCATTTGTTTTTTTTTTGTGAAACATTGAATGTATAGATTTAAATATGTAGGTATATATTTAAAGGGTGATTAGAACTTAACGCGACAAAACAAAACCTTAAATATGAATATGAATGCATTTTTTTTGAGTGAGAAGACTTTATTCTCTTCTTGTAATGCTTAAGGGATTGGATTTTCGGGCCGAAACATTGTGGTCCATCTGCTCAGACATTCAAACACAAGACATCAGATCTTGAAGGCAATGTTTTGTAATAATACTTTGGCCTTTGTAATTAGTTGCTGCATAATTCGGAGTTTAGAGGTTTAAGTTGACTTTCAACCTAAATAAGCGACATCTGGTGGTCGGATGTTCTTTTGATTCTCCTTGAATATTTTCATTGAGACACTCTTTATATAGCCTTGACATTAGCAGTTTTCGAAAACGTCAAATCAACGTTAATTTGATCGTCAAACGATCGTCATGACGCAGATATAGTTATTGTCAGAATATGTATGATCAACGTCAGTCAATTTTCTTGCAAACGCGCATTTGAACACGATCTCTAGGTTTTTAAATATTTTTGTCGTCAACTATAATGTCAATTAAAATGTCGGTTCAAATTGGAGTCAGCCTATATATTTATGTGCATTCTCTTTCTCTTGTGTATGTTCATAAATAAACTACAAAATGAATAAATAGATAGTAGTTTATCATAGTTTTATGCAGAGGGAGCACACTGCTTGCTAATCCCATTCCCAGTCCTTCCTCATCACCAGAGATGATGATGCACCCACGAACAACAGTGAGGTAAGAAGATGTTGTAGAGTATGCGCATGACGTGTGTACATATGTACCAAAATGTATGCACACGGCAACAACAATTAAAATAAATACTAAATACTAACATAAAACATAAAAGAGAAAGTACAAGAAGAAACAAGAAGTATCAGTTATTGGTATAGGTATGGGGCAGAGGATTTCTCATAGTTTTGTTTGTCGTTTATCCTGCAATTTCAAACTCAGTTTATACACACTACACACACAAATACACACAGATCGGTAGAGATTTAAAGGAGACTATATATTAATTTTGTAAGTTTAACGGTTCTCTTCCTAGATGGCAAGCCAAAAAGTTTTATACTGCTACCTACATATTGTTTTCATTTATTTTAGTAAGATTTTCCTTAACGGTTTTAAAACACTTATGTACATATATTGTAGGTAGCATTATTTTTGGTTATAAGAATATATAGTTTTGTTTAAGATTTGCTAGAAATTGTTCCAAAACTGCTGGGTATCAAGTTAAGTACCAAGTCATTTTCGAAGTAATACAAAATGATACCTATACCAAGTCTTTTTCGACAAAATGATATACCTACAAAACTTTTAAAACATTTTAAAATATTCTCCATAAAATAAATTATCAAAATCAGTTAAACCGGTTTTTATGATTTTTTTTATTTTAAAAGTTATGAGTAGATACCTACGTTTTGGAGAAAAATAAGATTTTCAGTAATTGGTAAAAACAATAGTACGGCAGATACCGTTATTTTTGGTCTTCAAAAAAAAAAAATGAAAAAACTGATCGGAATCGGGAATGGCCAAAAAAATCGATCAACCCGTTTAGGCTGCAGATGAACGGATAGAAAGACAGACGGCCAGAGTTGCGAGACATTGTAATGTCAAGTTTGATCAAAATCTCGAGTCCTAGTTTCGATATTTATTTATTTAACCCGCTTTCACCATCGTTGGTTAGAAAATTTTATAATTTTTCGAAATTATTCGAATTTTCGTCTGTATTTCCAGAAACTCAATTTGGTTGGAGAATTTTTACGACTTTTGGTCTATTTTTAGGATAATTATCCTGATGCGGGCTTTTATATAAATATGATGGTTTTAATTGTTTTTAAGCTAAATATATATGTATACATATACTTAGGTTAAGGTATATTTTTTTCTAGCGAATCCACTACCTTAACAGAAGTAATGTTCTATTTTTTATTCATCATCGTTATTTAAATAGGAGATTTAAATAAATGATAGGACGAACTATCTATCTCTACTGCCATCAGACCTTATAAAGTTTTGCGACCCACTTTTCCGTCTTTTGTATATCTAATCGTTATGAGAGGTTTGATTTAAATCTTTAGTTCGATTTCCTTTCTATGAATGCAAAATCTATATCTTTCGGATGTTAATATCCATTAAAAAAAAAGCCGCAATTTCTCTTATAAATTGTTTCTATAAATCTTTCCGGTGTAAAATCGTTTGTAACACGAAATGGGTGCAAGTTACTATAGATAGGTAACGACATTTATTTATTTTTTGAGGGGGATAAATGGATGGATGGTGATGGCAAATGCAACTTTATTCTGATAAAACTTTACATAACAACACTTCTTCTTATTAACTCGCTAACATGTGTGTGCGGGGCTTACTTATGTAAAAGAAGAGCTTCTGCAATATTGTGTGTCTGCTATTTCTTTTTATTGTTTATATCTGCATCTGTATTTTTGTGTTTAGAGCAATATGAAGTTCTATACATAATATTTTTTTGTATTTGTTTCCAATTGAAAATAGAATAAAAGCTCAGAGAATAGAATAGAATATAGAATAGAATATGAATGCGTGTGTGTGTGTAAGTGTGAGTGGGTGCTGTTTGGGCTTGGGGTACAAAATTTGCCACACTTACCGCATATAACTTGAGAAAGGTGCAGGGTGCAAGGTGGAAGTGGATTTAATGGTTGCAGAATAATAAGAAACTATAGGTACCTATACAGAGCTGGATGCAAAACTATAGGAATAAATATGTACCTGCATATCTAACCTAAGATGTTGGTACACTTTTGTTTTATAATTTGTTAATTATTTTATCTTTTTGCATTGCGCTATAGCTTTATATAGTTCCTACGTATGTACCTACTATAGAAAATGATTAAGACTGGATGCATGATTATATCTAATAAAATAGTGAGTAGGTAGATATTACCTGCCACAAGGGGGAAGTATTGTGTTTTCAACATGTTGATGAAGAATTCGAAAAAGTTATTTTGTCAAATCTTCCATCGTCCCCGTCACCGTCAGGCATTGCATTCATCTGTAAATTAATCCAGAGAACGATCAATGATTGCACTTTGAAAATATTTATAGGTATGTAACAAATTTGCAGGAAAACTCTCTTAAAGTTTTTTAAAAAATGAAATTAAGGTACTCGACGCTTTTCGTTTAGAATGTCTTATTTTTCTAGGTAGATATCTATCACACATTTTTCACATTTTTTTGTTTTTTTTTTTCAAAAACTACTTGAAAACTACCTTATTTTAAGGTTATTCCTGAATATTTATCATTTAATATGATTCAACAGATTTTTATCAAATTTAAAAGCAGGAACTTTCAAGTATATGGCATGTTGTCAAATCTTATTTTTTTTTTGCAAAAAATATTGGCGCAAAATTGTATACGATTTAGTACGATGTTAAAGGATTTTTAGCATAGAAATATGATCATGATGCTAGGTTGAAAATAGTAATTTCCAAAACATTTTATTAAAGTTAAAATCAACATAAATGCGTTTTATATATTTTAGTTTTATATTAACTCCAAATGTCACTTTGTCAGTTTGACAATTAAAATTGTCAATACAGTATGTTTGCTTACTATTTTCCATGAACTGTCACTTTTTTAGGTGTGTTCAGCTGAAGATTATTAAGAAAATAGGTCAGGTGTGTTATTATAGTTAAAAAAAATTTAGAATTAGGAACATTAAAGATTTAGTCTTTAAATTAAAGTAAGAAAATTGTTAAGCTGTATCATGTTTATACCTTAATATCAGGTTGTTTAAATATTGAGAACAAAAATAAAAATATCCAACATCTTAAATATACTTACGAACATATTATTCACACTGGATTTAAATATGATTTAAGTGTTGTTTCAATCCATCAGAAATTAGGCGTTTTCAAGAAAGTGAGATCTCGGAGATCTCAGCAATCTTTACTACATGAACAGGATTCTTTAGCAAAATTACTCAGTTTTGTTGTCAAAAGTCTGAGGAAAAAATTTTGGATTCGCTTGCTTGAGTGAGAAAAATCTCTGAGATCTCATTTTCTGAACGCGGTAATTATTTCCGGATTAATTAAATCCAAAAATGATACATTAAATCCAATGGATTTTAATTGACTTAAATCTAGACAAGTTTAAATTCAATTGGATTAAAAAAATGTATTAAAATGTGAATGTGACCGAGTGATTAATTTGGAATTATAGATTTAAATTAATTTACACCTGAATTTAAGTATTGTCTTAAAATATATCTTCAGATTCAAGTATACATTGAGAAAGGTTTTAGTCACACAAAAATGTCTGATATTTATGCTCCCAAAAAGGAACACAATTTCGTATAAAAGTTAAAAACTATAACCTAAAAAATCAGGTTCCAAAATTTCGATATATAACTATATTTATGCATAGAGTATTTTCTTTATTGCTTTTCGTTGTGTTATGCCTTACTGGTTTTTATTTTCATTGTTTTCTTCATTCGCCTCCCCGCCCACCCCCATCCACCCTTCCTTCCTCATCATCGGCCCCTTTTACTGTTTAAATTTTGAATTTTCGGGGAGTCCTTCGGCTTCCTATCTTCACGTCCTCATCGTCGGTCGTCCTTCTCTCTGCTCTGCTACTATACTATACTGTACCTATGAGATTGTGTATCCTCTATTAGTTTTCTCCACTGCTGCTGATCACTGAGGGTTGGGATGGATGGCGCTGGTAGGTATAGTTGGTTGCTTTGCTTGCTGTGTTTGCAAGTGCAAATTGTGTGTATATTGCAAAACTCTGCTCTTGGTCCCAATCCTATCAGCTAGCGCAGCACTTACCCCCCTTTTCCCCCCTCCACCGTTATTTAAAAATTTAAATGCAATTCAGCTTGATGGTAATGGTGATATGAGGAATGGGGATGGGGATGGGGTAGGTACTTTGTGTTTGGGAATTGTTAGTATTTTAGTAGGAGCCACAGCCAGTCCTGCTTATGTTGCTGCTACAGATATTGCAAACTGAACTGCTCTGCTATATGTGGCGGTAAGAGTATGAAATGACAGTGATGGTGTAGGGGGAGTTATATAGAAGCTGCTGCTGCTACATCTGTTCGTCCCAATCCCCCAAACAGGATGGCAATTTTAATGTGTACAGGGTTGCAAAAGGAGGCGGATGGTGGTGGATGGATATAAGCTAAATGCTCTGTGTATACTGAAACAACATAATAAAACAAGGATGGTGAGGCATCAGGGAAACATGGAACAACGACAACGACATGGATGCAAGCGAACGACACGACACGACAACACTGGCTGAAAGCTGAAACTGATGCAGGATTGCAGGCAAAAGTACAGAAGAGGATGATCAAAAATAACCACCGAGGACGATGAAAGAAGGAGTAGTAGGGTCGTCAGGCATCAGGGTGCATAGAAAAAAAACTGCTAAGGCTGCTCTGAAGGAGAAACAACAAGTTGTAACGTCAGCAACGACAACGACAAGGCGCTGCTGTTGGGTTGAATGTTGTGTGTTTGGTTTGGTGCTGGGTTCTATAGGTGCTGCTGGTGTAGGAATCTGCACATACTATGCAACGGAACTTCTGTGCTGAAAACCCGGTTTGTACAGGGCAAAGTCCCATAGTCCTTTCTTAACTTCTTCGTGTCTGTTTTTCGTCTTTGTTTCTTGCTTGCTTTTTTTTTTATGTGATCCTATTTTCCTTTTTTTATTGCCATTTTTGTTGTGAACTATGTTTTCCTATATTTTCCTTTTTTTTTTGTATTCGTATACTGGAAAATTGTGCATTTCTATAGTCACGGAAAACTACAACACTACTGCATTGTGTGTTATTGCTTCGGTATAGTGAAAACGGTAACGAATCCCCTTTTATCGCGCAACGAGTTGCCTTAGCGTGTAGTTTAGTTTATTGCTTAACAGCTTTTCAATAAGAACAGCAATTTATAAACAACAACAAAAAAAAAAAAAAACAATATTTATACAAATAAATAATAATAAAAAAAACATAAATAAATGATAGTTACTTTTTTTTACATTAAATAATACAATTTATTTCCAAAAAAAAAAAAACAATACACTACATTACATCCGTTGTTAAAGGAGTCGCCGTTGTCATAATCATATCCCTTCGGCTCCTTACCTCTACCTATACACCCCCACTTCACAACGAACCGAACGCCTCCTCCTCTTCCAGGCTCCTTGTCCCTTGCAATTTATGTGACGATGCTTTTACATGGTTTTGTAAGCAAAGTTCTTTTTATTGTCGCTGCTTTATCGCCATCGCCATTGCTGCTGCATTCAAAATAGTGTATACAAACATGCCAAGCAAATAAATAATAAATAAATAAATACTCAAAAACTAAAAACAAAAGGAAAAAATAAAACATCTCTCTAAATACATTAAACAAATTAATTTTCGAATTTTTGTTTTGTGTTTATTTAAAAAAAAATTATTTTATTTAAATTTGATAGGTTTTGGTTCAATAAATCTTAACCCAAAGCAAATTACTCGAACCTTATTACTAGTTCAACCATTTATTTAAAAATTTAACTGTGTTTTCAGTGATGTTTAGAAAATTTAATTTAATTATACCTAAAACAAAAAACTTTCTCAAAAAACAAAATTTTGATTGCAATTCTCGTGAAAAAAAAGTTCTCTCAATGGAAATGATGATAATAAGCCGAACACGAACAGAGGTGAGTTTTAAAATCATGCAGTGGATTTAATTATTATTTATTTTTTATAATACGACAATAATTAAAACTTCGAGGCTTTAGTCGAATTTAACAAATAACGATAATGGAGAAATCCAAATAGTGCATCGTCCGTCGCATTCATATATCGGTCCGTTGCCGTCGGTCTTTTCGTATTTGTTTGTAGTTGTGGGCCTTCCATAAAACCTTGTTTGTTTTTTTATTTTCTCGTAAACGACTGTAACAATTTTAATTAAATTAAAAAGTGACTGGTTTTTTTGGACATATGGTTTGGATATATTTTTTTTTTGTTGAAGAAAATGAGGATATATTGACAGATTCGGATTTAGCACTTCTGGGGCCGCCGCCGACCGAACGTCGGAAATACATTAAGTACTTTGTCTACAAAAGTAAAACTTTTTAATAATAATAACTTAACCGATTCGGCATAAATTCAGAAATTGCCCACAAATTAATCATTTTTGCAAGAAATTTTATTTTGGTTTTGTCAAAAACTCTATTAAAACGCGATTGCATTTTCTAAAGAATTTAAAGGTTAGAAATTTCAACTCGTTTAACAGTTCTTTTAAAACAAATTTAATTAAAAAAATGAATAAAAAGTGTAATAAGTTGTTTGATTTTAAAAGCACCAGACTTGAAAGTTATAATAAAATCGGTGAACCCCTTTTTGAGAAAATTACAAAAAAATAGCTACTAAAATGGGCTAAAAATAATGATGGAATTATGTGAAAATGGTCTAGGTATACCAAATTTGAAGATAATCGGTTTACCCTTTTAGGATCTAGCTAAAATTATAGTGGACGCACAAACTGACGGACGGGACTGTATGACGAAATGCACTTTTTCGGACTTCTCCATACTCAAATAGTAGGCGTGTTTTTTTGAAAGGCCGGAGGGAATTGGACGAAAAAAAGCACGTTAGGGCTAAACAATCACCATGATAAATGCAACAACAATTAATCCCCTGCGGGCTAAGCTAAACCCAGAGAATTCTCCGGGCTTAACTTAAGCGCACAGAAAAACTGTGTTACCGGTGTGAATTATATACTTGCTATCGATAGTTTTGTATGAAAATCCCTTTTTGTTCATTTTGTTTCTGTGATGGTGTCGCTTATCCCAGTGGTCGTTTGTTCGTCCAATTCCCCCGGGCTTACAAAAAACAAAAACGCATAGAATCAATTTCAATTGCAACCTCGTTTTTTTTATTATTTACATAAAACCAATGCTTGCCCTATATAGCAACTACCTATAAACTGTAAAAAACATCACCACATTTTTTTTATAGAAAACAAATGTTAAATGTTCAAAAATGTATTCAGTAGGTATGTAGGTAGAATTAAATTTAGTGTTTTTTTTTTTTTTGCAAGTCCATTAAGGAAAAAACAACATCGCGGAACAAAGCGATTTACACGTAAATATAACAACAATTTAAGTCCTTATGATGGATTTACCTAAGTCCAAATGAATTCCGGGACTTAACTCTAGTCCAAAAGAAAGCCGGCGCTAACTATCATGTTGATATCGATAGTTTGTATGGAAACGTCAAATTATATGATTCATCGAATGAAACAATGGTCGCGTTCGGAGATCAATCCAAAGCTATCCGAATAGGTTTGTGTTGTTGTAATTTCTTGTAGTCCCTTGTGACAAAACAGCTGATGCAACAACAACCCAACGCATCTGAAAATTTTTGGAATAGGTGGATAGCCTATATCTGATCCTCGAATTAAAGAATTTTTTTAATAAAAAAAATGGCGATCATAGAATATATTTAATTTGTTTTGCCTATCAATAACTTGAAATTAAGTTCTATGGTTTTATTTCATTATATGCGGAATATTTATTTACATATATGAGTTTTCTTTATATATTAGGTATGTGGTTTGACATGGTTTTTTTTTTTTTTTGCTGAAAAGTTAGTGATGGCATTTTTAGATCATTTGTATCAGTGATGGATTTTAATTTTTTCTTTATACAAATTAAAACGTCAAAAATGCTGCACGTAAAAAGTTAGAAGTTGGTAAACTCTTGCAGCAACGATCAAAATGATCCGGAAAAATTATTGAAACTTTTGTGGTTATTTGTTTCACAAAAAATATTATTAATTAAAAGAAAATTATGTGAATAATGTGAAGTGAATAATGAGACCGTGATTGTTTTTTTTTTCTTTAAAAAATTGTGAGCCAATAGAAAATAGCACGTATGACACTTTTTCACAGCTATTTCATCTCCAATTCCAGTTGCAGCATTCTATTGTGTTCAGGCAGTCAATCGTTCGTGTTGTGAGGTTTGTTTTTTAACTGCCTCATATTAAGGAATAAGCATGATACCCACTACTTCACATTTTCGTTAAAATGGTCTTAGTTTTTTAACTTTAATAAAAAGGTAGCAGGGTGCTAACTCGTTTAAAATTTGGAAAATCCTGTTTTTAAAATAACATTATACTAAAAATGCTTTAACATCGTACTAAACCGTCTAAAATTGTTGCGCCTGTGACTCCAATTCTCACAATTTTCAGACAAATGAATAAGGCGCCCGGTAAGTTGCCATCCGACGCAAATACCCAATTTAGCCAACTCATACATCCGGCGCTTCGTTTCTACAAAAGTTACTATCGAAATTTGGATTTCTGACCGGGAATTATACATATGTATGTTTGGATTTTAGACTGATTCAAACAAATTTAAATTTCTTCGATTTTCAATGCCATTAGCTTTTTAGTTAAGTTTATTGAAATGATAAACATGGTAAAAATTTCAGCCTTTAAAAATGAAATTTTTAGGTTGCTCATGGCAATTTTCTTTTTTCCATACAAATCGTATGGGACATTTTTTTGTTTTTGCTTCTTTATTTTATAACTTTAGAACCGGTTACTATTAGGTTATGATTTAAACGTATTTTTAAGGGATTATTCTGCAGATTGTCCACTTGGTATGAATTTAATTCTTGAAAACGTGCAGTTTTTTTTATATCTGGAGCACTTGGTCTGAACATATGCTCCACTCATATCTTTATCTGCTCTTGAAGTCTTCCCTCAAAAGCTCTTATTATTTCTTCGCTTTTTGACCTCAGATCAGCGTTGCCGGCCATAAAAAAATGTCCGTGCCATATTTTCAAAAAAAAAACGTGCAATTTCGAAACGTGCTATATGAAAAAAACCCAAATTCTTATGTATATTTAAAAAAAAGTTTAATTCAATTACGGGTAAAGTACAACAAAAAATTAGAAGAAATAAATTCTCTATTCATGTATTGTCAAAAAAAGGAGTTTTTGCTAGTTTTTACACCATTTGGAACAATTTTCTTAAAATTTCTTCAAAATTCGCTTTATTTGAAGTATGTACATATAAAATGGGAATAAGGTGTGACATTATTTTTCCCAATTTTATATGTCTGATCACTGGCCAGTGGGCCATTGATGGCATTCGTCGCAGGTCACTCATTATATTGTTGTCATTATTTTTTAGCTCCACAAATCATTATCGACGAATAAATATAATTGCAAGAGGTAAATGCAACCAACATCTGCATGCGGCTGTTAGAAGAGGTGGGTATTGATATTTGAAAAATATTTTAAACATTAAACAAACAGCGATAAATACTTAAGTGATAGATGATCGCGTATCCGCCCGACCGACCCAAACCAAACGACCGGGGCTTGGGGAAAACCAGATGCGGTTAAAAGTAAACAAAAACTAAGGAACATTTTTCAAAAGAATTATCATCATTATTATGGAAAACAAACAAAAAATCTCTTAAGACGATACCTACATAATATATAGATATATATATATATATATTGTGTATATATGTGGTTTAGTAGACAAACAATACTGAAAATAATTATTACAACTCGTCAACAGAAACAAAAATTTACATATTTGTGTATAGTAGATATGCGGATGAAAACTGTCCGTTTGTTGTACATCATTAGCTTCGCAACACAGTGGGGTATATTTTTTTTTAAGATTTAAAATATTCTTAAAAAAACACTCTATACGTACATTATTAAGAAACATTTTGATATCTCATTTTGAAAGTAATCAGTGTAAGGAAAATTTCCGGAAGAATTTTAACAGACTATGAAACAACATTTTTTTCAGAAGTATATGTATTGAGAAATTAAGGTGGAGAGCTTTAAATGGAAATAAAACATAGAAAAGTTTTTTTTTAATATTCATGAAACTGGCTTAATTTTACAGATAATTTTATGGAATTAATTGCGAAAAATTTTAAACTTCCTAATGTTAAGGTATTAGTTTGATACTAAATTTTCTTAGTTTTATATATTTTTTAACTAGTATCTTACTATTTATAAAAAGTGACAGTTCATCCAAAAAAAGTAAGCAAACATATCACTTTAACATTTTTAATTCTTAAAGTGACATTTAGATTTAGTATGATACTAAAAAGTTAGAATAGGTATTTGGAGATTCTTACTTTAATAAAATGTTAAAAAATGCAAATGTTTGAGTATGATTTCGGGCATGTAGTCACCGCGGCGGCTGGTGTGTATACATGGCGTAATCTGGAGTTATAATTTACAAACACACACACACGCTTATCAGTAAACCACGCTGGTATTTCAGAAATAACGATCCGAATATTAACTTCCAAGTGCTAAAAATCAAAATTGCTAAAAAAATGGATTTTTGTTTGATTGTTTATTTTCAAAATGTTTAAATATTATTTTATTTTTAAAAATGTTTATACTATTCAGAAGCAACCGATTACAAAGTTAATTAGAAACTTTACTGATTTCTTTAACAAAATTTCGTAAATTGGCCTTTTTGTCATCGCACTATATGTAGTGGCCCCACTGTGTGCCAGTCGTCGGCATCAATTGCAGGCTTGAAATAGCTGTTTTAGAAAAAAAAAAAAAAAACAATATTCTAATGCCACATCGGAGCCGAATCTGAATCCGCGCAGAACGTTTACCGAGATATGCCTTTTTTTTTGTTTATTGACCCTTGGATATACAAAATTGTATGAGGCAGGTCCGCCTTCCACAGGTTTCAATGTTTATTTAAACGTTTATTTAATTTTTTGTGTTGTTCTTATTTTGTCTAAATACTAAGTTTAAGTATCGTTGTCTTCCCTCCATATTTGCCAGGTTATTTGTTTATTTGTGTTTACATGCTGGATTGGAGTTTGTTTTTGTGTTGTCTTTAATTTTTTTTTATTGATTTTGAACCGAAGTTGGTAAACACAGTTGCAATGTGAGAAAGGAAATTAAAAAAAAAAAAAATAAATAAATACTTTCCTACTTGTGAGAATCATTGTTGCTAAGCAACAATTTAGTCTTTTTAGTTTTTTAGGTTAAAAGAACTTTTATGTGGGACTTAGGATTAGGACTGCCTTACATCTATTTTATAAAAACTGTTCGTGAGCTTTTTTTTTAAGTTAAGACTTGTTCGTCTTGTTTATAGTTTACTCAAAAACTATAGGTACTGATTTTAGGTCACTGAAGATAAATTGACTTTAATGTCCTTTTCAAAACATTTAATCATTATGAATCAAGTACACATTTATACTAATTTTTTTTTTTTGCAGTTTCTACAATAAATACTGACAGGTAGTAAACTTTCCCAGAAAATATCAAATAGCATCTCTTAGGGCGTTTTATTTATAAAATTCACCTTTTTGAATTAAAATTTTAAGTT
>OX596032.1:5884499-5999499 GCA_951394125.1 Epistrophe eligans
AAATTCAATTAGCATTTTTTTTACTACAGCAATTAAAAAAAAAAGTTGTAAAAAATGTTTCGTCTAGAATATTTCGAGAACAAAAAATACCATCGTTTTCAGGTTGATTTTATTCTACATATAATGTCGTAATAAAGAATTGAAAAAAAAAATCAGCGGGCAATTTTTATTTTAGATTAAAAAACATGCTAAAATTTTGTGAAAAACGTGTTTCGGTTGTAATATTTTGTGAACAAACAACGATATTAACTTCGGGATAATTTTATTCTATACACGATCCCATATTTGGTTACTGATATAAATTAAAAAAAATCAATTGACGGATTTTTTAAAGCAAAAAAACAGAAGATAATATTAAAAATTGTTGAAAAACGTTTTTCGGCTCGAATATGTTGAAAATATACCATAGCTTAGAAGCCCGACCAATTTTACTCTATATATAGTGGCGTAATCAATACCTGATAAGGTTTGTAGAATTATTCAATTGACAGTTTTTTTTTAAATCAACAAATTTTCAAACTTAAACCCCTAAAAAAAAGTTTAAGCATTTTTTTTTCGACTTGAATATCTCGAAAACAAAAAAAGCTACCGATTCCGGAATAATTTTATTTTACACACAATGATGTAACTAAGAATTAATGGGGGTTGTAAAAAAAAATTTAATTGAAAGTTATTTTAAAGCAAAATAAAAACTACAACACAATACTAAATATTGTTGAAAATCGTTTTTCCGGTCGAATATCTTGATTATGAACACTGATTAGCCGAACTAATTTTATTCTACACAAAATGATGTAGTCAATAATTGATAAAGTTGATAGAAACATTCCATTGACAGTATTTTTTTAAACCGACAAAAAAATGCAAAACAAAACTATTAAAATCTCGGCTCAAATATATCTAAAATAAATAATGTTATCGACTCAGCGATAATTTTATTCTACACATAATGAACAAATAACTATAAGAATTGATAGCATCTGCAAAAAATACAACTAAAATAGTTGAAAAGTATAATACGCCACAACTTTGGTTTTCACTTGTTGGCATATTGGACTTTTAAGATTTTGAATTAGGAATTTCCTTATAATAATATAATAACATTGGGTGTCCAACTTTCACGGGCAACAATGGGAAGTTACCAGTGTGGGTCGCACCCCAGCCTCTTTTGTATTTATTCTTTAAAGTAAAAAACTTTTCCAAAAACTCACTTTCACATTTAAGCTTGTAAATAAACATAAATGTGTCACTATCGTAGTTTTCTCTTTTGTCTCTAATCGATATTTTTAACATAACCAATCGTTGAGGGAGTGGATTGATTAATTAACACGAATTAATTGTTTTATTGATAAAACGTTTCACTAAATTCACTGATTCTATAGTATTAGAATAAATGTCATCACTACCCTTTCAGCTAAGTGGCAAGCATGCAAAACGAAAACTAATCAGCCATGTCGCATTAAAATAAAAATAAAAATAAAAATCTTAATAGAAATTATTCCCCTTAATGCAATTAAATTAAATAAAAACGTAGGTTCAAAATTTTCGACGATTAAGTAAGATGTTAAAGCATTTTTTTTGTATGGCTAGGTTAGAAATTGTATTTTATAAATTTTAAAACAGTTAGCATCGTGTTATCTTTTTTTTTACATTTGGTTAAAATTAAAATCACCAACTGCCTATTTTATCTTTTTAGTATCATGCTGGTCACTTTGACCATTAAAAAATGTGAAAATGGTATGGTTGGGCACTTGTTTGCATGAACTGTCACTTTTTAGAAGTGTTCAATCGAAGTTTATTTAAGAATAGGCTAAGTATGATACTAACAAACAAACAAAAAAAAAAACCTAAGAACGAATAAGCATACTCGCTTTGTATGCTATGTTTCTATGCTTTTATTTCGCTATAGAAAAAAAAAAACATTTTAGGTATCAAGCTGATTTATAATAATATAGTACGTATTTCCTAGACTTATTTTTGATTAAAACTTCAGTTCAAAAATTATTAATTCTATTTGAAAAATCACTTTAATTATGTTATTTTCTATTTTTTAATGTCGTTTTGCTTTCAACCAAAAAAAGTAACGATCCTTGTGAAAAATTTTGATCTGGACCAGTTTTCAGGTTTCTTTCAACAAAAAAAAAATGATCCCTTATAATTTGGGATCAAAATCACTGATCCCGTTTTGTAAAAGTAAAATTATATCAATAATTATTTCTGTTTCGTGACCTATTTGTTGTATTATGAGGAGCTGATCTAGACCAGATCATGTGAATAATAAAATGCACCTATTATTTGGTTCCTAAATTCAGAGTTCCTATGGTTTTTTTATGCAGTATTAGTATATGAACGAAATAAAATTCCTGCAAACGAATAAAAAAATCTCTTAGTCCCCTTTCACACGAGGAAACTGAGTTTCCATCAACTTTCAGATTTTGGGTAAGAAGGACACCAAGTAAGGGAAACGAATCGTCTATGATTGGTGGGAATTGGAAATTAAAAGAAAACGTCAAAAAATCTCCAGCAATTTTTTTCATCGTGTGAAAGGGGGTAGGGTAAACTAATAACGTAGAAACTTCTGTAGCACATTACGTTGTGCTATTACACGTTACGATAAGTTGATATATATATTGAATACATTCAATATTGGGTACGTTCCCTCGTAGCTCAAACAAAATCTAAAGGTCGAGTTGAGTTTGGGTTGAAATTTGGTTGACAGTTCGAACTCGCCGCGTTCTGTGATGTAAAGCCAGCACTTTAATATTTAATTTGATGTTTACACATCTTGACCGTGAGTACCGGCACTCACACTTTTTTTTATTTTACTTCTAATTGATATTTTAGACTCACAGACTCACACGAGGTTAAAAAATCGTTGACTTTTTGTCTTCATAAATCTTGGACTATCAAAAATGTCAATTTTCTATCACAAAACTTGAAATATTTAGCTCTGAAGATATTGAAAAAAATGATCAATTAGGAATTTCTCCCTACCCATACTATCACTATGTATCATCAAGGAAATAATGTCAAATTTGACATGCCACACGCACAATTATAAACAAAGAATCAATCCCATTTTGTTTTCCTTTTGGCACGAAACATACAAAAACCCGGATCAAAATCCCAAATGTCAGAAGGAAAACGGCATATAAGTGTCACTAATCACAACAATAATTCGAAACAAAACAACAACAAACTTTCTCTAGATTGTCAACAACAGATAATGTTTGCTGTTTCGTGTTTTTTTATCGAAAAAGGTTAGATAACGATTAATTTTGTTTCGTCAAAAATGAAACGAGGTTATTGATGGTTTTTTTTTTTTGGAAAAATTACCTTATTTTTAGGTTATTTCCGGATTTAACGTAGTTCGTTCATTTAATTATTTCAATCTATCTGAATAAAGGCAGTCTTAGGGCCAACTATATTCTCTCGATTGTTCTCGTCCACAAGCACCTTCTATTTAAAATATAAAAAAAAATGACGGACTATTAATTTAAAAAGAAATACAAAACTGTCAAAGGTCGATATGAAAATTTGAAAAAAAAAGTGACAAAGGTTTCGAACAAGTTTTTGAAGAGGGCGCTCATAAAAATATTCACAATTATCCAGGTATTGCTTGTTGAATAAGTTTACGAGGCTCTGAAGTTATAAGAGTTTTCGGTGAATACCTTCCGCCCTTAAATCTGTTTTATGTCCAAAGTTATTCCTATAAACCTAAATTAATTATTACACTCCGTTTTAAATAAACAAAACTAATTAAACAATAATCTGTTTGAGTACACACTTAAAAAAAAAACAAGTTTTCTCGAAAATGATTAAAAATTTTGATTAAGCTTCGTACTTACTACCTTTAAAAAATTTTTCTCGAAAATGATTGTCACAATTTTAATGAAGCTTCGTACCTACTACTTGTAATGTCGTTAAAATTTGTAATAAAACTATTATTATAGGATTATAAATTTTGCTTTCACACTTTCTTGTTATAACTATGATAAACCTTGATGAGGCTTATGTCACCGTCATCTAGGCGTCCATTTTATTTAAATATACAAAAATATTCTTTAAATTTTGATATAGAATTGATTATAATAATAATACTAATATTATTGTGTTTATTATTTTGTTTTTATTGTTTTTTTTTTTTGTTTTTGCGTTTATTTATATAATTACAGAACACGGAATGAAACGTAGGCATTCGGCACAAAAACACCAAATTATTAATTCAGAATACTCCAAGAGATCCCAAAGAAAGAGTTATCAGTTAAAATCCTTACTTTTTGAAAATCATCCATTATCATATCGATATCATAATAGAAGATCATTAAGACAGTGTCGGCAACAGCATTTTACTCAACAACAATTCGCTCCGGAAATTTTGAAAATTCTATCATCATCACAACAATCGACATCATCAATATTGTCGCCATTTTATTCCTATTCTATAAATGGTGAACAATTTGAAATAACATTACAGCGATTGCAGGAACATTTGCAATTAAATCTTTTACAACAAGCTCATTTACTAAAGCAGCACCAGGAAAATTTTGAAAGGCATCAATTAGTGAAAAGTGAATTTAAATCACCGAACAACAACACGGCTCTGTCGTTCAACAACAATAACAACAACATTCATTTAAATCTGGAAGACCAAAAAGAAAATAGTAACAATAATAATCAATGTTTTATTAAAACTGAAATAGGTTCGGATGTTAAATCATTAGCAACAACAACAAAATTCTTAACTACAATTAAGAACGAAGAAGAGCAATATGAAAATGATGCCAACAACAGCCCAAATTCTGCAACTGGAACTGAGATTGAAACTTTTTATCATAAAAGTCTTATGGATTATGATAATGAATTTAAGGATTTTGAAAAATCTTTAAATAGTAATTTATATTACCAACAGCAACAAAATCAAGCGCCGTTTCAAATCTTGGCACACCATAATCATCATCATCATTTATCACAGTCACGGACAACAACAAGTCATTCCACCATGCAATTACAACATCACTTAAGCATACAACAGCAGGAGCTGATTCAGCAGCTGCAGCTAGTACAGAGGCAGTATTTAATACATCAAGGTAAGTTTGAATATTGAACAAATCTATAACCAACATAAATACTTTTACTGGTTTCTTACTAAACAGGGTTTGGCAAACCTTTGCAACTCGATTTGCAATCACAAATCCACCGATCAATGTCACCAATTAATCCTATGTCAGCAGTTGTTCAAAACCACCACAACAATCAAAATAGCTCACAAAATCAGCACACTAATCACCACCATCACCAACAGCAACAGCATCAACAACATCATCAACAACAACAGCAGCAGCAACAACAGCAGCAACAGCAACATCAGCAGCAGCAGCAGCAGCATCAACAAGTGGCGTCGCATCTTCTACAACAACAACATCCTAGTCATTTAGTACATAATACAAATCATCCGCATTCCTCGCACCTTGTAAATCATCAACTTCACCATCATCATCATCAACATCGTAATCAGCAACAACTCTCACCGAAATCTTCAACATCATCAACTCAACAAAATAATTCCATCGATGATTTGAGTATGATGATAATAAATTCTCATGAAGATGAACAAAGATTATCACCACCTTCCAATGAGATGAGAAGTCCTGTTTCTATTAACAATAATCTGAACAACATCAACAACAACAACAACTGTCAAACTGCTCCAAACAACAATATTAATAATGTTGGCAACATAACCATCGAATCTGACAATATCACAAAGTGCAAAAGTAACGTTAGTGATGACTTTGTTCGTTGCAGTAGTCCTCCAGACATAAAATCCGACGTCGATCGCGATCAACAACATACGCCATCTAGTAACGGACATGTCAACTCAACTGTTCCCGGTAATGGTGACTCTACGTGGTCAACGGAAACACTTAACAGCGATATTATTGCATCAAGTAATTCATTTTAAATAATAAAATTTAAAAAAAAAAACAGAATTATAATAAGATTCCTAGAACGCTACTGCCTTATCTTTTTTTTTGATGTTATTGATATTCCAGGATTTGTGGCATCTCCCCTACAACAACATCAACATCAACAACACCAGCAGCAACATCAACATCAACATCCGCATCCAGATGGAAATCATTTGGGTGGCAGCAGTGTGGGATGTATGGTAGGATTGGGTGGGATTATTGATGCCATTGGCCACATGGGTGCCGGTGGAAATTCTGCACCGAGAAACCACGTTATCGACGATTACAATACAAAAAAGTATTACCATCCGCTGTATGCACATGGTGTCTGTCGCTGGCCTGGTTGTGAATTAGTTCTGGATGATGTGGCCTCCTTTATTAAGTAAGTATGTGTATGTGAGGTAATCTCTTTTTTTTTCATTAAAAAATGAAATTTAAAAACTCCAAACAAAGAAAGAGATAATTTAAATAAATTTTTTCTTAATGACTTTTTCAATTTTAATAAAATTTTTTAAATAAAACTTTAGTTTAGCATAAGGTACTCGTGGTAGTGCTCTAACCAAGAAGCTGTCAATCGCCACTACTGAATTTTGACAAAGACAATTTTTCAACATTAATATATTTCCTAGATAATTATTTTCTTTTTTTCAGTTTCTTAGCAATGCATCGAATTGGTGGGTGGTCCTTTTCTAACTTATAAAAAAAATGTATATCACTTGTGTATTACACTTAATTAAGAACTAAGGCTTTTTGATTAAAAATTAATTAATAAATAAATAAATAAACAATAACCGCTTGTGGGGCTTTTACGTGTGTTTTACTAACTTTACCTCGATTATTTATTATTATTATTATAATTAATATTATTATTATTATTATTAGCTATATTAATTTATAATTTTTTTTATTAATAATTGTTTAATTTTATGAAAGACATGTAATTTGAGGAACTATACAAAATAAAATTCTATTGAATTACTGCCACGTGAATTTAATGGAATTTTTTTTAAAGATTTGATAGATTCAATAAACAAAATTGTAAAAATAATGAAATAACCAAAAAAATTACATTCTCTGATAAAATTAAATTCCCTTAAAGAGAAAATTTATATTGGGAAGCAGAATTGAAAAAGCAACGGAAAGGTAAGTTTTTTTTCGGATTTTGAATGGAACTCTTAATGGTGGTAAGTTTATAAAATTTTTTATAAGTATGTTTATATCTTTGTTTTTGAAAAAAAATATAAAATAATACAAAATTTATTTGATGTACCTATCAACTACTTTTTATTCATATATGTAGATATAAAGAGAACAAATTTACAGGTAAGGAACTATCCTTCAGCGCAGTTAGCATTATCAGTCTTAATGTGAGTTTCACCCGAACAATTTGAAAATTTGACATTTTAATTTTCGGATATTGTGAGTTTCAATCGAAATTTCATGTTCGAAAAATTCACCTTATTGTGAACATTCATTTCGGGCGGAATATAATTAAAATGACAGCCCAAATTTTCTCTTATTTTTAGTAGATTAGATTATTGTACTAATGGTAGAAATAATGAGATTGTGTCTACGTCCAGCTCTAGCGCATGCCGGATTTACACGACTTATACAAATTCTTTAAACAAACATGGGAAATTCTGGATTTACACAATTGCCATTATAATGGGTGCTTTTTTAAGAGGTTTAGAACTTTAAAAAAAAAAAAAAAACACAAAAAATTCGAAAAAATGAATGAAATATTTATTTGAATCGATAGTTTGAACCTTGCAATTTAATGTTTAAAGATAATTTCATGCAAATGTTGACCGCGGCTGCGTCTCAGGTAGCCCATCCGCTGAGTCCAATTTTGGCATACTCTTTCACACATATCGGCCGGTATCTCACGAATGAATGCATGGATGTTGGCTTCCAGTGCGTCAATCGAAGCGGGCTTGTCCCTATAGACATTAGCCTTGACATACCCTCACAAAAAATAATCTAATGGTGTCAAATCGCACGATCTAGGCGGCCAATTGACCGGCCCGAAACGTGAAATTAACTGTTCACCAAACTCGCCTCGCAATTGCGCCATTGTTTCGCGTGCTGTGTGGCATGTGGCACCGTCTTGTTGAAACCACATATCATGCAAGTCAAGAACTTCCATTTCGGGCAAAAAAAAGTTTGTTATCATCGCTCGGTAGCGTTCACCATTGACAGTAACGCTGCGATTCGCATCATCTTTGAAGAAATATGGCCCAATAATGCCGCCGCCGGCCCATAAACCGCACCAAACAGTGGCTTTTTCGGGATGCATTGGTAGCTGTTGCAATGCTTCTGGCTGATCTTCACTCCAAATGCGGCAATTTTGCTTATTTACGTACCCATTCAACCAAAAATGAGCCTCATCGCTGAACACAATTTTTCGATAAACAAGCGTTGTTCATTTGTAAGACGATCCATGGTTAAATTGCAAACCAAACTGAAGCTGTTTGACAGTGACACAAGGTACTAAACACACGTCAGCTGTCAAAACCAGTGTTGCCAAAACCAAACCAGCTTAAAAATCACCCGTTAGAATTTTAATAATTTTTGACATAAAACGCGAATTCCCCAATAAATGTCTAAAATATGTATGTCAAATGTCAGACATAATTAGGCCTATTCTGCCACTTCTGTTATTCTGCTATGAATTTACTGTTATAAATTATAAAAAAATTTTACCGTAAATGATTTTTTATAATTGGTATTCAGTATTTCGATCATATATTAAATTCGGTTATGAAACTTTGAAAACGAAATATATTAGGAGACAGAACTAAAATCTGTTGTCTTAATCAGCTGTTGTAAAAAATCGCGAATTACAATTAAATTTTAAAATTTGTATTTATTATAATGATAGTTTGTGTGTTTATGTTGCCGACAACAGATTCGATGGTAAAAAGCCATAAGAATAGCACATTGGGAATATCTACCATAGGCAAAGGGACTACGTTTTACACAACTCAGCTCCAACAAAAAGTGTTAACACAAAATATAAATTTTATTTTAACTTCTTTATTTGTTTATTATGTATTTAATATTGTTTCCTTACATTTGTTTCCTTTTAAGGACATTTCGTTGACGAAATAAAATATAAATATTCATTTATAATTCATATACTTGAAGTATTTTTTGATAAAAGTTACAAAAATTTGTCTTTTATTCTTTTATGATTCATAACAGAATTTGTCATGCCGAATACCAAAATTATAGTTCATAAATGATTTTTTGCGTTGACATGTAATATGTGTCAACGAGATTTCCCAATCAGTGTCAATGCGTTGACATGTAATCGTTGACGATCACACGACCTGGCCACGTCAGCGCACTTTGACCATTGACAATAGGAAAAATCTGCAGTTTTTCACGTTGACGTTCAAACAATGTTGACAATGAAAAATAGTGAATAAAGAAAAAAAGAACTGAAATACATAAAAAAAGCATACCAGGTTCATTGTGGAAGTTGAAGCGGACGACTGAGACACTTCGGCGGATTCAATAAACATCATTTCAGAAAAGTGAGCCCATGTCACATTCATTGTTTCGGATGAGGATTGGCCAGATTTGACGGACAGTCCGAACAAATCTGTCAATGTGTCCTAAAAGTTTTGATGGGGTGATTACACGGTTAACAAAAACAGTCAACACGTTGACTCTTAAATGTGTGTCATCGTTACTGTCAACGCTACCGTCAACGCATTGAATGCGTTTTGCAATGACGATTACACGACTTGACACATTTGGGACACAATTAAACGTCATTTTGACGTCAGAGAGTCAACGCGTTGACCATTTGCATTGACCGTCTAATCGTAGCTTAACAGTTAAAATCAATTGGGCCTATTCGGCAAGATCTTTTATTCTGTTATTCTTTTTAATGAATGAGCTGTCAGCAATCTTTTATAAATTATAATTTTGGTATTCAGCATGACAAAATCTGCTAAGAATTCTCTTATGAACTTTCAAAAGTTCGAGCTCTCAAAAAATCTTTTACGAATCGCATTTTTGGTATTCAGCATGCCAAAATCTGTTATGAATCATAATAAATTAAAGACAAAGTTTTGTGACTTTTATCATAAAAGATTTCAATAAGTATCTATATATTTATTTTTTATTTCGTCAACAAAATGTTCTTGAATGGAAACAAATGTATAAAAATAATATTTAAATTTATAAATACATTGAAAAATAAGTAAATTAAAATAAAATTTATTTTTCTGATGAAAGCACAGAACAAGAAAACTTTTGTCGTAGTAGTCCCTTTGGTTTTCCTTATGTGCGGAACATCTTTCATTTACTAACGTATGCTTTATTTAAAGCTTTATTATTGCATTAGAACTCGCCAACACATACAAACTATGGTCGTGTTCGAGTAAAATTTAAAAGCGATCCGGATTGGTTGGTGTTGTTGTAATCCGATAGGAAAAAACAGCTGATGAACAAACCAGCTGTTTTCCAAAATAAATCTGAAAGATATCCTAAAATTTTTCGGATTTTTTGTGAAAAAAAAAACAGCTGACATTTTCAATACGTGTCAGTTCATTTTCAGCTGTCTAGTCTCTCATTCAAACACGTGTTTTTTTTACATAGATTTTCATTTTTGCCGAATAACATAAAATATAAAATATAAATAAAATATAAAATACTTTTTTAAAATTACAAAACACTTGTTTGTCGTTAGCCCTGTAATTTTTTTTTGTTTGTCTTGTCAGCTGTTTTAACTTTTCACAGCAAACCTATCCAATCCGGTTTTGGACGTTCGAAAACATATCCTATGCAAAACGATCTTAGATAACCTATCGGCCTATCACTCGAACGCGGCCTATCATTGCAAATTTTAAAATTTTATTTTATTTCGCGTCTCGTGAGCAACCATTTCACAGCTGATTGTGTCATATATATATATTAGTTGTTTGTTTACATATTTCGTTTTAGAAGTTTTATAACCGAATTTTATGAAATATCGAACTTCTGAATACCTACCATTTATAAAAAAATCTTTTATGGTGAAAATCTTTTATAATTCATAGCAGAAAATTTAAAGCAGAATAGGCCTGAATATTAAAACTAAAACGGTGTCAGTCGTCATTCACGATTTTAATGTCTATAATCATGGCATTATTAAACGTCAGTTGTAACTACTGTTAAATATCATTTTTAATCCAAAGACTGGCAAATTTCGTATAAAAAAAATTAACTGGTAGAATCTAGCAGTTTTGAAGAGTAAGCGAACGGACCTATTGCCTTAATTTTATCCGATGTATAATTTTTGACACTTATGGGGTGAATCGATAAGTTTTAATGTTTTCGAAATCCAATTCAAACACTGCTTTAGAAAAAGAATAGTTGAAATCTATAGCAACATATAAACTTCATTAAGGCCGTTTGTTAATTGAATTAAAATTACAATCAGATTGTCCACAGACGGAAAGCCGCATAAATAGTACCTTCATAAACATAAACTCCTTAAGGTTTGCGTTTTCAGCATATCTATCGTACCGTCATTCGGTCTATACAGCGGCGTTTAGTAAGCAGGCCCTTCCGAAAAACGCTGTTAAAGAAAACTGTTGACATTGGCACCTGCCTGGTGAAAGAAAATGCCTGGATCCTGCGGTACCGTTGTCCAAGAGAAAAGAGAAAAAAAAACTCTAATGAATTAACAAAAGCAAAACATTTGGACTTTCACCAATGTTGCTGAAAAATTCTAAATTTTATCGACAAATCCTAAAATTTCACATAACTTAAGCTAAGTACAATATTGTCAGAACTGTTAATAGTCTGACAATAGCTGACAATTAGCTGACAATTGACATATTTCTTACAATGAAAAATTGTCCGTTCACACGGTTGGTAGATTTCATCCAAAAGTCTGACAATTTGATTGTCAGCTATTGTCTGACAATTTTCGGACAATAATATATCTGAAAAAATTGTCAGCTTGAGAATTTTCTGTTCAAACGGTTGGCAGATCTATACAAATTTTTTTTGATTGTTCTTTTGGGGGGAGGCATCATTACTTGGGGGATGTTCTGCAGCATTCTTATCGATTTCCTCTGCATTAAATAAAGAATCTTTTTCTTCTCTCCTTTTAATATAATAATATGTAATATTTTCGACCATTGATGCCTCCTCCATTGTTAGATTTTTTATCTATTTTTATTCAGAAATGCGACAAAAAAATCAACAACATGCAAAAAAGAATTAATAGAAGACAAATGGCGGCCGAGCATGAGCACTTAATTTATTCCGAATAAAACTACACAACACAAGGAATTGACATAAAATGTAATTGAAGTGAACTGAATAAATAAACTAAAAAAGAAAATATTTATAAAGCAATATAGATATTTTCTTTTTGAGTTTATTTATTCAGTTGTGCAAAAACTAAAAATTTCCAACACAAATGTTTTTTTATCTCTTATCTCTCATTGACATTTCGAACAATGAAGAAATTGTCAGCAATTGTAAGATGTTTTCAATGAAAACATGTGACAATGACCAATGAGTCTTTAGTTTTTTTAGTAAAAATTAGATATTTAGATATTTTTAGATATTTATTCAGTTAATCAAATCTCTTACAAATAGACTACATAATCTTTTTCATTGCTCGAGTGTAGAAAGTTAAAAGTTTATTTTAATTGAATCTGATGTTAGAAATTAATTTAATGAAATATAAGTACCTATATAGAAAAATATTTTGTATTAAATTTATAAATATGAAATTAGTTATCATTTGTAGCCATATACTTAAATAAAACGGTCTCAAAGTTACTTGTGTCAATAAGTCTCCTGGTGCTCTGTGGTAGTGAGTTGAACAATCTAATGGCATGGATGAAAAATTGCATTTCAGTTATACGGCATGTAAATCGAGGTTGTATTAGTGTAATAGAACGCGGTGTTCTTGCAAAAATTAAGAGGTTGTATAAATATAGGGGTTCTTTCGTTGTTATAGCCTTGTACAGAAAAATAAGTGTTCGGTAATTAATATTTTAATAATTAATATAATTAATTAATATAATTTTGCATCCCAATATTGTTTTTGAAAATCTACTAACGTGGTCACGCCTCCTAAGATTATATACGTATCTTACAATGTTGTTATAATCAACTACTAACTTCCGCTTAGTTTCGGCACTGTGATAACAAAAAATCTCACAACCATAAGTTATTATAGGAATAATTAGTGATTTTACCAGCAATAATTTAGTACCAAGAGGTGTAAAGTGTTGTGAGAGTGATAGATTCCTGAGAACTCCATATATTATACTTATAATTTGTTGAATATGGTCATCTCATCTTAGAGTTGTGTTAAAATACACACCTAGATTTTTAACTATTTCAACATAGCTTATCTGACTATTTCCAAGAAGAATTGGAGGGAAATAGCTTAGATCAAGTTCGTTTTTATAGATAACAAGGCAGCTTGATTTAGTAGGATTTATTTTGAGTTCGTTTTCAACAGACCACCTATTAACACTTTCTAGATCTTTGTTTATTTTGCATATACCATCTTCGATCAGTCCCAGTTTGCAACTAAAATAAAGCTGGTAATCATCAGCATATAAATGTTTGAAAGAATTATTTGTGCAAAGAGGAAGATCATTTATGAAAAGTGTAAATAAAAGTAGGCCCAAAATTGATCCCTGTGGAACACCTCTTTGTATAGGCAAGTAATTCGAAGTCTTGTTATTCACAAAAACAGCCTGAGATCTTCCACACAGATATGAGAATATAAGCTTGCATGCAGATGAAGAAAAACTAAATATATTTTTCATTTTATATAATAAAAGGTTGTGGTTGATTGAGTCAAATGCTTTTGAGAAATCTAGTAAAATTAGGAAAGTTACTTGATCTCTATCAATTGCATTCCTTATATCCTCTGTTACCTTAATCAAAGAAGTGACACAACTATGTTTTGCCCGGAAACCAGATTGAATGGTATTAATTAAGTTATTTCTCTGAAGAAACTTTGAAATTTGTTGATGCAATAGTTTTTCCATCACTTTAGACAAAAATGGTAAGATCGAAATGGGCCTATACTCCGCTGATGAGCTACGGGTAGCCTTTTTCTTGACAAGTGGAAGCACTTTTGCTTCTTTCCATAACAAAGGAAAAGTAGACGTCGTTAAGACAGTGTTGAAAATATGAGTAAGAAATGGCAAGACATAAGGTAAAATGATTTTAATGAAAGTAGGGTGGATCTCGTCAAAGCTGGTTGACTTGGACTTTATTTTCAAAACAGCACTCAAGACATCACAATCGTCAACCCTTGAAAAGAAAAAGGATCCATAATCATCATTAGACTCAAACTGGTGATAATTGTAGTGAGTAGATGTATTTGGAGTTACCAGTTATTGTATCTTTGTAAAAGCACTATTTAATTCATCAGGGTCAACATTCTCAGGCACTCCAGATTTTGTTCGTCCACAACCAAGTTCGCGAATGTTCTTCCAGATTTCTTTCCCAGGAAGTTTTATATCGAGCCGTTTAGAATAATATAATCGTTTCGATTCTTTTATTTTGGAGTTAACCTTATTCCTTACAGTGCGATAATCGTTATAGAATTCTGGAAGCTTATATCTCTTCCACCTTGTATATACCAATTCTCTATTTTTAATTAAGTTTTTTATTTCAACCGTGAACCAAGGAATAGACTTGTTAGCTATTCGCTTTGTTCTAACTTGAACGTGTGAATTAAAAAGTTGTCGAATGTTTTCTTGAAGAATAGCTACTTGGGAATTGGCAGTTGGGATAACATAAATTGATTGCCAATCAGTACGAGCTACATCCATTTCAAGCTGCTCTAAATTGATATTTTTAAAGTCTCTAAGGTGCAAAAATTCATTTTCATTTTCTAACGAGTCTGCTTTTAATGTAGCGAAAATTAAATCGTGGCGAGAAAAACATGGCGCTGATACTTGATTGAAAAATAAAACGTTTTCTAATTTATTTGCAAGAAATATATCAAGTAAAGTACTGCTGGTGCTTGTGAAATGAGTTGGTTGTATTCTGTTTACTGGTTCTATGGATAAGCTTTTAAGATTTCCAATGAAGGATCTTGACGTTTCGTTGCATAAGAAATTGCAGTTAAAATCGCCAAACACAAAAATTTCCCCATACAGTGATGAGTACTCTTCTAAAATGTTATAAAAACTCGTTAAATTGGTATAACTATCTGGCCGATAGACGCAACCCAGTAAGCTTTTTACTTTGCCAATGAAAATTTCAATAAAACAAAATTCTATGGGATTATTTCCAGGTGATTCAACCATAATTCGAGAATTTATACATTGTTTGACATATATTGCAACGCCTCCACCTTTGGATTTTCTATCAACACGATAAACTTTATAGCCGTTCAAACTATACATTTCATCATTTACACCTTCTCTAAACCATGTTTCGGAAACACAAATAGCATCCACATTAGAATTTACAAAAGTTTTCCGAAACTCATCTATTTTCCTGTACAAACTTTGTGCATTTAAATGACAAACGTGTAAACCCTTTTCTTGCTTACAAAAAATATCTAAACTCAAACGAAGGTTTAAATCCCTGCCACTAGACTGGATAACTGTATTAGTTGCGTTCATTAAAGCTTAATATTCGCAAAAACATACCACACAGCATACAAGATATTGGCACGAAATAAAAAAATATGACTATGACGAATGTTAAACTAAGTATTTGGCTATATGAAAAGAAAAAAAGAAAAGAACAATTTAAAATAAAATAAGATAATAAATCAATAAAATAAATTATTTGAGATAAAATTAAATTAATATCGAGCATTACAATATATGACAATTTCATTTTGAAATATCGCAAGCAAAAATATTAATAAGAAGTTACAAACATTTTAATGAATTCATAAGTTTACATTTACATTTACAGTGCTGGTGAAATTCGGCTGAGATTGATGAGAATAATTATTAGTTTGTATGTATACCTCCAGTGTCCAGGCACAAGCTCAACATGTTGCTGTTGGGTAATTGAATCCAGATCTTGTACATAATTGATGAGACGAGCTTTTGTGGGATTGTTTACTGTGTGAACATAAACTTTTCCGTTTCGTGTATACACCGCTGTTAGGTATTTCCCACGTTTAAGGTGAAAAGCTTTGCGTAGAACCATATGATTCATTGATGTTGAACTTTCGTTGACGTGGATTGGGCTGTCAGAATCAAGATTCACATCGTGCAAGGAGAGGGCTTTTTTTGACATTTTAAAGCGCTGGTTAACTAAAAACAATAACTTGTTTTTATCGGCTGCAGTGTTGAATTTGATGATGATTGCTGTATCTTGATATGTTCCTTTTGGTTTAACTCGAAAGATATCTTTGAGCACAGGTATTGGTGAAAATTTAACTGAAGTGCACAGTGAATCAAAAATTTCCTTCAAATTTTCATTTGCTATTTTTGGAACACCACGTAAAACAGCATCAGCACAAATCTTTTCGCGTTGCAAGGAATAAATTTGATGGTGTAGGTCACTGAGTTGATTGATGAGCTGGTTGTCAGACGGGGGTTGGTGGTGCTTGTTTTCAACAGATTCAACGCGCGCAACGAGAGCTGTCATTTCTTCACTAATTTTATTTATTCCATTGTTAAAATCTTTAACAATCAATAAATTAAATCTTTACTCTGTGGTGAGTAGCCTTACATTTTTGATCAAAAGATCGGTCCAATATGTCAATCGTAAGAAAAAGCTTGATTTGAAAGTCTCCTCGGTATTGTTATGATTGATAGACATTCCGGAATTTTGTATTCCTCCAAGAAGGTGAGCTAGTACTTCTTAAGGGGAGAGTGCGCCAGCAAAAGAGCGATGAGGAGACATCCTTTTTTTCGCGTCAATGTATGTACATTTATTTATTTTTTAAATCAGTTTAAAAACCATGTGACACATCATTAATTTTTAAAACTGGTCAATAATAAAACATAATCTCTTTTAGGGTCCTTGGCCCCCACATCCACCAGCTGACTCTTGGCAGACTTCCTTATTAACACTCAAAAGCATCAAGAGAGTACCAAAAGACCAACATTTTTTATTGTCAAAGAACGTAACTTGACTGATTTTTTTGTCTATTTGAGGGCTGACCCTTAGACTATAAAAAGATTTACGAGAATAACTCAAAAATAAGGCAATTTTTCAACAAAAAAAAAATAAAACCCTATTCCGGTTATTTTTATTTTTAGCAAAAACCTAAAACATAGTTTCCTTAAGTAGATTTCCAACTAGGTAATTTAGTTGTCTGCAACACGGAACAACTAAAATTGTTTGCTGTCGCCCACTAGGAAACTTCGGAGCAACTTTTAATAATTAAACGTATGTTTTTTTATGTATTTAGTCCAAACAGAAAGTTGCCTAGTTGGCGAAGGCAAGCAACTTAAAGTTTCTCCTTGTTGCCGGCTACTAAGTTCGGTTAGCAACTTTAAGCTGCCGGCAACGTAGTGGGAACTTCTCCATATAACCCACTGTAATTGAATCGGGAGTATATGTTGCCTAGCGGGTGCCAGGTCTTATAGGTGAGTATATGATGGCACTTTTAACGAGAAAATAGAATTTGAAAATTCGATCGCAATGCTATCTACTTATTCCACTTCTTTCTAAATACATAATATATTATCTCTTTCTTTTTGGATGTATCACACTTTAAATTTTTAAAAATATCAAAGCCAGAAAATATTTGATTATTTTTTATCGTAGACATCTTAATACTGAACATAGTTTGGATGATCGCTCAACGGCACAGGCACGTGTTCAAATGCAAGTTGTCTCCCAGCTTGAAATTCACTTGCAAAAAGAACGCGATCGCTTGCAAGCTATGATGCATCATTTATATATGGCAAAGCAATTTTTATCACCTGACAAACGAGACTGCAAGGTACAATTCCAATATATAAGTAGAAAAAGATTCAAGTGAGGGGTGAAGAACTGAAATTTACAAATTCACACCTATGGTCTATTTGACTGCAATAAACACGGTGACTTTTATTGTGTTGACTGATTACTATTTTCGAGCATAATGATGTACAATGATGTATAATGACACTACTTGTTGCTAATTCTCTTTTTTCGAATTCGTGCTTTTATCAAATCAATTAAATTATTTTTGTGGCTTGGAAACTTTTATATTTAAAAGAAAAGTCCGCTACTACAAGTTGCCTCTTGAAACTTATGAAATGAGACAAAATACAGCTGCCCGGCGAGTCATGAGTAATTTTCAGTGACTCTTTTCTATGTTCTAAAATTTACAAGTGTCAAGAGGCCTCAAAATTGCTCCAAACCAAAGTATTTACCATCCGGATCACGGGATGATTAATCCAAGAAGAATTCGAAAAAATAATCACAAACACAATGGAAAAGTCACCGTGTATAATAGCAGTCCTGTTATTTTTATTATCTCCTTTTTTTGTTTTGCCTTTTTCAGCAGGAAGCAGATGGATCTTACAATTTACAATGTCCACCAAATTTACAAAATCCAGTCTTGCCGGTATCAATCAGTTCACCAATGTTAAATAACTCAAACATATCATCGATTAGGAAAAGAATTAGCGACAAGAATCCATTATCAATAGCGGGTGGTAAGTTGACAGTAGGAAGTTTTAATATCTTCAAAAAATTTAAGGTAGAACTATAATATAGTCAAGTTGTCACTTAAACTAATGTCATTGGTTGATGCAACAACCCAACATATCTAAAAATTTTTGGGATAGGTGGATAGCCTATCTGATAGTTTGCTGAACGCAAGGAATATCTCTTCGTATATATTATATTTGAGGAAATATTGCTCAGTAAATGAAAGACAATTATTGCTTTCCATCGCAGAGGCAATAAATTTTGATGTTTCACATTTTTAAAAATGGTTTCTATGCAAATTTGAATGAATTTTTCTTCCTTTTGAATTTAAAGTTAAAAATCGGTTGTCTAACTTAGACACTGCAATTGGTTGTCAAAACCAATTCTAAAGTGGGCATGTTCAATGAGCAAAGAATTGCCAAAAAATAGCTGGAAATTAATGAAATGTTCATTGAACGTATCCAAATGTTAACGAAATTGACAGTTTACAGGGATGTAAGGATATGAGAACATATTTAGACAACTGCTGGAATGCGTATATAAATAAAGAGATGTCCAACTATTTAGACAGTGGTTAGCTGCACAACTGCCCAAGAGTGTTCTAAGGAAATCTAATAAATACGACTGAGTATCATTAGAAATTATATTAATTTCGCTCATGAAACTAGATGCATTACTTAAAATGCCTACATGACCAACGCATTTTGATTTTTCGTTCTGGTAAAAGTATGCAACTTTTAGGATTTTGAGAAAAATTGCTAAAAAAATTATTCATATCAGAGCTTAATGGTTCAGTTAGAAAATCTTGTAAATTATTTATTTGTGTCGCACTTCTATTTTCCGGGTATAGTTTCTGTCGTTTTAGGCAACTTAACGTCTTTCAGTCGTATTGTGCAGCTAGCGATTGTCTAAATAGTTGGACATCTCCTTATTTATAAACGCATTCCAACAGTGGCCTACAAATGTTCTCATACACTCACTCACATCCCTGTAATCTGTTAATTTCGTGAGCATTTTGGATACGTTCAATGAACATTTCGTTATTTGAAGATTATTTTTCAATTTTTTGTTCATTGAACGTACCCACTTTAGAATAGGTTTGGACAACCAATTTCAGTGGCTAAGTTAGACACTCGATGGAACATGATTATAAAAGTTAGACATACTTTGGAATGGGTTTATAAATACGACTGTTTGTTTCTAAGTGGATTTGAGTTTGTATATTGTTTGAGGGTAAAGTTATCTTAAGTTGAGTTTATTTTTGAACTAGGAGTTATAGGTACATATTTGAGACAGATTCAGTGGTTTTTGTTGAGGAATTTTCTCGCATTTTGAAGTAGTAGATTTAGAATTTGAAGACAGTGAATGCGATTTTGATTGATTTTTTATTTTGAGACAGTGGATTCAGAGAATTTGATTTGTTGTTTTGATACAATGGATTCAGAGGCTTTGATTTTTTTGTTTTGGGACAGATTCAGTGGATGCAGTGAAATTTAATTTCGAATTTGATGTTGTGGGTGCAGTGAATTTATAGATTTATATTGTTTTGACACCTCAATGCATGTGTTTTACCTGACTCCGAGTGTAGGACGGGCCAGGTCTTTGGTAGTTTCCCGAGCTTTGAGAGGTTCCACCTAGAGTTGAATCGTCTTGCCTGCTGTTGTTGAATTGCCTTTTTCTGCACCGGTCTATTGTATGACACAGATTTTTGCAATAACGACATGAAATGGTATTTTGAACGTTATTGACCCTCACAGTCACAGGCTGATTCATGTTATAATTCGGCCTAAGAGTTCTGTAAGTGTTATAAAATCTGCTTGTTCTGCTTTGCTGAAGACGACACTCTATTGTGTTGTACGTCTTTATTCAGCAATTGTGACAGTATTTGTTAAGTATTTAGCTCATCGAAAAGGACGTTGGCCCTTTCCGCGAAGGCACTTATGGGTTCTTTATGTCCTTGTTTAAATTGAAAAACTTCGGTCTGTCTGTATCACTTGCACGGACCGAGTTTTTCGGAAGTTCTTTATAAGTGCTTCTTTTAACTCTTCCCAGGCATTATGATCGTTATACTTAATTATAACAATATATGCCCGGCTAGTTAATTTAAATTTAACAATGTCGAGAACTTCAGCCTTTTCAGATTCAGTGGTGGTTTTTTTAGATTGCAGAAATGCAGATATACCTATCAATTGAATAAATCTATCTAAATTTTGTGTGCTACCATCAAACTCAGGTACGCGGTTAATGGCTTGAGAAACGATAAAAGTTATTGTGATTGCCTCTTTGTTAGACTGGGAAAGGATGGAGTCTGATTTTTTTAACTCATTTTGTGCGGTTGGAGTCACAACAATAAGGTCACTATCTGAAGATCTACGGGGACGAGGGATCTTTCTATTTCTTAGCGAAATATTTAAATTCACACCAGACATATATTATCAACCGATAAGGAAAGAGGGAAGAATATAAACTTAAATTTGGACCCAACAATAATTAATTGCATATTAACAATAGTTAACAGAAAAATGTATTGAAAAACTGGTACAAGTAAAAAAAATTATGTGTACATACATATGGATGTGTGATGAAGTGATAAAATAATAGTGAGAGAAGAAAAAAAAACACTCGAGATCTCAAAAAACACAGAATTTGATTGTCAAGGTGAGTTGAGGTTTTTCAAAAAACGCTTTAGGGCGTCCTCAGGGTGACTTCAGGGCTCCACGAACAAACCTAATAATCTTTGCAACTTGACATATTTGCACTACGCTGGGTCACTATTGCTTATGTTTGCAATGACTGCTTTTAGACGACTGCAATTTTTATCGGCAATTCTCTTTTGAGTTTCTTTCGGATTGCAACATCCATTTAAACGCTACACATTTTAATAGCTGCAATTTTTGTTAAATGAGAAGGAAACACTCTTTACTCCGCTTATGTTTCAAACAATAAGAAAAAGCACAGAGAAGAAAGAGCAATAACTCTGCAATTATTTTAACCTCTGCAAATTTGTTTACCCCGGCCACCGCATACGTCCTTCGCCTACGTGCTTAAAAATTGCAGGGGGTAATTGCAGCGTTTAAAAGCAGTCAATATGATCCATATCGCATTGATTTGATTTGGTTCGGTGATTTGGTTACATAGTTCGATTGCCTTGCTTATAACCAGGGATAGGATTTTGTTGACCTAAAAATTTAAAAAAAGGCAAAGTAAAACATCTGAAAAGGCAAAAAAAAGCATTTATTCAAACAGGAGGGAATAAAATATAAACTTAACTATAGTTACATTGAACCATAAGTTTTTTTAAATTTTCAGGCAACAACCGCCTGCGGTTGACCCTCAATAGCGCTTTAAAGGAACTGAAAGACCTCTCTACATCAACGGAAACTAGTTGAGCCCAATTGAAAAACTCCACATTACCTACTTCTATATTTTTTGGGAGCTTACTGTTTTCGTCACCTTAAATGACGCATTTATTTGGAATAATGTCTCAAGTCCCTTATATGCAGAAAAAACAGACTTGTATTTGTTCAAAACATCTTTTGCGCTGTAACTTTGGTGTCTCTAAGTCGCCCTTGATTTTGTCTAAGATTTTCGAAACTTCTCAAATTGTGTTTCCTAAATGTAAAGAAAACATGAATTAGGTACTGTTACAATAAGATGTAGCGTTGTCGTCAATTGAAAGTACTAAATGGGATAGCAGGCAAAAAAGTTACATAGATTTATTTGTATTCATTCGAAATTTTTGTGTTGAGCTAATTAGTCAATGCATAGAAAAAATTATGTGGATCCGAAATATGCATGTATTTACATTGAGTAAATTTCCTTTTTGTGTCTGTATTTGAAAAGAGGAAAAATATGAGAAAAGGCAAAAAAAGGCAACAACCAAAGAAAAGGCAAAATAAATTACAAACATATATTCTTCATCACCAGGACTCAAAACATGTTTGTTTAAAGTCTAAAGTGTCATACGATTGCGCAAAAAAAAAGGCAAAGACAACAAAATCCTATCCCTGCTCATAACACTAACAATTAGTGAATTCATGACACATACGGAAAATTTGTTCATAGTCGAACTATGTCATGTGTCTTAGTGGCGATTCATGGGGGTTGTGGGAATTGCTTGTGGTTTCTAGATTAAGGGCAAAACAGATTACTTTAAGTATAATTTAAGTATTTTACCTAATATTTATAACTATTGAAAACATATCTTTCAAATATTTGTATTTAGAATGAAAACTTATTTTCCAATTGCATACATTTTTATTATTTTTTTTTTCTTTTTTTCAATTTGATCTTGTATTTTTATTTAAAACAGGTCTCCCTTATATGTTGGAACGAGCTGGCCTTGATGTACAACAAGGTAAGAATTAAAGATTTATAATTTTCAAATCAACAAACAATTTATTTAATTTTCAACTCTCTAACTTTTAAACTATGTAAAAGCTCAGCGAATAAATGCATATACACAAAAGAAATTAGATTGCATTTAAAAAAATATCTATTGTTAAAGATTTTTGCGTAAGGGTAACCGTTCTTGAGAATTTTTTTTTAATTATCGAATTTGTTCACAGTTGATCTTTAATCAAGGATTACAGCAACTGGGAAATTCTAGAATGTCCACGTTTACCAATTTTTTTTATTAAGGAATCAAAAGTTTGAGTTCTTTATCATGAAAATCGCTAATCAGCCCATTTTTATTCATTAGCACCATTTAATTAGAGCCTGATAAAATGATGGGACAAATTTAACTCACTGTGAACAAACTAGCAGGATTTTTTTTTCAGTAAGAACAATCCCATTTCCACGTATAGTTATGGATTATGGATTGAAACAGTGTCTTTGTCGACTGAACACCTTAAGAAAAACATTATTCCAGGAGTAGAGCCAAAAAAAGACACTACACCTTGGTGTACATTGCGAATGTACATTGCACACCCTGCATCTAGGCTTATTTAATAATATTAATATTAATATTAATAATAATAGTAATAATAATTTTAACTATATGCCAGTAAGACCTAAGGTTTTATTTTTTAAATGCAACCTGAATTGCACGGCACTATCTAGAAGGAATTGAAATAAAGGAAAGATTTTTTGCTGGCACAGTGCACTGGGAAATAAGGTGTTTATTATCTCATAAAATACCATGGGTGACGTCCAGTCGAAATTGGAGGTATATAGAAAAGAATGCTGCCTAGAGTGGGGCTCGAACCCACTCCTCCAAGTAAGCAGTCAAGCACTACAACGACTGCGCCATTGCCACCCGCAAACTCAGAAACTAAAAATCTTTCTCCGGGTACCCACAGAATTATATAGATATATTATTTCTTCAACAATAGAATAGAAAGATTTAAAAAAGATAAATCCAAACACACCACAAAATACAACGTACAAATAAAATTTACAATATGTGAATCAAAAATTGAATGTTTATTTATCTTGCAGTATATTGATTTGTTAATTTTTAAGATGGGAAATGTTTTGTGGTTTTGTGGATTTTTTTTTTTTGCCGGTTTGTCTTTTCGTATGGAATTTAAAGTCTGATATTCGAAATATTTATTGATAGAGATGATTGTTGTATATACAATTTACACTACAAAACATATTCGAAGTTTGGTTATATGTACCTATATAATATTGTGAAGTCTTAAGGTCCCTTTAGAGAAACACAATAATGAAATATAAAATATCATGCTCAGTATAATTTATGGCACAAAATTTTAAACAGTCTGATGGCATTGTATTAACATGATACTGCTTAAAAATTTTACAACTTTGAAGCAAAACAACACACCTAAATAAATATAAGATTGAAAAAAGTAAAAACTTAATGAATTCAAGCCAAAAAATGTAAAATGAAAAATCTTTTTCGCTTAGGTAGGTGGGTACACATAATTTTAAAAAATAGTATCGGAGTACAGCTTCAATGCAAAAATTCCACATCACAATAGGGTTATAATAGGCGTATTTGTTTGCAAACCCGGGTGGATTTGGACGAAAAAACGTCGTCGTCGTCGGTGCTAAACAATCACCTTGTTAAATGCAACAACAGCTAATCCCCTGCGGGCTGAGATATAAACCCAGAGAATTCTCCGGTACTTAAGCATAGGTACAGATAAACTGTTTTGCCGGCGTGAATTATATATGTACTTGTTATCGATAGTTTGTATTTAAACTCTATTTTGTTTTTTCATCCAATTCACCCCGAGCTTGCAAAAAAACACGCCTAATGTTAAACTGCAACTGCTTTGCCACTAAATAGAATGTTTAGACTTCATTTTACAATAACGCACTTTTGTGCATAAAAAAAGAAAAAAACACTAACACCATCTTAGATAGAAGATAGAAGAAACAAATATGTGAGCACTCGCGGTGAAGGTTTGTAAACATCTGCTTTTGTCTCAGGGAACATGTAAAAAAAGGAATGGCAAACAGTGTTACCGCAGGCCAAATTATTTATCCCTTCCCTTCGAATAAGAAAAAATGTTTCCTTTTAAAAATAAATGTGTCCTTTTACAAATAAATGCATAAAATTTAAAAAAAATTACGAATTTAAGGGTTTTCAATATTTTTTTTATTTTAGACAAAAAAAATATTGTAAAATAAATAAATTAAAAGCATAGGAACACAATTATAGAATACAATGTAGTTTTTCATTAAAAAATATGATGCTTCCATTGTTTCATTTTCGTTTGGAGTTAAAATGATCTTAAAAAAATGTGTCTTTAAAAAAAATGTATCCCGGAATCCCACACAATTCTTGCTCATATTTACAACCACTTCCGTTACATTTTTACCTATATTTACATTTTCCTCATACCGAGAGCTTAGTCCCCTTTCACACGAGGAAACTGAGTTTCCAGCAACTTTCAGTTTTTAGGTGAGAAGAACACCAAGTAAGGGGAATGAACTGTCTACGATTGGTGGAAATTAAAATAAAACGTCAAAAAATCTGCAGCAACTTGTTTCCTCGTGTGAAAGGGGACTCAAATGTTAACGCATCAAAAAGTACAAAAAAAATAACGTGTGATAGGGACCACAGACCGAATCAGACAAAACATTTTGAATTGATTCGAATTGATTCGAATTGATTCTAATTGATTCGAATTGATTCTAATGAGCCAACATCGACTGAAGAGAAACAAAAATTTTTTCAGGAGGGTTTTGCATGGATTAGCATGTTTGACAACATGGATTAATTCTGAAGTTATAAAATACGTCAGTGTGGAACAAGCTACAAAAGCACTTAAACATTTTCCAACAGAAATAAAATTCAAAAGTCTTCATTCGCAGTGGAAATGTCACAAAAGACTGCTTTTAGACGACTGCAATTTCTATCCGCAATTCTCTTTTGAGTTTCTTTCCGATTGCAGCATCCATTTAAACGCTGCAAATTTTAATACCTGCAATTTTTGTTAAATGAGAAGGAAATAATATCTCGTCACTCTTTACTCCGCTTATGTCTCAAACAATAAGAAAAAGCACAAAGAAGAAATAGCGATAACTCTGCAATTATTTCAACCTCTGCAACTTTGTCTACCCCGGACACCGCATACGTCCCCCACCTACATGCTTAAAAATTGCAAGGATAATTGCAGCATATTTGCAGTGTTTAAAAGCAGTCAAAGATATAAATCGCAGCTTGTGGAAGTGAGCCTGGCCATCATAAGATCATGTAAATTTAAAACCTACGCAAAAACAAAACCATCCAACACGACATAACTATGCATTATAGCTATTCTGTATGATGCGTCACGTCGTGTCTCGTGTGCACTAACCTTTAAATCAATAGACAAAAATATAAAAATCAGAATGGAGGGAAGTTGCCGTCGTGTGAAAATATGATGGCAATATTTTGTTTTATTATTTTTTTTTTCTAAATTATATTATATTTATACTTTCCCTAACATCACACGTCATCTCTTTGCATATATCAGAGAAAAACGGCTATAAGAAACGTCGGCTGAGTGGCATGAGATATAATTAATCTGTCTTTGCTTGTTTTGCCAAAAAAATGTAGATATAAGAAATATTATTGTGGCCATTAATCATAAATTGGCTGTGAAGGGAGTTGTAACATTTGACGGTTATAGACAGTATACAAGAAGTAAACGTAAAAGACTTCCACACTTTGCATGATTTTGGTTGAATTTCTTCGATTTATGAGCAATAAGTGTCTATAAGAATTTGTTTATATTTGATTTCTATCTCAATAATTTTAAATATTTTTTTTTAAATAGTCTCATAATAGAGCCGCAACAAACAAAGTAAAAAATTTGTTTGCCAAACTTCGAAAAAAAAATTCACACAAAGCTGGATTTTGGTGGGATTTTTTATTTTGGTGTCCTGTATGATGAATGATATTACCGATGATTTGAGATCAGGGAACTGTGAACATACACTCTAGCGGCATTGATGTAGCAATTTATAGGATGATGTAGTCTTTGACAGCTACCTGACTGCCTTTGTGTATGGCGGTCTTTTGATTCTAAATTTGAATTTTGTTTATAAATGAATATAGCTTAATTCAACTTAAAAAAAACAGTAGCAAAGTTAGTAGGTAGCCGAAAGGACCTAGAGTAATTTAAAAGCTCAAAAAATATACCTAAACCAATAGCAACACACTCATAATAATTAAAGAAAATCAACTGCATTCGATAAAAATTCTTTCACTAATAGATATATGTACATACTTTCTCGCAAAATGTGAATTTATTCACAAAACTTTAAAACAAATAATGTTTCAACGTTTTTTTTTTATTTTATTTGCAGAAATACAACGAAATCGTGAATTTTATAAAAATGCAGATGTTCGTCCTCCTTTTACATATGCATCTTTGATAAGACAAGTAAGTAAGTTTGTTTTATGTTTATGCTTTTTTAAATAGTTTTTTATTCTACAAATTAAAAAAAAATCATTTTGGATTAAACAAACCAACTTTGCAGCCGTTAGGCGTTATTTAAGTGGACAAAAGTTCACTTCCTATATTAGTTTAATAATTCAACGAAAAAATGTTATAGAGCAACTTAAATTTTCAATGATGGAAATAATCTCACTTTGAAGATACTTTTATTTAATTTTTATTTATATTATTTAGCCTTGCTGTAACTTTTTCTAGTGTGTTTCGACGAATCTAAGAAATATTTTCCTTATACGGAAATGAGGCATTTAAATGTGATTTCATCTCGTTTATCTTTCAGTCTATAATTGAGTCACCAGATAAGCAACTTACTCTCAATGAAATATACAATTGGTTTCAAAATACATTTTGCTATTTTCGACGTAATGCAGCAACCTGGAAGGTAAGTTATTTGCTAAAACTTTTATTATTTTTCATATTTAATTTGTCTTACATGTAAAAATATTAACAGTATAGAAAATTATTTGCTATAATTCATAAATAAATAAAAAAATATTATTATTAAAACTTTAATAATAAAACAAAATAAATAAATAAACCTCATATGCTACGGACGGTGCGACGCGCTTATGCAAATTCAGCTCGCAATTTAATATAATAATAATATGAAACGAATAATTTATTATTTAATTTGTAAAAAACAATATTTTTTTTAATTTTTGTTTTTATTTAATTAGCGAGATTGTTGTACTAAACAAATATTTTATAGCCAGCGCCGCCGCCGCGACTGGTATAGAAAGAATGATTGTTTGAATGGATTTTTTTAGATTTTTATTTTATAATTATTTTATTGAAATACTTTTTATAAAACTATATTAAACCATATATATTATATTATATTTAACCTATAAAAAATGAATCTAAAAAAAAAAAAACATGAACGAATATTAAAATAGAATGCAGTCCGACATAATTTATCGCTACATAAATGTTTCATGCGAGTTGAAAATGTAAAGGGTGCTGTTTGGACAGTCGACGAGATAGAATTTTATAAGAGACGACCTCAAAGGTCGATTGCAGCTGCAGCAGCTATGACTGGAAATCCAAATTTTGGGTACGTTCAAGAGAAAAGGCACAACAAAAGCAAATCAAATGAAAAAATTAAAGCGAAAATTAAGTACCTATCTACTTTTGAAATTTTTTTCTTTAAATTACTTTTTACTTTTCATCCTCCTTTTAAAAATCATATTTTTTCAATAAAATCAAAAAAAAAAAATAATAATAAATTTTCCACAACTTATTTTTATTTAAATATTTTTCCTTTTTGTGTGATTGTTAGCCCAGTCGGCAGAGTTTTCTTCTTCAATAATATTATTTTTTTTAAAACAAAACAGGTTTTTGATTTATCCTAATTATTATATCTTAGAAACATCCGAAAATTTCTGTTTTAAAATAAAAGATATAAGTAACTATTAAAATATTAGAAAATGTCTTAAGAAATGGCTATTTATTTGTTTATAAATTTATACCGTTTAAGCGGCCCAGCAGGAAGCTGTTTTTTGCACAACTACTTTTGATAGCATACAAAAAATCGAGTTGACGTCAAAAATATTGAAAAGCACGGCCGTTGATTTGACGTTTTCGAACGACGTTGACGTTGCCAAAGGGCCATCATTTCTCGTGTTTAAAATATTTTTAAAAACATGGGTAGCGGAAACTTTATGTACGCAGATTTTGGATTCATTTGAGTCCTGAATGTTTTTTTTTTGTTCCTGCCAACTGGGCTTAATGGTGTGGTGGTGTGAGTTTTTTTTTTGTTCGTTAACAGTATGGTACATATACTTATATATTAAATTATCAGTCATTACCAGTGCTTGTGTATGTGTGTCCATTTGTGTGGTGTGTTCGTGATTGATTGATTCTTCTTGAGCTAATTTTTGCTTTAAATGTTTTTTTTTTTAATAAACTAACAAAATCTGTTTTTGCAAAAGTTTTTTGATACTAACAAATCAAGACAATTTTAAGTTCTTCGATTTGTCTCCCTTTTCTGTTTTTTTTTTCTCTGGTTGAAAGAAGACAACAATAAATATGCTTTGAGCATTTCATTAATGGGGTAATGACGTAGCCAATCCACCATTAAATTAGCCTTATCTCTGAACATACAAAATATTAAAATAAAGTCATGTTGAATATTTTCTCTTAACTCCGTTCTGAAACGCACGACTTTCGAAATAAAGTTTTGAAGGTACTTTGAAGGAATTTTGAAGGTACAACTGAGCATAAATCTCATGTTAGGTGTCAAATATTAATTGTCATTGGGAAAATTGTTGCTACAACTAAAAAAAAACGAACTTTTGCAACAGCAAAAAAGCATAGGAAATAACTAAGTTCCAAATAGATATGATTATTCTCTGAACGAAAAACAAAACTTAAATTTCAAGCTTTGAGCACTTTGATAAACGGAAATAAATGGCAGGACACGGTAGTGCCCAGCCAAGTTCTGTAACTTACTCCCTTTTTACAGGAACAAACTCAGGCGATTTTCGACCCCCCCCCCCCATCTAACTTCCGTACCAATAAAGTCAGAAACTTAAAATTCAGAATTTTGCTAAGCTGATCAAGCACAAGCGATTTACAAAATTTCAACCCTTTAGCGTAAGTGGTTCCTGAGATACCTATAAGAAAAGTCGCAAAAACCGTAACTGACTGACAGATCATCAAAAATAATCAATTAACTTCAAATTAAGTTAATTAGTGAACTTCAAATTATGAGAGAAATTTATTATTTAATGATTACTGACTAAAATTTGGGGGTTTACTTGGTAAGTTTTCTTTTTATTGCTCACAATTGAAAACGTGTCGAAAACTTGACCAGTATTCATTATAATAAATTTCTCTCATAATTTGAGGTTGTTTCAATATTACTCTAAAATAAAGTAAGAACTTGTCGTACTTTTAGATCTCGCACTACTTTTCACGGCTGAATTGTTACATGCAAATTTTTGTACAGAACAACTTGGCTTTTTTAACATTTAAGTATGTTTTTGGTCTGATATTATCCTACAGGACTACACAATCTGCTCTGAAAAAAGAATGAAGCGAACAATTTAGCTCTAATAAAGTGATGATAATAGAAGTGTTAATGTGTGTGAAAATTATTTTGTTTAATATATGTATTTCCAATTTTCATTACTACTTTACATATTTTCAAAAAAATTTATCTAAAATTATATATTTATTACTTTTTTGACTTAGTTTAGTCGTGTGTCAAATTGCGTTAGATAGTCTGTTTCGTAACTTGAAAATTTATTAAATTTTTAGAAATTATATTTTTCCTATTTCAAGTAATCAAACAGAACTAGTATATGGAATCTGCCGCTTTAGGTTTATTCGTTGAAACTAGAGAATTGTTTAGTTTATTTTGCCAAAAAAACAATAAAATTATAAAATTATTAAAAATAAAAAAAAAATATAAAAGAAATTGGTTTATATACAATATATATGTATGAAAAGGAAAACGCAATTTACACCCGGCCTTAATTTTCTTTGAACTTCTGCATGCGTTACTGTGCACTTCATATATACACTGTATTATTAAAATAAAATTTGTTTGAATTATGTAGATTAAATCAAAATTATTCCCCACCATGTTTTCCCTTCCTAGAGGAGTCCGTAAAAGTAGTTTCACACTATCTCACTGAATGAGATGTGTACACTCATGTCAAATTAAAAGTGGGAAAGAGAAGAGTTCCAATCGCTTGGCAAATTTGTGTGATTGATGTTTTTCATATTTTCTTCTACACTACTTACTTCACACAGTACCTAAAGTAAATACCTAAAAAATGTTTCACGTTAGATATAATGTCTGTTTGGTAACTGCAACTTCATGCTACAAGTTGCTACTTGTCAAAATTTTCTATGGGATTTGACAGCAAATTGTGCGACGCACGTCGTACGACGTTGCACAATGTTTCAAGTTACCAAACAGGCACATAACAAAGGTTTATGTCAAAAATTATAAATTGCCCTGACAATAAGATTCAATTTTGAATTTGTATATGCCTACTGACCAATTTATTTCTATCGAAATATATCTGCCAATCAAAAAAAAAAAAGAAAAAGGTCAATCGAGCCCATAAATCATAAATCGAAAATGTATAAATGCTATTTTTAACTTATATTCCTTTAAAACCTGATCCAGAAAAATAAGAATTATCAATTTTGATTTTGATTTTCTCCTATAAAATAATGATTACATGCACGGATTTGATGTAGCATTTTTTTCTTCTATAATTTAAGACTACTTAACAAAATATTTGTCTCTTTAATCTTTTTTTTTTAATTTACTGTCGCTTCTTTCTCTCTTTTAAAAATTTTAAAATCTCTTTGTAACTCAGTCGATTTTTACTTTTCAATTTATATTATTAATAAATAAAAAAATAATAAATACGTAATTTTAAAATTACTTTTTTAAATCTCTTTTTAAACAATTCCTTCTTTCCAAAGATTTGCTTATACAAAATTTTTTTCTCTGCATGCTTTTATCTCAAAACTCAAATTTCTTATATAAACTTATTCATACTTATGTACGTATAAATTTCCGCAAAGCTGGATTTTCGGTCGTATTAGTTTCTTTTTATAGCCGTTTATGAAATATTGAAAAGTCTATCTAAACATTTTATTTATGGTTCAGAGCAGAGCACCAGTCACTTCAAAAAAGGTCAATGTTGTAGCCTATAAGGAATTGTTTACAAAAAAGATCTTGCAATATTAAATTTGTCCATAAAAATAACTTTTGTCGAGATAATGTAATATATAAAAAAAATCCAGCTTTCCGTGTATTTGTATGAAGTAATTCTCTAATTTCTTCTTCTACTAATATTTAATCAATAATTCAATAAAAATCATTTTGATAAAAACTAAATTTTATAACTTTTATAATATCCTACATTTTAACACAAATAAATTCAAAATTAATATTTTATATATTTAAAATAATTAATATTAATATTCTTACATATTTTTTTGAAAATTAATTTATTGTTCTTTATTTTTTTAACAAAGTTTCATATTTAGTCTGCTTATTTCAATACTTTCATCTTTGTTCTTTTTTTACTGTGCCCTCCTACTTGTATAATACGTATAATGTGTTAAAAATAATACCTCCCTAAAACAAAAAAAAAACAACCGAAAAAAACCTTACCACCAACAAAAACAAAAAATCGAAAAAAAAAAAACAAATACACATTTTTCCTTATAACAACGACGACTTTCAAAGAATGCCATTCGAACAAATTTATCATTGCATAAATGTTTTGTGCGTTACGAGGATGACTTTGGATCATTTTGGATGGTCGATGACAATGAGTTTGTTAAGCGACGTCATCTGTCAAGAGGTAGACCCCGAAAATATGAGCCATCATCGCCGCCGAATTCACAAAATGGTGCTACAGGAGCACCATCTAGTGGTGGTAGCAGTGGCGGCGGCGGTGTTGGTGCAAATTTAACAACCAACATTGGAGACAACATTGGCAATAATAATGAAAGCAACTACCACCCACAGGCAATGGGCAATGACAATAGCGACATGACTGACATTGGCGGCGGCGGAAGCAGCAGTAGAATCGATGGCAGATCTTCCTCTTCAACAAGTGATCGCGATCGTGATCGGGATTTATGTCGAAAAAATATCAACGATATTGGTACTACTGGTAGTGGATGTAACAATGACAGTGGCAGTGGAATCGGTAGGACAGGAAGTAGATATAATATGATTGGTGGTGGATTTTTACCATGCAACTATCAGTCGCAGTAAGAATGGAATGTTTTTCTCCCTCTAATTTTTTTATTTACTTATATACATATGTATATTAACTTATTATGTTATATGTATATTTAAAAAAATTATTTCGTAATTCTGGGCCTGGATTCACAGTCTTTGGTAAGTTTTACTAATATACGCATGTATTTATTTAGAGTACGGAAATAAATTGTTGCTTTATATGTACATTGGGCGGGTTCAAGGGATTACGTTTTAGGTACTTCTGAATTTTCAGATTTCTGAATTTATTTAATTTATTTCGTTTAACTAAAAAAAAATCTGAAATTTCAGTCAAAAATCATTGTGTCAAATTTTTGCATTTACCTATAGGATTTGAATTGAATCGAAATAAAATAGAACTTTCATTATACTTGTAAATAAAGCATTCAACGTGAGTAGTTATGAGGATGAAGTTATATGTAAAATATAACTAAATTAGCAAACGATTCTATTAATTTCATTAGAATGCCATAAATTATTTTGTTTTATTTTCCAAATATTTTTATTGAGATGTATATGACCAACAAAATAATGCAAAAATATCCAAATTTAAATATAAAAAAGTGTTCCACCATAATCGTCTGGGAAATTCTGGGAAGATTTTTTTAAAACTCACTAAACAAAAAGTTCGTTCATTGAGATAAATATTTAATTTTCATGACACAAAACTTAACAAATCAAACACCAACCAAAGTGAAAATTATAAAGTTCAACTTTATGTGTAGTACTTCAGCTGCTTTGAAATTTCCCCCACCACAAATAACTTTCATCTGAATTTTCAGATGAGAATATATTGTCTGAAAATTCAGAATTCAGATGAAACCTAACTAAACGTCATTAAAAGTCATCTAACTTTTTATAACAGCTGGCCAATCAGAAGCTCTAAAAATTCAGATGAGAATTTCTTGTCTGAAAATTCAGATGAAACGTAACTAAAAGTCGTCTAACTTTTTACAACAGCTGGCCAATCAGAAGCTCTAAAAATTCAGAATTCTGAAAATTTAGATGACAGACGTAATGAATTGAATGCCCATTATCTAATGAAAACTTATCATTTTTCCTGACTTTGGGTTTCAAAAAAGTGGAGATATCAATAATTTATACAATTTTCTAACATATACATATTTAAAAAATTTTATGCTCACACCGAACTGTTCCACAACATTCATTTCGTTCGAGAGATACATATTATTATACAGGCCAGTTTAGAGAGCCTAATGCACTTTGGAAATTTCGTTGCGCTCCTGTTGACGCATCATTCATTGCCCACATTTTTGTTTTGATTTTTGCAATAACATTACTATACGGCATACACAAACATATTGGGCTTCTACTAGGAAAACTTATTTGCAGCAAAATTGCAATAACAATAACAAATTATTGTGGGTAGAACTGGTTGTGTGATGATGATGACGATGAATATTGTTTATAAAACAAAAATCAAAACAACAGTATAGAAGAAAATATTTTCATAACAAGTCTGTAAACATAAACAGAAAAATGACACGGAAGTGAGATGAAACAAACAATCTTTTTTTTTTATATATTTTTCAATAAATATTAATTTTTTTTAACAAAAACAAAATAATAATTACCTATTGCTATTTAGGTACGTGATCTTTTAGACGTATTCAAAGCGACTATTTATGGTGTTTGAAAGGTGGTTGAATCCAAAACCTAGACAAATCTCTGAAGAGAAATATTTCATGAACAAAATGATCCCGTTGGTTTGATGAAAGTTGGCTTTTAAAAAGTTAACTGCATTCTTATAATTTAGCCAAATTTATTTATGTAACGTGGATAGGTTTCGGTTTTTGTAATTCCCTGTCATATAAGTTTATTATTAGGTATGTGAATTCAAGCATCAATTTTAATTTGCCTACAAGCTTGAACTTTCAGATGTCGGATTAGAAATGAGAAAGTATGTGTAAAAACATCACACATAGCCCTGAGGGATCTTCACACCACCCTTTTATAATAAATTGTTGAATTTCACATCTGTTCATAAACAAAAAATAAAACTACAAATACAACAATGTAAAAAAATTCATTTTGGAGGGTGAAACGTACGAAAGATTCATATCTTTATATGTAATTCAGTTAGAATTGAATAAATATAAAATAAATGATACCTATTTTCTAATCATTGAAGTACCTAGCTAGTTAGGTTATTTGGAATAAGTAGAGCAACCACTTATTTTTGATGTTTTAAAACTATATGTAAATAATGTATATACTATATAATAACTGAAAAATCATTAGTCAATATTTTACGGAACTTAAACTATTAACAAGGTAAGACTTTTTATTTTGTGTTCATATTAAGTATAAGATTGCTTAGTAATGTTTCTAACAAAAATTAAAACTAATTCAATTCCTATAGTTCGTAGATATATTATATGTATGTTTTTTAATAATATTTTTCTTTCTCTTTCATACTATTTTCAACATACTACTTTTACAATTTGCTTATAATCTTTTGAGCTTCATTTTTTTCTTAAGAAAATCTCTTTATTTAAATTTCTATAATTGAATATTTTTTTTAAATATCTACATTTATATACAAATTTCGTAGTTTAAAAAGTAAAATAAAATTAAAATTATAACAACATCGTTATCCAAGAATCATTACAATTTTTTTTTTGTTTCTTCAATCAAAACTATAATTTAAAAAAAATATAATATTGAAAAAAAGATAGATCGATGATTCTTTGAATGATGAAATGTTATTAAAGTACTCATTAATGATACCTAAAGAAACATTTTATTCATCTTCCATTACATATAGGAGTGCATCTCACGAATCAATGTCGAGTTCTCCGACTTATGGAAATGGAAATTTTTCACCAAGTTTACAGGTAAATGTTTAAAATAATTTATGGCCGTAATTGTTTCATTAATCTAGTAAATATATAAATTTTACAAATCGAACAAACCTATTCCCACATTGCGCTGGATACAATATTCGAGAATCGAGTGTACAGTTATATTCGAGAATCGATGTTTTTTTCTTAATTTCTTATACTACGTTTTCACCAAGAGTTAATCTCGTTAAGATTTACTAAATCTTAAATAGTGTTTTCACCACACGAAAAGATTAAAAAGTGGATTAACTTTGACAGCATCTTTCAAGATACAAGAAGTGTTTCATTTTATCTTCTAAAGTTGATGTTGAAGTGAGATAGATAGTTCAAATTGTGTCAAACGATGAAAAAAATTAGATTCTCGAATATTGTACTCTCGATTCTCGAATATTGTACTCAGAGAAATATGAAAATAGGTGTGTTCGATTTGTAAAACTATCAGCCCTATGAAGATTTAACAAGATTAATTTTATACTACGTTTTCACCAAGAGTTAATCTCGTTAAGATTTAATAAATCTTAAATAGTGTTTTCACCACACAAAAAGATTAAAAAGTGGATTAACTTTGACAGCATCTTTCAAGATACAAGAAGTGTTTTATTTTATATTCTAAAGTTGAAGTGAGATAGAAAGTTCAAATTGTGTCAAACGATGAAAAAAATTAGATTCTCGAATATTGTACTCTCGATTCTCGAATATTGTACTCAGAGAAATATGAAAATAGGTGTGTTTGATTTGTAAAACTATCAGCCCTATGAAGATTTAACAAGATTAATTTTAGACTATTTTTAGGCGACTGCAATTTCTATCCGCAATTCTCTTTTGAGTTTCTTTCCGATTGCAGCATCCATTTAAACGCTGCAAATTTGAATACCTGCAATTTTTGTTAAATGAGAAGGAAATATATCTTCTCACTCTTTACTCCGCTTATGACTCAAACAATAAGAAAAAGCACAAAGAAGAAATAGCGATAACTCTGCAATTATTTCAACCTCTGCAACTTTGTCTACCCCGGACACCGCATACGTCCCCCGCCTATATGCTTACAAATTGCAGGGGTAATTGCAGCATATTTGCAGCGTTTAAAAGCAGTCTTATCAAGCTATCACTCACGTCCATTATGAAAAAGTTAAATACCATTTGCATTGATCGCGTTCGAGTAAAATTTAAAAGCGATCCGGATTGATGGTTGGTGTTGTTGTAATCCTATAGGAAAAAACAGCTGATGAACAAACCAGCTGTTTACCAAAATAAATCTGAAAGGTATCCTAAAATTTTTCGGATTTAAAAAAAAAAAAAAACAGCTGACATCTGAAATACCTGTCAGCTGATTTTCAGCTGTCTATAGTCTCTCACTTTCTGTGTCAATGGATTAAAGAACACTTGGGATTTCTAGTTTGTGGCTTTTTTTACAAAGATTTTGTTTTTTACCGAACAAAATAAAATATAAAATGTAGGTATATAAAATACAAAATTCTTTTTTAAAATTACAAAATCACTTGTTTCTTGTTGGCCCTGTAATTTTTTTCGTTTGTCTTGTCAGCTGTTTTGACTTTTGACCTATCCAATCCGGTTTTGGTCATTCGAAAACATATCCGATGCAAAACGATCTTAGATACCTTATGGGCCTGCCTATCACTAAAACTCGGCCATTTTGAAAGGTACTTTCGAAGTTAAACCAATTTTAAGGGCCAGTTTATATTAATTTGTATTTAGCTTGACTGACATTTAAAATGTACAACATAGTTTTCCGGTAATCCATTACCCAGTTTATTTATCAACTGACTTGTCAAACTTAATCCATAATTTATTTATTTTTGTTTACATTTGCTGATATTTTGTATTAAATAATAAGAATTATTCTAAATAAAGAAATACGAAGTATTATTATACCGAATAATACTTCCGACCGTATAGATATATTATTTTGAATTGTTATTAATTTATATTTAAAATTGCAGAATATCTGGGCGTGCCCTCCAGTGTCATTAGAAGAAGCAGCTGCATTGACTGTAAACGCACAGCTCCTCCGCCAAAATCATGAAAACTATCGAAATCTAAACTTACAAAGATCACCGCACGACAACAACAACGATCCAAGGTGAATAATTTTTAACAGTTGACATTTTGACAGTTGACATTTTAATGAAATCATTGGTTTAGGGAATGATGTCTAAAACCGTGCACTTGTTAAAATCATTCCCAAAGCCATGATTTTTACCGTGTAAATGGTCTAATTTAACCGGCAATTATGTTTGTCATTAAAAAAGCCATAATTGCAACTGGCGCGGCGGGCGTTTCGAATTTGTGTGCCTCCTTGCGTTCTGTAAGATGCTGATTACACGATTCGTTTTTTTGTTCGTTTCGTCTTTGCCTTTTTGTCAGGCACGTATCGTCGGTGGTTCTCTATTAAATTCGTGAAGGCTCTTTCGTTATTTTGATGTTCAGAAACTTTGCGGTGGATTAATTCGAAAATAAACAGTAATAATAATTAAAAATGTTTTTAATCACTTCTTATTCATATGTACAGGTTATTTAAGTGTGAAAAATTGTTTACAGCTCGAAATTAAAAGTTTATAAGTTCTTCCCACAATGCTCCGATTTTTAGGATGGGCGATCGAAAATCGATGCATTTCTTACAATATGTCTACACCACATATTGTTTTATCAAATACATTTTTTAATTTTCTTTCAGATCGTTACAACTCCAACAAAGTAGTTCAGCACATTGCAACCAATTTATATCGACATCCGATAAAATTCTTCTATCGAATTTAGAACGAAGATGCCGCAGTGCGATAAATAATAGCTCGAATAGCATCTTTGCATTGGCAAAAAATTTAGAACAGCACCATCAGCTGCAGCAACAGCTTCACAACCAACAGTCTGAATCAGATATTTTAATAGAACATGCTACTAAAAGTCTAAGCAAAGAAATGGAACGGAGTGGACTTGATATCAAAACTGCCCCGGAAGATCTATCAACAAATTCTATAGAGGCTATGAAATAGTTTATAGATGTAAGGTTCTTGAATTTTTAAGACACAATGCAAATGTTATATTTTACATGCAGGCGAACATGATTTATTTATTTTTCTTTTAATTTCTGTTATTTTTTTCCAAATCTAGACAGCAGAACTAATCTTATTTTTGATAATTTAGTAAATTCAAATTACTAGTTTAATATGAACGTCAACTGCATTTTTCTGCATATCATGATTTGCTTTAACGTTTTAAGTTTTACGAACGAACTGCATACGCGTGTAAACTACTCAAATAAATCGGTTATCAGTTTATTTATTCAGCGATTGCCTGCCGCCAAGATTTGGCGCAGCCAAAAATACACCACGATTGCCGATTGCAAAGTTGGGAAAAATATTCAAGGAAGAACTATGTACTTTCAAGGGGAAAGATTTTAAGTACACAAATGTACACATATCTTCATATCAATATTCATAAGAATAAAAAGACCAACATTAAATTATTGGCTACTGTTACTTCTATAAGCTTTCTCTTTAAATGCACTAGTGTTAGAAATTGAAGCTGGAAATACACGAGCGAGTCAAATTGCATCGTGTGGTTGGCCTCGACTCGGCCCACAGATCTCTATAAAAGGCATGTTTGTTTGCAATTTCACCACCCTTAACTATAGTGGTGAAATTTAGTGACGTATCTATAGTGGTGGGTCCAGTGGACTCAGGTGTTTTGAAATGATAAAATAAAATACTAAATTTAATTTTTTTATAAATTTTTTTATTAAACATTAAAAAATAACAATTTCAGAGGTAGTTAAAAAAAAAACAAAAAAATAGGAACATTAGTTTTCAAAATAAAATTTGCACTTTAAAATTCAGTCTTAAACATCTAAGTTTAAAAATAAGTCATCTTTAAAATGAGAATATTAAAAAAAAAAAAACAAATACAAAAACCTAAACAAAACATTATTCTTTAACATAAAATAATACTCTTAAGTATTAAAAAAAAAAAACTTAAAAACATTAACACACAAAATTTTGACATCGGCTAAATTGACATATATTTTGAATGCAAAATTTCCATATTTGCTTGGAACATTTGAGGCATTCATCCACTCTTCCAACATTTTTCTTTTTATACAAAACGCAACTCAACACAAAACACAACACAACACAACACAAAAATCACTTACAGGCCACAAATATATAAAATAAAAAAACGAAAATAAATTAGTCACCGAGAAAAAAAAAGTAACGTAAATATAGTGGTGGGTCCATGGGACCCAGGTAATCTCTGTAACTTACCGTATGACAGACGAGCGAAACGCGTCCTTCCCTCCTCATACACTTCGGCCTACTCCGGAAAGGTACTTAAAAGCACAGCCAGCTGCGGCGGTCGCAACGGTCTTTATTTACTTCTAAAAGAATAGACGTGGGTCCCCTGGACCCACCACTATAGTTAAGGGTTAAGTCCGGAGAATTCTCTGGGTTTAGCTTATCCTCCAAGAGATTAATTCTTGTTGCATTTACCATATTGACTGTTTAGCACTGACGTCGCTTTTTTGTCCAATTCCCCCCGGGCTTGCAAAAAAAAAATACGCCTAAAGTATATAACAATTCCTTTGACTCCAATTAAGATGACATTTTGCGAAGGCAGGTTCAATTTTTATATATATGGCGAGCACAAACGAAAAAATCAGATTCAAGTATAACAATTCTTCGAATGGAGTTAGCTTTTTTGGATACCCCACGCCATCCATCCTGTGTATTATAGAGATCAGTGACCTTACCTCTTGCCTGTTCTTGGAATTGGAAAGTGAGTGGAATTTAATTTTTGACAAAAAGTCACTTAAATGTTTCCACGAATTGTCAAATATTGGTGTAGAGATGAAATTTAACCAACATTTGAATGGAATTCGGCACGATCGGTCTAAATAATCTGATTCGAAAGACACAATTTCACAATTTATTTGTTGTGTTTGCTTAAAATAAAAAAAAACTATGCAGTTTGACCTAAAAATTATTTATAAAATTCTTTTGAACATAAATTTAAAAAAGCAGTCGAATTTCGTTGGTTATTGTTTTAATTTCTTATTAGTAGGTCCAACCACCGATTAAAAATGATAAAAAAAAATCTAATCAAAAGTCTTAAATTGACATCCAAAAATCCAGTTGTAAATAAATAATTAAAGAAAAAAACTATAAACTTATCATTACCTATGTATGTGTATTCCATTAGAAGTAAAATATAAAATCTAGGAAAATGAACTCTCTATCATATACAGCAGGGCTTAAAAGCCTTTTGTTTTTAGTTAACATAAACAAAAAAAAGAAAATAATCGATCTTTTTTTTCATAGTGGTGCTTCGTATTTAAGTTATAATATAACATTTTAAAACTAATCTTACTTTAAATATTAAATAAATAAAATAATAAAAAAAAAACTTTAAATATGTGGACATATTTAAAAATTGTACGTAAATATAAGAATCAAAATTAAAATTATTGTTATAATAATTATATATACTTGAATATTATCAAGACGTCTTGACACTTTTATTGTATGTGAGCACTTCTTAAAAAGAAAAGAAAACCATAATAATATAAGAAATTTCAACAGAACTGTAGACAAGCATGTATGAAATTATATAAAAAAATAGAGGCAATGTGGATGGCTTTTATGATTGAAACAAAATATTAGATATAGTACGAAATGACTAAAAAAATCTAAGCAAATAAAAAAAAAACAAAGCCATATATTCCGGATTCTTTATACGTGATTATTTTTGTTCCTTAATACTCGTATACAATACTTTATTTTGTTTGATAAAATTCTTATTAATTACGACACAGTATTATAGTACACACATACCATCATGTTTAGTTAAATTATAATTATTACATTTATAAGGGCATTCTTTTTCATATAAGAAATTAAAAAAAAAAACATAAAATTACAAAAAGTGAAAAAAACTAAAAAAAAAAAAATAAATAAATGAAATGCTAAAGATATACACTTTCGATTTATTTGTCTAAATCTTCCTTTGTGTTTTATATTTCTTCTTTGTGCAGTTGTTATAGAAGAAGAACAAAAGAAAACATCGATTTTAACTGGAGAAAAAACATTGCAATGAAAAACAAAAATGTTCATTATTCCCGCCTTTGAAAAAGTGTTTGGTATTTGATTTCTCCGATTTTGTGATTACAAGAGCTGTCAAACTAATATTTTTGTTTACCTTTTCACACTGACATATGGTGGTAATTCTGATCAGGGGACAATAGCCGTGTTTTTTGGGATTTTATATATAAGTAGTACAGTAAGAAGTTTCCAAAAAAACCCGTCCGCCGTAGCCTACTTTTTGTATTTCACATTTGGTACTTCCGAATAACAGCTGTCTGAATAATAAAAAAAAAAACACAAATAAAAGAAAGTTTGAAAAGAAAGTTCAAAAGCAAAACAAAAAATAACTTGAACAAAATGGATAACTCCATTCGATACTCGAATAATAGTCACAAACCCATCCGCAGTAGGATTCTACTTCTGCTTTTATTAGCAGTTATTATACTATGGATGCTATAAAAATCGACTGTACTGTGAATAGCTTTCGCAAAACACGACTGTGTAGGTAGGTGTATGTTTGTTTTCACAATCCGCGCGTTCAATACATGAAAATTTGCATCTGAAAACTCAGATTTCTGTATTTTTCAAGTTACTGATCAAATTAGTCATCTAACTTTTTATGACAGCTATCCAATCAGAAGCCAGAAAAATTCAGAATTCTGAATTTTCGGATATAAATTGTCATGTATTGAATGCGCGGAATAATACAACTTCACATTAAAAAATAAAACGAAACATGAATAAACTAAAGCCGGAGCCACACTTATCTCGTGAGTGGAGTGATGTGTTGTGTCGCTGACAGTACTTATACAATAATCAGAATTTTGTCTTTGAACTTTGATTTTTTGTTTCGCTATTTTCTTATTCTTTTCCTCGAACACTCTCTTAGCTTTTCCAACTGGAACTGGAGCTAAAGATTCAACATCTGTGAAAAAGTGTCATACGTGCTATTTTGTATGTGCCCGCAAAATGCAGCTTTTTTATATATTTTAAAGAAAAACAAATAATAACGGGCTTATTATTCACTTTTTTTTATTTCCAATAATTTTCTTTTAATTAATAATATTTTCCGTGTAACATAAATAACCACAAAAAACTTCAATATTATTTTCCGGCTCTTTTCTTCTTCACATAAATTGAAATGTCAAAAGTGCTGCACGTGAAAAGTTAAAAGTTGGTGAACTCTTGCAGCACCAACTGCAGTTGCGTTGTGTTGTGTTCGTAAAGCGGCATCTAGACGATACAATCGTCATTCAGATATTGTAACGACCGCAAAACTGTTGTAAGCTGTGCCTGAGTATGCGAGCTTGCGTTGCGACGGACGGTTGTGCCGATATTGCTTTGCCGAACGAGTTTCACCGCCAACCTGCGATTACATGCTGTGATTGTGAAGCAGCAGCAAATTGTCGATTGTGTGTACATACAATGTTTATACTGATATCAACACATCAGTTGTACGATGGATTGTATGATCTAGACGCCACTTAACATTGAATTTGTGTGTATTGAATATTTTGACAGCTATTCCAGCTGCAGCTCCAGTTGCAGCTCCATATCCATTGTGTTCAGGCAGGTATGTATGTCGCATTCGGTAAAAGATTGATTCCGATACAAAACACCACACTACAACAAATCTCATGAGCCAAATATAGCTCTACGCATATTAAATACATTGAAGCGGTAGCGACACACGACTCCACAACACACCACACGAGATATGTGTGGATCCGGCTTAAGTTGCCTTGTGGGCACCAGGCCTTAATCTTATTGTTCTATTCTAACCCTTATGTTGTAAAGTGTAAACACTTATTTGAATACGCCCAATAGTTTTATGTATCATTCTTTTTGTTAAATAAACCACTCGCTAAAAAAGATTTGAACAATTAAGTCGTGTTTTACTTTGTGAATAAAATTAGAACAACGGTCACAACACAAGAAGAATTTAAATAAAGAAACTGTGACACAGAAGTTATCGTGTAAAGGGGCCTCTAGAGTCTAGACGATACAATCGTCGTTCAGATATTGTAACAACCATAGAACTGTTGTATGGTGTGTATGCGAGCTTGCGACAGCTGTGCCGATATCGCTTTGTCGAACGAGTTTAACCGCCAACCTGCCATTGCATTGCTTTGATTGTGAGGCGGCAGCAAATTGTCAGTGTATTGTATAGTGTGCAGGCTACATACAACAGTTAAATAGTGTTTTCACCACACAAAAAGATTAAAAAGTGGATTAACTTTGACAGCATCTTTTAAGATATAAGAAGTGTTTCATTTTATCTTCTAAACTTGAAGTGAGATAGATAGTTCAAATTGTGTCAAACGATGAAAAAAATTAGATTCTCGAATATTGTACTCTCGATTCTCGAATATTGTACTCAGCGAAATATGAGAATAGGTGTGTTCGATTTGTAAAACTATTGGCCCTATGAAGATTTAACAAGATTAATTTTAAAACTACCAGATTTATGAAATTAATTTGTATGGTAAATCTTCGAGATTTGAAGAGGATTTAGGGTAAATCTAACTAAATCTCGGTTTAGCGGTTGGTGAAAACGTAGTATTATACTGATATCGGCTCAACTCACAGTTGTACGACTGATTGTATCATCTAGAGGCCGCTTAATAGCCCCTATAACATACTGCACACGCCACCTTATTGTTTCCGGAATATATATTGGCATCACTTCAAATACGAGTCTCGTTCGTTTTGGGAAAATACATGCAGCTGTAACCAACTTCACTCCACTTCACACAAAAAATAACTTTTTTTTAATAGTGCCGTTGTATATGCCGTTCGTTCATAGTTGTTCGCAATTAATTCTTTGATTGAAGGAAATTAAAATTAAAACTCCGAAAAGAAATAGATGAATTTTTCATCATTCGCCAGGGCTAGAGGGATTTCAAACGGGAGCTTACATACCAAAGGACCTGCTAGTATTTCCCCCGCCCCCTATCTATCCCTAATCGGTTTTTAGACATAAAAATGAAATAAAAAAAAGTACTCTCCTCTTTTGGTGTGCTTTTCCTAAATAACTTCTAGATTTCGAGAAAAAATTATGTAAATATGCAAAACCAGCAACAAATTTCGATTTGATTAAAAAAAATACTCTACGAAAAAAGTAAAAAAAAACTACCCAAAGAATCCCTAATCCGCCGCGGAGATGAATATTTATTATATCTACTGATAAAACCGCGATGAGGTATCGCAATTTGTATCGTCTTAGTCTTGACTTTTCTTCATCCAAAACGGTGCATTTATTGTTTTTCTTTTTTGCGTGAAACTTTAGCTTTGTTGATTTTTGTTTCCATATTTTTTTTTTGTCTGTCAAGATTTACTTCGATTGATATGTAGATAAAAAAATCATTTAGAACTAAGTCGAGAGCCCTTAGCACGCTCTTAAACCAATTGACAAAGAAAACGACGGAGATTCCACGATTTAAAAAAATGATAAAACTCAAATTTTTCCAAATATAAATTAATTCGATTTGGGATTTCGGAACAACACCAGCCATATGCAGAAAATAGTTTATTCTTAAAAAAATATTCGAGATTTGATACATAGATTGATCTCTACATTCGGCGAATTCAAGCAATACACAATCCAGTTTCCAGAAGAAACAAAAAAAAAAACAAAAGGACGACGTGCGGAAAAGAAGTTTTTCATTTTCAGCATCCCACATCCCACAACCCACACAGTGTTGTCACAGTGTGTCACATCCAGGGAAATTGGAGTCGGCGAATAGAAAGAGGTATTTTTTATTTTACCTATATATTATTTTGTTTATATTCATTGAAAAATCCACGTATGTAGGTATTTTAAGTAAAAGGTTTTTTTATTTTTAAACTAATTCTTTTTATAAATTTGTTTATTTTTTGTGTCATAAATCCAAGAAAATCATATAAACAAAGACTAAACAACAACAACAAACACAATGATAAGAATTGTTTCTTCTCTTCTTTTTTGGTGTTCTATCTACTTTCGTTGCTATTGTCTGTGGGTGTGACCACGGTTCACACAGTAGGGACTGTTGATTTATTTTGGGACATAAACTCGAAAACTCACATTTTCATGAAATTTACCCAAAAAATATGATTTTTTGAGTATGATCGTTTGGAGTTAAAGTCACAGAAACTCAAAGTTAGAGATCAAAACTAGTGACTAGTGAGTGGGTCAAGTTTTATAGAGAGGCAGTCTGAAATTGGTAAAATCTGAGTGCTTCGGAGGAATAAATTTGGATTAAATTTACAGGCATGATAAGACATGAAACATCATAGTACCTATAGGGAATCATCGTTCCGCCCATTGGCACGCCCACTATTTCAAAGAATTCATGTTGTCAGTTTTGGTTTACGCTTGGTTTTTTTTTCCAACAATGCTCGAACACGAGCTTCTTTTCGCCAAATCCATTGAAAAACTGAATTGAACTGACGAATTTTGCCTTTACATAACTTTTTTTTTCAATTTCGGTCGCGAAAAGGTTCCGTTATAGTTTTTCGAAGCAAAATTAAAAGAACATTCACTTTCGTTTATTTGATATGAATAAAAGTGAATCCATCTTATTTACTTCTTTGAAAGTTCTTTTGTAGGTACGTTCACTTTTTTTAACAATGAAGGAGAATCGAATCTCAATTATTTTTATCCTGAACAAAATTCCGCACAAATCCCCTTTTCCCTTCATAAGGTAAAAATTATAGGATTTTTGAGTATTTTCACATTTCATTTACTGAAAATGGTTATTTATCTATTGATATTCTTCATATTAGCTGAATGTTAAGTGAACATTCACATACATTTACATACACGTTCACCGTGGCACTCGGGCTAACGTTTATGTTTGCAAATCTTAACTCACACTTTTTTTTACAATATAGCGTTGTTAAGAAAACAACAAAATACAAACACAATATGCAAAGTTTGGCGAGTCGTCGTGTATATTTTGCGATAATGTTTATTAGAGATATATGTACTTACTTATCATATTAAATGTGCACAACTTCTTGCACTATTATCAATCCGTGTTCCTTGTTTTAATTCCAGAGATTATGTTCTTTTTTATGAGCAATTTCATAGATCCAATTATGGTCGTAATGAACCGGTTTCTCGTTGCATCAGGGAAGCTAATTCAGTTTGTACTAGGTTAGACTTTTTCAGAATTTGCACTAGAGAAACCTTTAAAATGTATGTTTTAAATATACTTAGATCTACTTGATGTTTGTATATATATACATATACATATTATATTTATATTTTTGTTTGTATATATTATTGTAGTTGTAGTGAAAAATTGTTATTTATTAGTCTATAAGAGAACTTTTTTCTTTGATTGATGAATAAATAAATAAATAAATGAACACAGCAGGTAGGTATATTTTTTTTAAACAAGTTCAATACAAAACGTTCGCCGCGTCTCGTCGCCCATTCGGAAACAGTTTCATTTTCTGGGTAAATACCGCGCATTGGCCAGAATGAGAGTAGACCTCAACGAACTTTCTGAGCTAAAGATCGAATGGTTTGATTTTCTTTCTTCAACTTGACACAATAGCTCTAGGAAGAATCCCACGGGCAGATGAAGACATTTCTTAAATACTGAGGTCCAATGAATGATCACATCCAAACATGTAACTGGACGATCCTAAGGGATCAAATCATATCCGTCTCATGTTGGCAATTCTATTTTAAAAACATTCATTTTGTTCTAAGGGATTATAATCTTACACATTTATATTAAAGGTTTGAATGAAACAACAACAATTTAGTGGGCTACCACCATGATTTTTATAGGCTGGAGTTATAGCTATTTCATGACTGCCAGGCCGATTATCAGACTCGTTTTAAGTGGTGCTTGGTCTTTGAAAAACGTTTATAACTCCAGCCTATAAAAATCTTGGTGGTAGCTTACTAAATTGTTGTTGTTTCATTCAAACCTTCAATATTAATATGATAATGCGAAAGCTTGGCAGCTTAACTGCGAGTGTGTTATCACACAAAAACCCCTTATAACTTGCACATTTATGTTAAGTATAATTACATTCTAGGGCAAATGCGGGGAAATTTATCGATTGCAAGAGGCAGCGCCCCTAAAATATAAAAAAGAAATGTTTCTTAGGTGTGATGACTGTCCAACGCAATAACCATTATGCCAAGGGACACTACAATTGTTATAAAATGGGCAACTATGTATATATCTTCGAAAAGTAAAACATCTCTTTTAAAAGTCTTCTTTAGATCTCCTGTTAAAGAAGAAATTAATTTGATGTGTTTTGATTCTAACGCCTGAGAAATGTTAAGCATAACTAAGTTAATAGTTTTTTGTTTTATTATTGTAAATGCATCGAAACGCTGGGTTGAGTCATACCATACGAAATATCAAAAACCAAAATACATACATAAATATACAAATTTCTATTAAAGTTTCTTAGATTTAATTCTTTGATAACATCCAAATGTTTTCTATCTAAAAATTCGGTGTTTTCTTTTCCGGCCTAGTCCGATTGATGCCTGATTCACAATTCGACGAGAAAACGAGACGTCGACGTGATGAGATCTCTTCACTGTTTTCCTTTCTTAATGAAATAATACAAAATGAAGCAATTCTCGTCGTAACGCCGCGTCTTTTTTTTCAATTTTCCGAACTTTTGACGCGACGTGACGACGAGAAATGCTTTTTTATGAATTATTTCGTTGTTTTAAATTCGTCATTAAGAGAAGAGATCTCGTCACGTCGAAGTCTCGTTGTCTCGCCGCATTGTGAATCAGGCATGACTCACGTATTTTTATTATTTCGCTTTTACTTGCGATAAACATTATGTATGTAGGTAGTACTATGATCTTTAGGGTAAATTTTGGATTCGTAAAAAAATTACACCTGACAATACGATGATAGGGACCTTGAAAAGGCCGATCTCGGTCAAATTTTGTATATAGATGGCCTTAATAACGAAGAAGATATTGATTGATTCCAAATGCAGGCATAAGAGATAAGAGAACTTTATATGGAACTATAAAATTCTTTTGAAATATCGAGCGCAATAATCAATCTTACTGTATCCTTAAGATGTAAAACATTGTGCAACTTCACGGATGCCAACTCACTACGCGACGTAAATCAAATAGTTGCTTTAAATTCTGTTGCATGATTTAATCATGAAACAAAAAAAATAAATAAATAAATAAAATTGTAAACCACTTGAGGTATAAGCACAAGAAAATGCGACCCAGTCGTGTATTTTGTTTTGAAACTTTTCCAATGAAATCTATCTATACTCGTAGGTACTTTTTGAATACTGACCCTTTTTTTTTTACTGTTATCGTCTTTATTTTTATTGAGCTTATAAAGTTCCGTCTAATCGACTATCATTCAATAGATAAGGAGTAATTATAAAAAAATAGATAAACAAATAAAGAATTATTTACATTTGTTTCGTCATACTGCGCGAATTAATGTTTAGAGAAAGACGTGTTACAAAAAGTCATCACATAAATGAATCGAAAATAACATTTTAAATTAAATAAGAATAAAACGATCGTACACCCCGAACGATTTGGCCGCTGAAAGGAAATGATTAAACCAATCGTCAAAAGTAATTACATATAAACTATAATTCTCATTATAACATCCCAGGTGCATTGTATTTGCTTAAATCGTTCTGTAAATTGTTGAAGTGTTTGTGCGAAGACTAAATTTACCGAGAAATAGGTAGTTTGCAACTCGTAGGTAATAAATGAGATTGCGTGTTGTTCCAAAATCTTGTTATTACTCTCTCCTGGCTGATTTATTGTGGATCGTAACGTGTCTGAGTATTTTAGTAGCATTTTCGTGTTTGTTTGTGCATATTTGTAACATAAAATTCTTTACGAGTCAATATTTCTCTCCTTTTCGTCCATTTTTTGTTTAAGGTTGCCAGAATGCTTTTGCTGCTTTATATTCAGCCCGATAACATAAGACTCATGTAAGACTCATTTGACCATGTTCACGAATACTATATCTTTGAAACCGGGGCACAACTGCGCTGCATACAAATATTTCCTTTTCATATCGTCAACAAAAGAGTTATAAACTGAAAATAATCTATTAGTTTTTTACGCAAGTATATTTAAAAAAAATTGAGTTAAATTGAACGACTAATTGTTTATGTTCATGTCGATTATAGAATCAGCTGATTCTGTTTTAACCCTTAAATGACTCACGGTGCCATTTTCAATATAACTTTTTGAAGTGTTCCCACAAGATATACCTAAGTCTAGCAACACAATCTACCTTCAATTGAGATCTCTAATTATGGATTAAAGCAAGAAGAGAATGTCGGTCTGTTTTAACCAGTGCCTACGTTCTGTAACTTTAAAAATAGAACAAAAATCATGTTTTTTCATCGTTTATCGATGCGAGCGTAAGAGAACGTATGCACTGAGCCTTGGGTCAATTTCTCACCGTGAATTTAAGTGAAAATCAGAGTGTAACTTTTTTAACCCTTAGTAATATTTCGAGTCGTAACTTATTCATGTAAATTTTCACTGTGAAACTGGCCCTTAAAGTAAAGAATGGACAATCTGCACGAGCGATGAACTGGTTAACTCGCTCATCGGCGATGTAAACCTGCCACCGAGATAATGCAATTTTGCTACTTAAGAAATATATTATATTATAAAAGACAAGCAATTGTTGAAAATTGGACCTTCCGAATAGATGCCAAACAGAGCCGCATGGAACATTTGAACGACGTTATATTCCATACCATAATATGTATGTGCAACATAATGTTCTTTCAAAAAAAAAAAAAACAAACACCCAATGGCACAAAATTTCAATCAGCCTGATGTTAAGGTATTAGCATGATATTACTTTTTAGTTCTTCACCAAAATGTTCTTAGTCTTAACAATAATTTAACTAGTATCATACTAAACTTATTTTCTAAATTAACTCTAGATGAACACGCCTAAGAAAGTGACAGTTCATGCAAAAAAAAAAGTAAGCAAACATACCATTTTCACATTTTATGATACTAAAAAGTTCAAATAGGCATTTAGTGATTTTAAACTTAATAAAATGTTAAAAAGATACCACGATGCCAACTCGCTTAAAATTTGGAAATGCGGTTTTTAATCTAGAATCATACTAAAAATGCTTTAACATCGTGCTTAATCGTCTAAAATCCCGATGTGAAAATCACCCTACGCTACCACCGAATATTTTATTTAATGTGAATAATCAAGAAATTAAATTATTCTCTCTGAAGGATTAAGAAAATGGTTGTTGCAATTGAGTTTGTGAAGCTTTATTAAGTTATTCATAATTTATATCGGAAAGAAGTTTATATTTAAAAAAATTAACTTTTGCAAAAAAAAAAATTCTAAATAGATTTTCGACACAAATTATTTTATTTTTCATTATTTCAACAGTGTTTAAATACAAAATCAAAAAACATAAACAACAAAGAATGGAGAAAAAAATATCAATGGCCCAACCAAGAATCCTCAAAAAGAAGCACTTTCGAGTGAAGCATCAGAAGGTGAAGCTCTTTCGGGCAAATGAACCTATCCTTAGTGTTTTCATGTGGGGTATTAATCATACGGTATAAATAATTCAAAAATTTATTACTATTTACAATTTTTTTGTTTATCATATTTTTTTTTTTTTTTTTTACAATTTAAGATTAACGAATTGAGTCATGTCAATATACCAGTTATGCTATTGCCAGATGATTTTCGAGCATATTCCAAAATTAAAGTTGACAATCATTTGTTTAACAAGTAAGTTGTTTGTCATATTTTGTGTAGAGTATCCAAGTAAGCAAAACAAAAAATTCTTTATCTTTTCAGAGAAAATATGCCATCACATTTTAAAGTCAAAGAATACTGCCCGCTTGTATTTCGTAATCTACGTGAACGTTTTAATGTAGACGATGTTGATTATCGTGAATCATTAACACGATCACAACCTATTCAAATTGATTCATCGGGTAAATCAGGTGCACAATTTTATCAAAGCTATGATAAGTTTTTTATTATCAAAAGCTTGACATCAGAGGAAATAGAAAGAATGCATGCGTTCCTAAAACACTATCATCCGGTAAGTTAAGATTTATTTGTACACAAACTAATTAACTAAATTAGTAATTAATTTACGAGTATAGTTGGCTAATACAAATTTAGAAAGACCTTTCTGAAGAGCAATAGTTTTTTTTCAAATCGAACTTATCTACCTATTGCGCAGATACATCATTACAAGAGCCCGTTAACAGCATTTGATTTGATGCTGTCAAAGTTATTTCGTCTTCGATTAGATTTTCGGAATGTTCCGCCTTTTTTTGCTGCCAATGGAATATGAAAAAAATCAGCTTTTGAAATTTACACACATAAACTACCATTTACCAACATTTTAAGCATTTATTACTTTTGTTGACAAATAATCCGACTAACGTGCATCGTTTCTACACCTTCAATAAATCAGATAGAAAACGACTTCGAAAACTTATCTCCGAACAGCAAATTCAAGGTTTTCGGATTTATAGAATTGTAACTCTGCCTCTGCCACCTAAAAAACAGGGTTCGTAAAATATCGCTCGCGAATCATAAAATACGGATCTTTATCATTCTTTATTGATCTTCTCACGAACCATAAAAAATATAGTTCGCGAACGATAAAATTCTCGATCTATAAAAATTTACAGTTCGCTCACGAACGAACTATATCCATTTTTTTTCTGTATCTCTCGTTCGTGAGAGATCGGAAAAATAATATTCAGGTAGAATATGGTTCGCTCGCGATAAGGATCCGAAAAGATCCGTAAAAAGAATCATTCGTCATCAAGTATCCATTCAGTGCGGATGTGAAGTGAGTTTTTTTTTAAATGATTTTTGTTGAAATGGGGAAGAAGTAGGTGACGAATCAACTTGTTTAATTTATGAAAAAAAAATTGAAAGAAAAAGTGACAGGAAACATAGAAAGGCACTATACAACAATACATAGTGTTAATATTAATGATTCGAATATTAATATTAATGAATGAACAACCATCAGGAACTGGAAGTGTGTCAGTTCGAGAAGGAAAAAGTAAATCGGTCTTAATTGACCTGAAGAAGAGTGATTTTTAAATGTTGTGTGGGATTAGTTACGATAAAAAATATCCCTATTTACTGTATATGATATGATATTTATATAAAATCTAAAATTTTTTTTTTATTCGAACGGTTCGCGAATGGATCTTCAATAGTTCGTACGTGATAAATTCGCGAACGAACCATATTTTACGGATCGCAACAGATATGATTCGTTCGCGAAAACGAATTTTATTTTAAAGGAACCAAAAAATAAGATTCGCGATCGAATCAAAAATAAAATTCCTTTACGAATTGTTCGCGAGAGAACGAATCATATTTTATCGTTCTTCGAACCTTTCTAAAACAATGTTTTCCGCGTTTTTCGCCTCTTGCGAGGAATTGACAATCCTCCAAGAGTATCTCTTGCATTAAAAAGTGCTTCTAACCTTAGCCGTTCGGATTCGGCAGAAAATTGTAGGTCCCCTCCATTCCTGCAAAACGCACACAGGAATAGTTGAGAGTTGTGAGTTACTAGGCCTTGGTTTTAAAAGAGTGTGGCGCGAGCCAATTTACTCGGAGATGGTAAGGGTGGTCAAATGATTGCGGTATGTCATCAACAAAACCTCTTGGCAATTCTTGTAGAATTCGTATTAGTTTAGTTTAGTTTAGTTTAATTAAAACTATTTACATTTTCGATAAGTTATATTTGTTTACATAATTGATTTTTTTTGTTTTGGTTTTTTTAATTAATACTATACTGCGATTTTACAAATTCTATTACATTTCTTTTTCTATTACATTGTTTCTTTGTGCATATGGTTGTAAATATCTTATAAATTTTATGTAATTCACTAGATAATGGCATTAAGTTGTTTATTATTTTAAATACAAACACTATAACATTCATAACAATTCTTTGCTTAACAGATGACGTATGACGTATATCTATTACACTTTAAAATACATCGCATTGCCTTATTTTGCAATTTTAGCAGTCTTATAATATTACTCTCATTACATAAAAACAAAACAGTTGAACAATACTGAAAATGAGGTTTTACAATTACGTTATAAATATTTATTGCACTAATAGTGGAAACTAGGTTTTTGAAAAAACCGATTCACGATAAGACAAAAACAAAAATTTAAATGGGTCACGTGGTCTTTGAGCGACATGCGGCGGAATTTAAATCTTTTCTATTCCTTCCAAGTAGTGTCGTGCAATTCGGGTTGCATTAAAAATAAAATGCACGACTGGGTCGCACGAACTTGCTCTTATGTGCGACCACACTGTGGTTTTAAAGTATGCATGGTACTTACACTTAATTGTAAAAAAAAATAATAATTACAAATAAATTGATTAAACAACTTCTGAAACTGATTTGATACCAAGCCAATGTACACCATCTGATTTCTTACACAAATCTCAATTTATGAGAAAAAAATGTTTCAAATCGTTGGAGCGGTTTTAAAAAAAAATAGTTTTGTATGTATACACTTTTTAAGAAGGAAAAAAACTGGTATGCCATTTTTTAGAACTTATTAATGCGGAGTTAAAAGACTAAAATTGAAAAAAAATTAACCACCTATTCTCGAAATATCGAATTTTCAAAAATTAATTTAAATTTTTGTTTGTTCCGAAATTTGTTTTTTTGCAAATTTTCATATGCAATATTATTTGATATCATCAGAAAGTGATGTGTAAAAAATTTCATTAAAATAGCTTGAACAAATAATGAGATAGTCGAAAAAAAAAAAATAAAAATAAAATTTTCTTTTCAATAATATGGTAAATCGTAGTGATATAAGCTCACATAAAAATTTTAATCAAAATCGAAGAAGTCATTTTTGAGAAAAATGAGATTTTCCATACCGGTTTTATAGCATTTGTTTGGGAAGTACCGTTATTTTTGGCTAAAAAAATGATTTGTATTTAAAATCTGCTAGATAATGTCAAAAAACTCCTGGATGCCAAGTTTAATAAAAATCGACCAAGTCCTTTTCGAATTATGTATTAAGTTCTCAAAAAAAAAAAAATTGAAAATTTTGGTATGCAATACTTTCTAAACTTTTTGAAAAATTGTCTGCAAAAAAATCGATCAAATCAGTTGAACAATTTTTGAGAAAATCGAAAATAAAAAAAATGGTTCTGTGGGAGGCACCACTCATAACCATTTTTTTTTTTGATTTTTGTATGGTAAAAAAAATACTGGATTTAAAAAAACAAGTTGTGGACACGTTTTTGCGAAAAATAAGATTTTCATTTTTTTTGTAAAAAAAAACTTGTACGGCGGTACCCTTATTTTTGGTCTTAAAAAAATCAAAAAAAAAACGCTAGGTACCAAGTTTAAAGAAAATCGATGCACCCGTTTAGGCTACAGCCGAAAGGCCATACAGACAGACAGAATTGCGAGACCCACTTCTATCGACTTCGCTATCATCGTAATGTCAACTTTGATCAAAATCTCGAGTTCCGTTTTTTTTACGAATCCATAACTTGCCATATAGTATCTACATATGTATATGTACTGTAAATATATCGCAAGTAAAAAAGACCGAAGGTCTTACTGGCATAAAAAAAGCAGAGTGACCTCGTTCTGTCGCTTGTCGCTCACTGCATGGCTTTGGTCTTTAATATATTTAGCGAGAATTTAGGTAGAACAGTTACTATTTGATGCAATCTCTTTAATCTCAGATCGATAAAAATAATGAATCATTTGTTAATAAAATACTAAAAATATTAAAATTTTTTGTTCGCAGTATGTCGTCGAAAGACATGGGAAAACACTTTTGCCACAATACCTAGGAATGTATCGAATAACTGTTGAGAGTGTACAATATTACTTTGTTGTAATGCGAAATGTATTCAGTTCACATCTAACCATCCACAAGTATATCTTCAACATACAATTGAATTTTTGAATTAAAAAAAATTATTTTTTTTTTTTTTTTTTTTTGTAGAAAATTCGACCTAAAAGGTAGCACAGTTGATCGAGAAGCCTCAGAAAAGGAATTAGAAAAACAACTACCAACCTACAAAGACAACGATTTTATGAAACAAAAAATGAAACTTGAAATTGGTGAAGATGCCAAAAGGAAATTATTGGAAACTCTTAACAATGACGTTGATGTAACTAAATTCAATGTTTTAATTATTTTCTTATTTGTTCAATGCGTTTTTATTTTCTATTTTTAGTTATTGACGAAATTGCACATAATGGATTATTCACTTCTAGTTGGTATACATGATTGTGTAAGAGCCGAAGAAGAAGCTCTACAAGGTGAAAATTCACGTGATGCTGGTGGACGAAGTGATAACAGCGAAAGTGAAGAATGTGATAGCGGTGAAAGGTAATTCACACATTTTATATATATTTGTTAAGTTGTCTTACTTAGTAGCTTGGTGTTGGATATTCGAAAGAGATAAAGATCTAGAATCTGGAATTCGATTTTATGCTATATTGGCTAAAAATTTGAACAATCTGGATACTTTGGATATAATTTGAAAACCTGTAGCAGTTTTTCGTACTGCATGGCTGATAAATAATATGTTTTTTATTTTGTATGGTCCTTGGTTTTTGATTTGATTCAAAAACTAAACAACTAAACTTTGGATGGATTTGCAAAACCTTTTGAGTTCATGTGGGTTGAACATGCCTTTCTTTTGATGTGGTGGGCTATCTAGTGGTTTCTTTTTAAATCATAGGTTATTTTGACACTGACAGCTGTTTCCCGCTCGAAATGTTGACGGAAAGTCAGTATCGTACCTCCGCGGAACGAAATGAGTCGCTTTACGCATAAACAACGTTGGGAAGCATTGAAAACATATTTCCGAAGTGTGTGCTGTGTAGCCCAAACAGTGCGTTTTTTGAAAAGAAGTTTTGGCTGAAATGAAGCACCCACCGCGCCTGCTGTACGCAAGTTTGTGCAAAAAGTTAGTGAGACTGGTATGCTAGTGGACAACACTCATGGTTCCCGTTGTCGTACGGTGCGCACAGATGAGAATGTGGCTCCTTTGTGTGAGACTGCGAAAATGAGTCTGGGAACAACGTTTCGGTCAACGGTGGGCGTTACAGAGCCATGTTAACCGACTTTTTTTTTTCTTACTGAAAATGAAGACATGGCTTTGGACGACCACTGGTTCATGCATGAAAGCGCGTCATGCCACACAGCCCATGCCACAATCGACCTTTTGCGCACCAAATTCCCAAATCGTGTTATCAGCCGTCTTGGCGATGTCAATTGGCCGCCTCGGAGCTGCGATTTTGTGGGGAACCGTGAATGACCGATGTTATGCTAGCAATCCGAAAGCGATTCAAGCACTTAAGGCCAATATCATATAAGCAATCCGTGAGCTACAGCCCGAAACCATCAACAAGGTCTTGGAAAATTGGAGTGACAGAATGCGCTTCTGCGAAGCCAGCTGAGGCAGCCACTTGAACGACGTTGTGTTCCATAATTAATGGGAATATTTGCTATTATTAATAACTGATTCAAAATAGCTTTTAACGGCCTTTAGTCCACAAAGATTTAGGCGTTTCGTCCCGGCGATCTCACTTGGACTCATCAGTTGACTAGTGAGGACCTTGTCAATACTCAATTTTTGTTAAGTTCAGTTCATCTAACATAGATTTCATGACGAATATCTAGTGTGAACTATATCCAACAAAACTAGAATTCCTAGTCATTAAATTGGAAGTTTTTGTTTTTTGCCCAGGGCTTGGCATTGTTTATATGAAGGTTTTTTTTTAATAATACAAATAATACAAATTTGTATTAATTCAACAAGTCCAATTAAATAGTGCTAAGTCTTCTACTTGGCTGATGTATTTCAGTAGTATATAGAATTTGTATTATTAAAAAAAAACCTTGATATTATTAATAACGCCATAATACATGGAAAAAATTTAATTTTGTTTATTTTATTGCATTTTTAAAAAGAAAAGTATTTGGCCCACCCTTTACACATACAATGTCAATGGGTTTTTAAGACAACTTATCTAGAAATTTAATGAGTAGACTTTTTGATTCTAAATGTATAAAAAATTGTGTAGAATTTTATCGGGTAACGTTAACAATTGCCACCATACAAAATACATGTAGTTTTCATACTCTTTTATTTTATATTTTTGTAAAAGTGTTAAAGATGATGGAACATTTTAAAACTTGGAACCATGCCTTAAGTGCTAAAGGAGTGTAAAACGAAGTGTTTCCAAATTTTTTAACAATACTTATAACATAAAAATAAATTTGGTGGCACGAAAGATCGTGCAGAACCAGGTACAACTCTTATTATTGGCAGGAATGGAGGGGACCTACAATTTTCTGCTTAATCCGAGCGGCTAAGGTAAAAGGCAATTTTTTTATGATAAGAGATAATCTTGGAGGATTTGTCAATTTATCGCAAGAGGCAATTACCCGTGAAAAACATTTTTGTTTTTATATTTTTATGTGGCAGAGGCTGGGATTTGAACTCAAGACCTTCGGCATAACAGCCCTACGCACTAACCATTACTTCAATACTTATACAAGAAATACTTATCCAATAAATTAATTAAATACAAATTAAAACACAAAATCATACCAAATATTTATTCGTTTCACAAATACGTTTAGTGATCAACATTGAAGTGTTTTAGGCACTTTTTTTTACCTACATACATATTATGGTTCGGGAGATATTTCTCTTTAATTATGTTGCAACATGTGTTCATAGTCTTCAATCTAGCAATTAAAACTTAAATATTTATTTTTCTTTTAATGTTTCTTTTACAGATGGACTTATAATACTCCACCAGACTCACCAAGGGGTGGAGCTCAATATAATGAAGTAGTGTATGAAATTGATATATATGCCATTCCAAGTATAGAAGGTAAGTTTTTGTCAATCGCCGTCGATTTAAAAATGTAATTATTAGTACAGTCAATAATTTAAGATACCAAAAATATCATCGTGTGAATTTTGAATTTAGTTTTTACGGTATAAAAAAACACATGTTGGTTTTTCCTCCTCACCTAACGATTATTCCTATTTTTAAAAAATGTTCTCGAATCGATATACATACATCCATACATAATATTTCGTAGAAAAAAAAAATAAATAAATTCCGATTTTATTGTTAAACTCTTTGAAGTTAGCTTATTTGCATTGTATTGACCAATGCAAGGAAAAAAAAAGTAATAAACCAATAAACTTCAAGGCCAAAAACAAAACAGAAAACTCCAGGTTTTAAGGCAGTTAAATTTAAAAAAAAAATAATTATTTTATTTTCTTCCCGGCTTATACCGAATGTATTCTTAACTTTCAACCAGATTTTATATATTATAGATTTATGGCGATATTTGCCAACTTTGTTTGCATTTCTATGGAAAGATTTTTGCATATGAAAAGTTTAATGTTTCATGTTTCTTTTTTAGAGCGAAGAGAAATCTACTTCATTGCAATTATTGATGTACTTACGCAGTACGGAGTGAAAAAACAGGTTATTTTTTATTTTGGAATCTCTTGTGAAATTTGTATTTGTAAACTTGTTTCTTTTTTCGTTATTCAAGGCGGCCAAAGCAGCAAAAACTGTAAAATATGGCAGTAATGTCGATGGTATTTCAACATGCGATCCTGACCAATATGCTAAACGATTTATAGAATTCATGGATAAAGCTATTGAGTAGACAAGGCCATAAATATAAATAAAATAAAGTATAATATAAAACTGAAGGAAAACAAAAAAAAATTAAAATATATTTATATTAATAATATAAATGAATCTTTTGACAAACTGTCACCGTGTGTATTGTGTGAAGGCATACACGAACAATAATTTAAAATTGATGTATATGTAAAATAAAAATAAATTAAGAAAAAAATTAATTAAAGAGCACCATTCTCTATAAAGTGAATCATTGTATATGAATTGTAACAATATTTGTTTTATTTTTATTTTTTATTTTGTACATTATAATATTACTTTAGTTTTTGGAAAATCCTTTTACTTAAAAATTTTGTCATAAGATAAGATATTTTTTAAATAATGAATATTGTTTTTTTTTTTTTACATAGTATTTTTCTTCAAGTTAATCATTGACATCTCTTTTGAAATTTTTCTTTTTTTTTTATTTTCTGTACCAAATTTATGTTTAAAAAAAAAAACAACCTAATTTATAACAATAAGACCTTAAAAGTATAAATACAATATAATATTTAATTTTGATCATAAGATTTTTTTATTTGATTTATTTTTTGTTTATTAGGTTGCGCGAAGATTAGTGCGAAAAAGAGATGCGATGTGAGAAAAGCAGTGCAAGATGCGATGCGATATGAGGCATGGTTGACACATTGGAAGCTTTACGTTATTGTTATTCTGCGTGATCAAGCAAAAAAAAAATTTTTTTCTCGTCTCTATCTTCCATTTATACCGTTGTTAGGATTTTCAATTATCAATGGATAATCGATAAATATTTGGAGTTGTCAAAACATTTATCAATTTTGTTGTTAAATATCGAATTTCAATATTAATTTATAAATTAAAAATTGTTAATTTTCTTTCAAAACATAAAAGTTTTCTCTCACGCAAAGCTTCTCGCACTAGTAAACGCGCATTCTTAGGCTCCATCCCGACTGACTCAGTCAGTCAAGCACAAGCGAAAATACTTAACACAACTTGGGTAATAACAGCCCTAACTGCTCATAATGTACATGACATACTGAGATTTATTAAGTATGGGCGGCTTTTTCTTGGCTGATTCAGTGTAGGTGCAGTTTATGCAGCCAGCAGGAGAGCTAACGGAATAACGTTCGAACAGACAAACAAAGATAAAAAATTAAAAATATATAAAAAACATTAAATTTTTCTATGTACAACCTAAATCAATATTGATAAAAAATATAACTGTTCTTGCAGTAGACTATAACAACCTACGCAAACTATACGAAAAGAAGAGAAACAAGAAAAAAGTATCAAGTATAACTGTTATAATTATAAAGAAAAAACATAAAAATACTTATGCTAACACATTTACCTTAAAAATTTATTACTTATATAAATTATCATTCTAAATAAAGCGAACAGCATTTATTAAGTAGTTGGATGATGACCCATAAGTAGACGATTAGTTAGAAGACAAAAAAAAATAGAACAAGTTTAAACAACTCAGAGTCTTGAAGTTATAAAAAATAATATATATAAATAAATACATACATCCGATTCCTCTTATTTATTAATAAAAAAATGAAATATCAATTACAACTATTCGGTATTTTTTTTTATCTAGTCTCTCTTAATAAATAAAATAACAAAACATATGAATAATTTACTACTAAGTAAAAAAGAAAGTCTTTGAAAAAAAAGAAACACCAAATTCGTCAGGTTCAGAAAAACAAATAGAAATGGAATGATTTATTTATGCACTTAAATTTAAACTTTAGCAAGAAAAGGGAAATAAATCGAAACAAAAAAAGTAAAAACGGCAAAATGTGAACAAAAAGTTAAGCAAATAGCAAAATAATTAATAATTTTGTGTAAATTGTCCTTAAATGTTAAATATATTATATAAAAACGAAATGAATTTCAGAATTTTCTTTTTGATGTGAAATATATAATTTCAAATTATTTCCAGGATCGAATTTTACTTTAAACATCGCTCTGTATAAGAAAATAGGAAATAGCGGCAACGGAAACAACGTTCGTAAAAAGGGTTGTTGTTTCTGAAATAATGGTTATCGAATGCACGATCCAGATCGAATTATACCTCCATAAGTTCCTAAATAACTCAAAAGCTTTGTATGCAGTAATGCAGATGCAACCCTATCGCGAAAGAAATTTCTCCTGAGTTTTTTCCCATTTTGGGAAATTTGGTATCAGGAATCATCTTCAAAGTCATGGACGTATTGTATATGGACTGGTAGTTGCCCACCTCAAGCTGGTTCCATTTAATTCTCAGTTATTTTTGGCGACACTAGCCCTTAACACTGCAACTAGCGGATAAAAGATGAAACTTCAATTTTGACATTTGTACAAAGAACAGTGTTCCCAGATTGGTGGTTTTTGAAACCAAAATGGGAAAAATCTGTTGGTGGGAATAATGGTGAGAAAATATTCTAAGCGCTTTTGAGGGAAAAATATATTTTAATCATAATCGCAACTTACTTTACCAACCCTCCCATTTTCCTAAAATTTTGTAATTAAAAAAAAAATGTTGGCCTGGCCATCGACGACTTGTCAAACAAGCAGAGAGAAACAATCCTTTGTTCTTCTTTATACAAACAAAAAAATTAACTGTTTACAGTTTTCTGTTTACTAAACTGCAACAGCAATCATCCTCCTTGGCTTGTATCTACCTAAAAACAAATAACTTATCCCAAAGAACAACATTTCTTATCTCTAAAATTTGATTAAGACGAGGGAACCTAGGTCTAACAACTTGTCCTCACACTGTACGGTGCTTTATTGCGCTGACAATGTTTATTAGAGTGTGTTTTGTAGTAAAGCTAGAAACAAACTTAAGATTCTGCACGTTCAATACATGATAATTTACATCTGAAAATTCAGATTTCAGAATTTTTCAAGCTAGTGATTGGTCAGCTGTCAGATGACTTCATAAGTCATCTAACCTTTTATGACAGCTGCCCAAGCAAAAGCCAGAAAATTTCAGAAATCTGAATTTTCAGATGTAAATTGTCATGTATTGAACGCTCGGATTTTCATTCGTTTCAATTAAAAAATAGCGATCACATTTTTGCTATGAATGTAATTGTGGTTTTCAGTCAAGCGATTTTTAAAATATAAAATACTTCTAATGAATGAACGCATTTGCTGCAAATAAATAGCAACATCTAAAAAATTATTTGTTGACAGTTTGTTTGTCAAATAATAAGGCTAGAACGCACTGCCATTTCAATCGCGCGACTATTTGGTCGCAAAAATATATTTGATCTATTTAATTTGTAACCAAAAAAACGCTAAATGTTAATTTCTTGTTGCAACTACGATTTTTAAGTCATCCACATTAATACTCATGGTAGGTAGCTATTTATTCACATTTCGCATTTTCATAGAAGCATTTTTTCATATACAGCCCAATTCTAAATATTCCCGGGGAAAAAACTCCCCGGGAAATCCAATCTCCCGGGAGTAAAATTCTCCTATTCCGAATTCCCCGGGAAGTCAATTTTCCCTTCGAAATGGGGAATGAGAAATTTGAATCTTCGAATCAGCTGTTTCATAGTATTTGACAGGTAAAAGAACTCGCGAACAAAATTAAAATTGAATTTGAGTTAAAAAGATTTCGGTAACAAGAAATGTTTTCAATTGCGGCAAGAATTGTACGTGAAGATCAAAATGAAGAAAGCGATAGCCAACAGCCAGGGGCCATCAGAAAATCTTTAAGAGACATTTCAAACCGTGAAAGCCCACTTTTGCTCATTGTTTGGACCACCGCCAGTTCCGTTTCTGGCTTTAAGGTTATTGACAGCCTTAGCTCTAACATATTTTTTTTGAACGTTCCACACCTCAAAGAAGATATAAAACAATAAAACTAATTAATTAAAGTTCGTTTTTGTTTTTTTTTTAACTATTTTTTTCCATTCGGGTATCGTTTTGATCGGTGGCCCAGACGAATTTAGTTCCCTTTCTGCTTTTTGCCAGAATAAAATCAGTTCTTCCTTGGCTCCTTTGTGGAATCCACAAGCGATGTCACGATTCCATCAACTTTAAAAGAATTTGGAGTTGATCTTTATTTGTTGTTTTTGACCTAAAAATAAGGAAGTTTTTATATTTCCTTAAAAGATAAAAGAAAATCTTACATTTTTGTGTGAACTCTCCAGCAACTTTACGGGGAAAAAATTCGCACTAAATGAATTTGACATTTCCCTTTTTTTAACATTTAGAATAGGTACTTTTTCTGGGAGATTTTTTTCCCATATTCGAAGTTTATTTAGAATAAGGGAGAGGGAGAAAGGGAATACAATTCCCGAGATTTTTTCTCTTAGAATAAGGGAGAAGGGAAAAAGGAAATTTTTCCCCGGGAACTTACATTTAGAATTGGGCTGATAATATTTTATTTTGGTACCTAATATTGATGGCAGAAAATATTATATGGTGTTTTTTTTTTTTCCTCCAGTACAAAATGGTGGGATTTTTGTTTGCGATTCAGATGGGATTTTAAAAATCTTACCTGGCATCACTGTCACTGAATAAACACTGAGCAAAATATAAGAGGCAACATACCATAAATGTCTATGCATGAAATTTGAAAATTTCTGGTTTGGTTTTTTGGTAAATGCGACTTTTTGAATTTTTAAAAACAGTTGTCGCGAGCTTGCGTGCTGAGAGCTAGCATCGCGGTCTAATTTTGGCGACATTTTTTTTGACAATTATTGTATTGTAACGATTAAATTATTCAACTTCTTTTGAATTATAATGTAACGTCTTTTATGGAGCGCCATCTTTTGGAATATAGCTAAGTCACAAACCGATATTGAACGCTGCCACTGGTAACTTTGGTAGCTTTTTCGAACATCGAAAGAATGTTCCAGATTTGAAGGGGAAATTATAACCCCACCTACCTGTCATAGAAAGATCGAGAAGCAAATACGAGAACCTTCACGAAAATACTATTGGGTATAAAAGAGAGCTTGGCTGCCACCCTGAGCACAGTTTGTTTTTAATAGTGACAGAGTAAAGTTGGTTGTAATAAGAGATACGTAAATTGTTTAAGGAAATTAGTTTCGGTATATTTGAGTGTTGAATAATAAATTGATTGGTTGTAAGAAAGTAAAGTGTTTTATTTACGAAATAAATAAGTGGAAGTTTTAAAACAAAATAAATAAGTTTTATCCATCGAACCCTAAGAAAATATCACATTGGTATCAGAAGTGGGATAAAACTAATTATCTGTGAATTCGGAAAATTTATGGTGATAAATTAATAAAACAAAGTCAAAAAGTGAAAGTGGTAAAAGAAGAAAAATAAAAAGAAAAATGGGTAAGACATTGAATGAATTAAATTGTGTTGAACTTAAGGCAGAATTGAGTAAACGAGGTCTTCCTACTGCTGGAGCGAAAGACGACACAATGAAAACCCTGACATATTTGTATTCGAAATTGAAATGCCGGTAGAGCAAGTAAGTACTGGTGCCGACTTGTCGTCAATGATGACTCTTTTCCTCGAACAAATCAAGGAACAACGTGTAAGATTGAACAAAAGAGTCTTCTCGAACAAATCGAAGAACACCGTAAGATTGATCAAAAGAATCTTCTCGAACAAATCGAAGAACACCGTAAGATTGAACAAAAGAATCTTTTCTAGCAAATGGAAGACAAGCAGAAGAATCTTCTCGAGCAAATCGAAGACAAGCAGAAGAATCTTCTCGAGCAAATCGAAGACCAACGTAAAGAGCAAAGGGACCTTCTAGAAGAACAGAAGAATCTAATCGAAGGTAAGCTCGATACATTCGAGAACAAGTTCATTGCTCTTGGTGGACGTATGGATGATGTAGACGCAAGGCTCGAGAGAGTTCAAGAAAAATTCGAAGGTCAAATTCAAAGCATTGACGATGAATTAGACAAAGTTCGAAAAATTAAGATTCGAGAAAGTGTTGGCGATTACCCAAAGAAGAAGGAAATGCATCCACCGACTTTTGATGGGCAAACTTCTTGGTCGATTTACAAGAAGCAGTTTGAGGCAGCCGCAGCAACGAACGGCTGGGATGAGGAAGACAAATTTATAGCTCTGACACTTGCTCTAAGAGGACCTGCTGCAAACCATACCAGCAGATAAGAATGGCAACAGTGCTCTCGTTCAGGCCATTGACAAACGCTTTGGAGATGGCCATATGCAAGAAGTCTTCCGCGTCCAGCTCAACACCAGAGTTCAGAAAAGAGGAGAAGCTTAGCTCCAAGCAGACATCGAACGGTTGGCGCATCTGGCATATCCAGCTGCAGGGGATGAAATCATCAGCCAATTCGCAACAGAAGCCTTCATCCGTGCAGTATCTGATATCAATTTACAGCGAGCAATTCGAACTGCTGGAAAACGCACGCTTCCTGAAGCTTTAGCGTTCGCTCTGACTATGGAAGCAGCAGAACAAGCTTCCCAAGGAGTTCATCGAGTCAGAGAAGTAGAAGTTGAGGAATGATCATGTCAGAAAATCGCATTCCAAAGAAGCCGGTGTGAAGGACCTGTGCGATGCTGGAATTGTAACAAAACCGGACATCTCCAGCGGCAGTGCAGATTACCACCGAGAAGAGTTGCATGTCAACATTGTGGAAGCAGAACCAACGCTCGAGAACAACAGAACAATAACACCAACACTCCTGCTCAACTTGTTTTCCCTGGCGAGAAACAAGTAAGTACCAACTTCGAGGGGTAAAAGCTGGTTTCTGGTATCGATGGCCCCAGAAACACTATCCAAGTCTCACAGACTAAGCGAGACAACAAAAGTCTGACAGTGGAGGCAATAATAAACAACAATAAACACGTGGCTACAGTCGACACCGGTGCCACCGCCTCCATTGTACGAGGAGACTTGGTCAGGATGAATTGGCTACATAACACCAATAGCTACCGTCTAAAGACCGCCACAGGAGAAGCAGCAAAAGTGTATGGTGAGGTTCGTCTAACGATCCGTTTGGCAGAACTAGAGTTTTCGCATCTATTTCTGGTAGCAGATATATGTGACGAGTGCATCATTGGAATCGACTTCATGAAGGAGCATGGAATAATTTTGGATATCGGTAAGCAAGTTCTAAAGTTTCAAAATGTGGAGATTCCGATGGTCTATGGCAACGAAAACTCAACAACTATTAGGACCGTCATCAAAGAAAACATTTGCTTGCCCGCTTCTTCGGAAGTATTCGTGTGGACGAAACTAAAGGGTGACTGTGGAAGCCATCGATACCTCATGGTGGAGCCAGATACGGAACAAAGTTTCCAAAACATCATGGTAGGGAAGACTCTTGTGGCACCAAAGAACAACATGGTGCCTGTACGGATACTGAACATAAAACCGTACGAAATTAAACTCAAGAAGGGAGAAATAGTTGGGCAATGTGAATCTGTATCCGCAATTACTAAAATCACCGAAGTGGAAACAAAGAAACCTATCGACTCCGAAAATTTAAAAGCCCAAATTCTGAAGTCATCTAATCTCAGTCATCATCAGCTTAATGTTGCTGGGGATCTCCTTCATGAGTATGCTGATATATTTTCTTCAGCCAGCAGCGGGCAGTATGGTCGAACACAACTAGTGCAGCATCGAATCGATACCGGAGATGCAAGGCCGGTTCAACAACCAGCAAGACGTCTCCCTTTGGCTTTTGGCAAAACAAGCTGAAGTTGAGGAAATGATATCGACCATGAAGGAAGATGGGGTAATCGAAAATTCAAAAAGCCCTTGGGTATCACCAGTCGTTCTTGTCAAAAAGAAGGATGGAAGCACTCGATTTTGTGTGGATTATCGAAGACTGAACGATGTGACAAAGAAAGATAGCTACCCTCTACCCAGAATCAGCGATACATTAGACGCGATGGAAGGTGTCCAATGGTTTTCAACTTTGGATTTGAAGAGCGGTTATTGGCAAGTAGAAATCCACCCAGAAGATCGGGAAAAGGCGGCCTTCTCCACAGGAAATGGTCTGTGGCAGTTTAATGTGATGCCATTTGGGCTATGCAACGCTCCAGAAACTTTTGAGCGTTTTATGGAGTGCGTTCTACATGGACTAACTTGGAAATCTTGCCTGGTCTACTTGGACGATGTCATTGTGTACGGAAAAACATTTGAAGAACATTGTGAAAACCTTAAAGCTGTATTCCAGAGGCTTCGAGAAGCACACCTAAAGTTAAATCCAAAGAAATGTGCGCTTTTCAAGACCGAAGTTAAATATTTGGGGCATATCATCTCATCCCAAGGAGTGAAAACTGATCCTGAAAAAGTTGACACTGTGAAGAATTGGCCAACGCCTCAGGACAAACATCAACTCCGGAGCTTTCTTGGTCTGGCCACATATTATCGGCGTTTCGTGAAGGATTTTGCGAGGATTGCCAAAAGCTTGCATCAGCTTACTGAAAAGGGGAAGCCGTTCAAATGGTCAGGTGAGTGCGAGAAAAGCTTTCAAGAACTGAAGCTGCGTTTATGTAATGCACCTGTCCTGGCCTACCCAACTCCGGGAAAATCTTTCATCATCGACGCTGATGCAAGTAACGTTGGAATCGGAGCTGTTCTATCTCAAGTACATGGCGGAGAGGAAAAAGTTGTCGCCTATTACAGCAAGGTACTCTCGAAGCCAGAAAGGAATTATTGCGTGACAAGGGGGGAACTTCTCGCTCTGATATTGGCAACAAAACACTTCCATAAGTATGTACATCTATGGACAGAAGTTCCTTCTGCGAACAGACCATGGTGTGCTCAATTGGCTTTTAAACTTCAAAAATCCAGAAGGTCAAGTAGCAAGATGGATCGAAAGGTTGCAGACGTATGACTATGAGATTCAACATCGAAGAGGAAAGCTGCATTCCAACGCAGACGCACTATCGCGGCGATCGTGCAAACCAGACTGTAAGCATTGCACACGCCAAGAAGAAAAGGAAATGGTCATCGTCCAACGAACAAGAGCTGATCCCATTTACGGCTGGAACAACGAAGAACTCAGAATGGCCCAACAAGAAGATTCGGATATCGAACCCATTCTTGCATGGAAGGAACACCAAGAGAAACCAGAATGGTGTGATATCTCCGACCGAAGTCCGGCTCTTAAAGCATATTGGGCACAATGGGACTCGCTTCATGTGCAAGAAGGGGTACTAAGGCGTAAGTGGGAATCCGCAGACGGTAAATCCTTTGTAATGCAGCTAGTCGTACCTCGGTCAAAAGTTAATGACGTTCTTTAATAAATGCACGACGGAACTTCTGGAGGTCATTTGGGAGTGAATAAGACGTTGGAAAAGATACGACAACGGTTCTACTGGCTGCACGCAAGAGATGACGTCGAAAGGTGGTGCCGAAAATGTGATACTTGTGCTGCTACCAGAGGACCGGGTAGACAAATTCAGAGTAAAATGCAGCAGTATAATGTGGGCACACCTTTCGAGAGAATTGCTATAGACGTCGCAGGCCCCTTTCCTGAAACTAACAGTGGAAACCGATACATCCTTGTAGTAATGGATTATTTCAGCAAGTGGCCTGAAGCATTTGCCATCCCAAACCAAGAAATCAAAATAGTTGTGGATCAGATTGTCTTTAATTGGGTGAGCAGGTTTGGCGTTCCCATGGAACTGCATTCTGACCAAGGAAGGAATTTCGAATCTAAAGTCTTTCAGGAGGTTTGCACGCTTCTTGGCATTAAGAAGACGAGAACCACACCGCTCCATCCACAATCTGATGGGATGGTTGAACGATTCAACCGGACGCTTAAAGAACATCTATCAAAGGTTGTCGGCGACTACCAACGAGACTGGGACCGACATATCCCATTGTTCCTTATGGCATATCGAAGTGCAACCCATAGCTCGACGGGAAAAACACCATCGGAAATCGTGTTCGGATCAACAATACGCCTGCCAAGTGAATTGAAATTTGGGTGTCGTCCAAATGAGTCACAGGGAACAGAAGACTATGTGGATGACCTCAAAGACAGGCTTATTGAGATTCATCAACGAACAAGGAAAAACATAAAATTATCCAGTGATCGAATGAAAACAAGATATGACGTAAGAGCGACAGCAACAGGATTTCAAGAAGGAGACCTTGTGTGGTTTTACAATCCTCATCGACAAAAAGGACTATCACCAAAACTCCAACAAAACTGGGAAGGCCCATATACTGTTGTGAAAAGAATCAATGATGTGGTCTACCGTATACAGAGAGGGGTAAGAGGCAAATTAAAAGTAGTTCATTTTTACATCGATATAATGGTGAAAGAAGTAATGAAATTGCTCGGGACGATCAATCCTAAGAAGGGGGCAATGTAACGATTAAATTACTCAACTTCTTTTGAATTATGTAACGTCTTTTTTATGGAGCGCCATCTTTTGGAATATGCCGATATTGAAAGCTACCACTGGTAACTTTGAGTGAGCTTTTTCGAACATCGAAAGAATGTTCGAGATTTGAAGGGGAAATTATAACCCTACCTACCTGTCATAGAAAGATCGAGAAGAAAATACGAGAACCTTCACGAAAATACTAGGAACTAAATATTGGGTATAAAAGAGAGCTTGGCTGCCACCCTGAGCACAGTTTGTTTTTAATAGTGACAGAGTAAAGTTGGTTGTAATAAGAGATACGTAAATTGTTTAAGGAAATTAGTTTCGGTATATTTGAGTGTTGAATAATAAATTGATTGGTTGTAAGAAAGTATAGTGTTTTATTTACGAAATAAATAAGTGGAAGTTTTAAAACAAAATAAATAAGTTTTATCCATCGAACCCTAAGAAAATATCACAGTATGAAACTGCCATTAGACTAGCAGTCCATATATTATATACGTCCATGTTCAAAGTTATCAGGAAAAATATTCCTTTCAGCAAAATAGCTATCGTGAATAATTTTTCCAGAGAACTTTTTCCTCATATCATTTCCCCAAGTAAGTTTTTGGGGAAAAATTATTTCGTGGGAAACATTCTTTCCCCTGTATTTATTTGGGTTTTCGGGGAAAAAAGTTCCCTTTAAATTGGTGATAGGGCTGATGAAGAAAAAAATACTTCAATTATTAATTTTATTTTTAAAATTATGTATTTTTTTCATATTGGCTTATACAAGAATTTAAGCAGTTCGAGAAATTTAGCGAAGTAATAAAAAGATTTCAATAACAATGATTTTGTTTTATTTATTTTGTTCTCTACAGCGGAAGGTAGGCGTCATGAAAAAATGCTTCTTACTTAGCTTATTGGATTCGGTAAAAAATTGTTGGTCCCCTTCATTCTTTAGAAACTCTTTTTTGGAGATCAAGAAAAAATTGCAGAACTTTTCAGCCTTCTCGGACACATTTTTTCATATTTTTTCATAACATGAAGAACGACCAAAACCTGCATTTTTATTAAATTTTCAGTTGAATATGTATTTAAAACGCTATTTTGAAACTTGTGGTTAACGGACCCGAATCTTTTATATACGAAAATGACCGTTGATTAGACAAGATTATAACGAAGCACAAATTTGTCAAAAACTTACCTTTTTCTCTTTCCAGACCATTTTTTGTCGTATATGGTAAAAATTTTATATCTGGAAAATTCGTACGTACATCACCCACAGTAACAACCGCAGACGAAAACCATGTGTTCCTGAGGTCAGTCCAAAAACTTCTAGAGGTGATTTTCTAGTTTTTCGATTTATAACGGTTTTTAAGATTTTTTGTCTCGTTTCTTTAACTGTGCTTACCTTCTGTAACTCTTACATCAATAAAATTGGTCGAGAAACGTTGAAAAATGCAACAAAATTCTTACGATTTGTTTCAATTTTCATTGCTTCTCGACTGATTTTATCGATGCAAAAGTTAGATGGTAAGCTCTGGCTCTAACTTTGGCAAACTGTATCCGATCCTTGAATATATATTTTTATTTACACTGGAGCAGTTAAGAGTTTTTACCCTCCTTTCATTTTTTTTCTATGCGGATAACGGTTTTCCTCCAATCAATTACCAAACCCATTTTTTGGCATGTTTATGTTTTTTTTTTTACTTTGGTATCATTTTTTTTCCACAAAAACACGTTATTAAAGTTTGTTCTCTTAAAAATATTTCACATTTTTTACAAAAAGATTTAAAATTATTAACAAAATAAAAATGAAAAAAAGTAAAGTCAATAAAATTTAAATATTTCTTCATGGTTAAGGGGATAGATAAATAAATAAATCTACATACCTACTGATGATTTCAAGTGAGATCACCGCCACCGCCGCCGCGCCGCGAATTAAGAACAAAGAACTTCGAATGAATCTGCGTGAATGTGAAATGCCAAAATGTCATAAGATCACCGAATATTTTTTTTAAATTCATACAGGCATTCGCAGACATGAAAATCCTCACACCTTTTCGAGGAATAATAAAACACAAAATTATAATTTATAATATAATTTAAGATTTTTATTTAACTTTAAAAATATTGAAAAAAACTCTAATAAACAAACGGTTCGCTATACAAAAGTTATCTGTTTTTTTTTGTTATTTATTGTTATCTCAACTTGATATTGTATATTTTGTGTTCCTTTAAATTTGTATTCTTTTTTTTTTTTTTTTTTCTTTTTCAGATATGGAAAATAAATAACAATAATTCTTACGAAACTTGTTGTTTGATTTTTTATATATTTTTAATCATACTATTATTATTTTGTTTCTTTACAAATAAACTATATTTATAAGTGAAAGTTAAAGTTTTTATTATTATGCATTAAGAAATAGAGGCAGATATAATAATTAAGTGCCTTTAAAAAAATAATAAAAATATTGAAAACATTAACATTTTGTAATTAATTCATATACATATGTCCATAATTCATGTAATATATAGCATAACATAATAAATAGGTAATTATTTTTATAGCTATTCCCCCTCTTCTGAGGTACGTTTCCTTTATTTTTGTTAATATGGTGTGTGATTATTAAACATTAATTTGTTATTTTTTTCTGTTTGATTCATCGAAAGTAATGTAAATATTTGTTTGTATTTGGGTTTTATAAGAAATAGATTTCATTTTTATATAAATATATTAAAAAAAACTTTTTGAGAGTGAATTTGCGGTAAATAAATTTTAAAATAAATTTTTTATTTTAGTTTTAAAGTATTTAAAAAATGTGTTGTTTATAATTTATTAGCTGTTTGTTTTTTTTTTAGAAATGGTAAGATTGCTCTCAACCCCAAATCTCTAACAACAAAATACAGCATTTCTTCTTTTAAGGAAATCCCTTTAAAAATATCCTACATATGAAATTCTCGCATTATTAAAATCTCTCTCATTTACCGATAGAAATTTTCGCAAGTATCCATGATAAGCTATGATAAGATGCTCAATTGGTCAATGTGTTGACTCCTTGACGTCACCAAAAATATCATCAATTTTTATCAACGACTGAAACGTTTGACGACCACACGAGTGATACCAGTCGGTCAATGTTGTCTCAAAATGCGTTGACATGTTATATGTATCAACGCGTTTTTTTAACATTTGTTGTCAACGCGTTGACATGTTAAAATATAACGATCACACAATTCGAACCCTTTGAGCGTTGACGCCGAGTTGACAAGAGCAAAAATCAATCATTTTTCGTGTTGACGACCACACGAAGTTAAAATGTTAAATCAGTTATGTAAGCTATAAACTGTCAAATTCCGTTGAATGATATCCATAAAAAAACCGTTTTTGAGAACATCGAAAATCAAAAAATGCTTCTATGGGGGAGGTATACCATTTACATATAATCATTTTCTTGATTTTTTTTTTTATAAAATTGTAGACTTTTTGTAAAAAAAATTAGGAACTGTTTTTTTTTTTCAAGTTGTGGACATGGGCTTTTGAGAAAAATAAGATTTTCATTATTTGATAAGAAAAAATTGTACGGCATTTGTGTGTTTGGTCATAAAAAAAATGAAACAAAAATCGGCCTTGACGTATTAGCATGTCGACTAATAGATCAAATAATTCATCGTTTCTGGCATTCGATCACAAACGACTTCATTTTTTAGACCTGGACACGGTTCTTTTAAGATTCAATGGACTACAAAATCGCAAAGTGCAATTATTTAAAAAAAAAATGATTATTAATTTATTTAAACCATAGATTTATTTTTTCTTTTGTTTTCGATTGTCTTTTACTTTTTTCTTTCTTTTTCTAGTATCGATTTCATATATGAGAAAAATGCGTTGAGGGCAATGCAACCGCTTGGGGGGGGGGGGGGGAGCAATAAGCCTCCCCTAGCCCTTGGGTTGCTACGGCACTGATAAAATCAGAAATTTTCGAAATTAAGATAAGATCAACGCAGGCTTCGTTGAATCGGTAAAAAGTTCAGCTGTGTCAACGTGCTGACGAGCATTCTGTCAGTGTGTCCTAATGTGATTACCTAAAATTAATGTTAACTCAAGTGTCAACGCAGCCATCTAACACATTGACAATATTCTGCGTTGACGATCACACGCCTTGACAACTTTGGGATAGAATTTGGCGTCAGAGAGTCAATGTGTTGACCGTCTAATCGTAGCTTTAGTAGTAATCTATGATTATCTAGACGTTATAATGATTTTTAAAATTTCAAGATCGTTGTTCGAGATTTTATTAAAAAAAAAGATTTCGATGAGGAGAGATTTTCAAAATAAAGATTTTTAAATGTTTACATCTAAGTGGGTTTCCATCGAGAAGTAGGAATTATAGATTAGTTATAATATAATATCAATGATATAATTATTTTCTATTATTTTTTCGATTTAAGTTTGTATATATTTGAATTGAAATAAAAAAAATAAACATTGCACTTACTGCACTTTACTGCATGATGGTTTCTGTGTATTTTTGTAGGTTGTGATTTTATTTTATTGAAGTGTTTGATTTGTAAGTTTTCTTTTTTTTTGAATTTTTATTGCATTATTTAATTGTATTTATAATTTTTTGTATAGAAGTAAAAATGGCAATAGAAAATATTTTAAACATTTTGATACGAGTGTGTTTTTGTTCTTTTAATGATTTAAAATATTGATTGCTTTGTTTAGGTTTTAAAAATTTAATAAATGAAAATATTTATTTTATATAATATATTTCTAATTACATCAATGTCAAATAAATTTAAATGAAAACTAAAAAAATTATTGAATCTGGCAACGATGGTTGGTATACAAATTATTATTTTGTTAAAACTTGTTTAAAGTATATGAGCTATTTGATTTTTGTCTTATTTTTGCAAATGTAATATAGGTTAACATATGCATTATTACATATATACATAATTGCTTTACTTTAATTGGGTGGTATCACAATGAGGTCAAATCGGAAATATATCTCTGCTTATCTACTTAATTTCAAAATTGGGCAACTGTCTTATCTTTGTCAGCAAACCGATATGTCTTATGTAAATTCTCATGAAACATTAAACATTACACGAATGACGGTATTAGTCAGTCAATGTTGTCCCAAAATAAATTATAATCATAAACATAAACATAAAATAAATCAAACGCAATAACACGCGTTTATGCCCACACTTGCGATTTAAATTTCGAAGATCAAAAAATCGTAGTTGCAAAAAAAAAGAAATATGCATACCCAAAACTAATTTGTAGATTTTAATAGAACTAATATTTTAGTCGCAAGAAAAGTGATACACGGTTTCAATAATTTGAATACACACATCATTCGACTGAAAAATCGCAGTGATTAAGCGATCAGATGGAATTAAATAAGGCTTCGGCCACGCAATGAGCGATTGAGTGATGAGTCGCTGAGCGACGAAAAAAAAAAAATTAAAGCATGAAATCGTATGGAGGAGGATATAAGTGATGAAATTGACCATAATTTGCCCTTTGACGATTTATGGGGTGCACACAATCTACGTGTTCTCGGTCTTATTATAGTTCTATTATAAGAGCGTGAGTTTCAACTAAAAAGCTCGCAACTAACTAATCGCTCAGCGATGACGTTTAGTAAATGGCCACCCATTGCTCAGATTCGTCGCTCAATCGTTCAGTCGCTCGTCGTTCATTGCTTGGCCGAAGCCTAAGACTACACGCACTTGCGATTTTAATTAAAATTCTTGTCATAAGACTAAATAGTCGCGCGATCGAAGTGCATATAAGGCGATAGAAATCCACAAGTGCGTGTGCATGATGCGTGTGTATGATGCCAATTAATTGTTGCGATTGCAATTTATTATAATTATGCCACGACACAAAATCTCAAGTGCGTTCTAGTTTTAATAAGAGCAATAGGAAAAAATCCCAATGCTGTCTTATTTGTTGCGATTGCGAATTTTTAATTGAAACAGCATAAAGTCGCAAGTGCATCCCCAGCCCTGAGATTAGCATAATAGAAAAAATCCCAATGCATGGCTTTATACGACCAACAACAAATTGCCATGGTTTCTGTCATTTTTTCCTCAGTTTTATAAATAAAAGGTTAAAATATGGAACACATGATAATGATGGCATTTTGTCATTTGTTGTGTAGATCAAATTTATTTGTTGTGTCTAAACGTCTGAATTTAATTTTATTTTATCGAGACCTCAAAATTTCTATGGGGACATATTTTTGAAAATTTGTTAAGAGGATAAAAAGGATTAAATTTTACTAATCCATGTAATGGTATTTTTTTAGGTATTTATTCCACTTAATTAAAGTAAGCGATATGTAAAATTTAAATACATATACTTTTCTTCTTAGAAAAAAATTATACAGGTAACAATGAAAAAATGTTTCTTTATATCGAACCGCGATATGATTTTTTTCTTTATTTTGTGAGTGGTTTATAGTTTGCTGTATAAGTATATTTTGTTTTTTTTTTCATAATTTTTATAACTGTAAAAATTATATTTGTTGTCTGTTTGCTTGTTTATAGGAGCAGGAAGAAGCTTTCGTTGAATTCTGTTATATGCTTCATATATTCTGGATATCTTCTCTCAGTGTTAATATAATATGTTTGCCTTAAATAAATAAAATCAAATTAAATATTTGTTTTGATTTGTTATTGGTTGTTATCAAAACTATCTATCTATTTTTTTATCTACAAAATAAATTTCATACGAGTATAGCTCAAATTTTGAAATATTACATATACACTTTTTCCAAAAAAAATATTCTATAATTATATTTAAAGAATAATCGTTAAACTGAAAATACTACTTAATGAGAAGTTGATAACCTAATGTATGTACAAGTACATACATCAATACATGGTTCTGTTGGAAATGAATAAAAAGCTTATGGTGTTTTGTGTTTACTTTTCTGAAAGAATTGTGTATCAAAAGTTTTTTTGACCGTCATTTTATGATATTTTGACTACCTATGAGCTTGAGCATGAGCATGTTATTTTTTTTAAGATTCATAAGTCCGCAATTCGATAATGGCCGTATGTCCCTCCCAAGTCAATCAACGCAAATGAACAACAAGTTGACTTTATTATGTCAATATGACGTGAAATTCTGTCCCAAAGTTGTCAAGGTATGTACGCAACGTAGACACTTGCGTTGATATTAGTGTTGACACTAGCGATGAGACTAGCGTTGATACTAGCATTATTGACACTTGCGTTGGCACTTGCGTTTATATTTGCGTTGACACTTGTGTTGACACTTGCGTTGACACTGGTGTTGACACTGGCAATGACACTGGCGTTGACACTGGCGTTGAAACTGGCGTTGACATTAGCGTTGACACTAGCGTTGACACTAGCGTTGACACTAGCGTTGACACTAGCGTTGACACGAGCGTTGACACTAGCGTTGACACTAGCGTTGACACTAGCGTTGACACTAGCGTTGACACTAGCGTTGACACTAATTTTAATTTTATTATAAGCTTAATACAAGCTGGACTTAAAACTAAACATAATTTTCTTAAATCTATACTTAAACAAATAAAGGTAGAGATATTCGAAGTGGGAGAGTTTGAATTTGTGGAAAGGACTAAAAGAAGGATGAGTTAAGGATAGCTTGTTTTAAAGCAGGTTTACTTATGTTGGTATTGAAGGTATTTATGGTGTTGGCCTTACGTTGCATTCGAGTCAAAGGTTCGTTTAGGCCATAATCAGTTCGGTGGTAGGGTGTGAGGAAGAAAGGAACAGATCTTAAATGACGGGGGTTGGAGTTAAGAGAGATCTTTTGAAGCAGAATAGGGCAGTCAATGACCCCATTTAATAGTTGGTGAACAAAAACTATATCTGCGGTATCACGACGTAAATTGAGGGATTGAAGGTTCAAAAGTTTAAGACGATCTTCATAGGAAGGAAGGTTATATGGATCATCCGAGCCAAGTCCCCGCAAAGCGAAGCGTAAAAATCTGCGCTGGACGGCTTCAATACGAACTTGATGATATGAGGAGGGGTCTAATGAATGTCATACAAAGGGATTTGGTAACATAGGGACAAGTGAATTCTTTTGACCAACGTTTTACAAAGCCGAGAGTTGAGTTAGATTTGCTAATAATGCTGTCGTAGTGGGAGCGAAAATTGAGTTGAGTGTCTAAGATGACTCCCAAATCGCGAATGGAGGTTACAGTAAGGACAGGCACACCGTTAATCGTCTATTGTCTCTGGGATAAGGGAGGGCGCTTTCGAGTGAAAGTTATGGCTTGGCACCAGGTAAAAAAGCTATTTAAGTCAGATTGAAGCATAAGTGCATCGTTAGTGCTGAAAATTTGTTTAAAGATCCTCATATCGTCAGCATAAATTTCCAAGTCAGATTGAGGTAAAGTCAGTTCAACATCATTTATAGTCAAAACAAAAATAAGTGGTCCCAAATGGCTTCCTTGAGGTACCCCGGATAATGCATCAATAGGTTTGGAGACACTCGATCTGAAGAGCACTCGATACTGACGGTCAACTAAATATGACTGAATCCAAGAAGTGAACAAATGAGGAAACCCAAACTTTTTTAGTTTAAAAATAATGATATTGTGAGAAATTTTGTCAAACGCCTTACTAAAATCAGTGGCAATGGCATCAACTTCTTTACCCTCTTCTAAGGCAGACAGCGTTTTTGAAACAAATTCAGTCAGGTTCGTTGTAGTGGATCGTCCTTTCAAGAACCCGTGCTGCTTAGAGGAGAAAATTGGTTTACAGTGATCAAACAACGACTCATAAACAATACTTTCAAAAAGTTTAGGTATACAAGATAGTTTGGCAATGGGTCTGTAATTGGTTATATCATTTTTGCAGCCCTTTTTGTGGACAGGGATAATGAAAGAATCTTTCCACATCTTAGGAAATACACCACTTGCAATTGAGAGGTGGAAGAGCGCGGTAAGAGGCTGAGCTAATTTATCAATACATTTTTTAAGAACTATTGCTGGGAGACCATCGGGACCAGGGGAGAAATCATCTTTCAGCTGATTAATTTTACTCACCACTGAAGATAGAGTAATGTTGATATCAGTAAAGGAGGTATGAGGACAGTTGTTCAAATAATTAAAATAGTTCAAATCCACATCGGAATTGTTAAAAGAGAATGCCTCGCAGAAAAAATCTGCGAAAAGATTGGATATGGTATTAGGGTCAGTAGACAAAGATTCACGGAGTCTTAACGCGGAAGGATAACCATTCGATTTTTTTTTGCAATTAATAAATTGGTAGAATTTTTTGGGTTTGGAAAGAAGATCAGTCTGCATTTGCTGGATATAATTGGATTAAAGAGAGTCACATAAGGCCGAGAAATTATTGTAAGATAAGAGATAATTGGAAAAGTCCAAATTGGACCTCGACTTCAGAAGCTTTTGCCAAAGTTTGTTACGTAGGTTACGTAGCGAGCGAAGTTCTTTATTATACCAGGGAGGAGAAGATGTGAAGTTTTTTTTGAAGTAAAATAGGGACAGAATCAGATAAACAGCTAAAAATGAGTTTATAAAAGGTGTCAATCACTAAATCAATGTTAATAGATTCGTCGGAGATAAAGTCAAAGTTGATTCTACCAATGAGAACATTGAGTTTGTCAAAGTTAGCTTTACGAAAATTAAATTTTCGCTGCGTTTAAAGACCAGTATTATGATGTTCGCTGGCGTATGCGAAATGAATAGAAATGGGGGGGTGATATTTATCAAGTTTGGAGAGGAGGTGACTACTTTCCGTTACAACAGAGTTATCAGAGTTAGACGTGAAAATCAAGTCTAGTTGTCTTCACAGATTATTTTTAACATCACTCATCTGAACAAGACCAGAAGCATGAAGTCGGTCGGTGAATAAAACTTCTTTCTCCGAAGTGGAATTTGTTGCAATGAAATAAATCTCGTCCTCAGATTTTGACCATACTAAATGAGGTAAATTAAAGTCACCTACAAGTATGACATCATCTTCAGGGTTCAAAGAATCAACAACGAAATCAACTGCATCAACAAGCAGCTGATATTGAATTGCAGGTTGGGATGGAGGTATATAGCAACATAAAATGTAGAGAAAGCGTTTGTTCAAGTTTATTTTTACACATACAAGCTCAAGATTAGAGATATTTGGAATATTTACTAACGGACACCACGTCCTGAAATGCAAAGGTTGGATGAATCATCATTAGGGTTAGAAGATGCGGAGATTAGAGTATCCTTACGAAAGACGTTAAAGTCAGATGTAAAGGGTTCGTTGCTTTCAATGTCTTGAGAGAGATTAGTTTCAGTGAGAGCAAAGACGTTATACGGAAGTTTTTGAAAGTTGAGATATACTTTAGAAGTTTTGGTTCGAAGTCCCCGGGCATTTTGATAATAAATAGAAAAGTATTGAGGACTTAAATTATTATTTCGATAAAGTGGGGTGGGGTCAGGGATCGGCTGCGAAGAGAAGTTAACGACGAAAAAAACTATTATGGGTTGCTTGTGATCTATGAAGATGTGATATTCGCCTTGAGTTTAGATAGTTGGCATACGCTGAGAGGTCATTAGAGACTTGAAGAGGAGATAAATTAAAACTTTCATGGTATTGAATAAAGATTTTTTTGAGGGCAAGGAATTCGCAAGGGAGCCCATCTTTGGAAATTAGAAGCTCGAGATTAGTTTTCGTTTTACCGTCAATACCGATATTTTCTGGTTTATCATATAGGTAAACCAGATACAACCGAACGTTGTCGTAGGTTTTGAGATCACGAAGTCGTGAAACTATGTAGCGGCCATCATCGCTTTCTGAAAATCGTTGTGTGAGCTTAACAACAGGGGGTAACAAAGGATCGAGAAATGAGGGTTGCGTGGAAACAGAGGTGCAAAAGGATGAGGAGGGTACTGATGATAAAAGAGTGACTGAGGAGCAAGCATCAGTGGGTGGGGAAATAGTACACATGGATGAGGCAATAGCGTTGACACTAGCGTTGGCACTAGCGTTGACACTAGCGTTGACACTAGCGTTGACACTAGCGTTGACACTAGCGTTGACACTAGCGGTGACACTAGCGTTGACACTAGCGTTGACACTAGAGTTGACACTAGCGTTGACACTAGCGTTGACACTAGCGTTGACACTAGCGTTGACACTAGCGTTGACACTAGCGTTGACACTAGCGTTGACACTAGCGTTGACACTAGCGTTGACACTAGCGTTGACACTAGCGTTGACACTAGCGTTGACACTAGCGTTGACACTAGCGTTGACACTAGAGTTGACACTAGCGTTGACACTAGCGTTGACACTAGCGTTGACACTAGCGTTGACACTAGCGTTGACACTAGCGTTGACACTAGCGTTGACACTAGCGTTGACACTAGCGTTGACACTAGCGTTGACACTAGCGTTGACACTAGCGTTGACACTAGCGTTGACACTAGCGTTGACACTAGAGTTGACACTAGCGTTGACACTAGCGTTGACACTAGCGTTGACACTAGCGTTGACACTAAGCGTTGACACTAGCGTTGACACTAGCGTTGACACTAGCGTTGACACTAGCGTTGACACTAGCGTTGACACTAGCGTTGACACTAGCGTTGACACTAGCGTTGACACTAGCGTTGACACTAGCGTTGACACTAGCGTTGACACTAGCGTTGACACTAGCGTTGACACTAGCGTTGACACTAGCGTTGACACTAGCGTTGACACTAGCGTTGACACTAGCGTTGACACTAGCGTTGACACTAGCGTTGACACTAGCGTTGACACTAGCGTTGACACTAGCGTTGACACTAGCGTTGACACTAGCGTTGACACTAGCGTTGACACTAGCGTTGACACTAGCGTTGACACTAGCGTTGACACTAGCGTTGACACTAGCGTTGACACTAGCGTTGACACTAGCGTTGACACTAGCGTTGACACTAGCGTTGACACTAGCGTTGACAATAGCGTTGACACTAGAGTTGACACTAGAGTTGACACTAGCGTTGACACTAGCGTTATTAATAATAATAACAATAATATATACGTTGGGTGAAGAATGGAATAATGTTTTTTATTCGCATTCAAAAATCAAATAAACCAAATGAGCGTAATAAAATATGATGGATAAATATACATATATGTATGTATATATCATCTAAAAAAATTATATTTTACAATTTGGATTCAATAACTTCAAAATATAAAATTAAGATGCTACCGTTCTAACTACTAAATAAAATTGATTTAAATTTATATTTAAATTTTAATTTAAAAAACAAATTTAACTCTATACGTATTTTCACTTTAAAATTAACCTTTAGTTTATGTTGCGATTCATAATTCATTTCCTGTATCCGTTTAAAAGACTATAAGTGTTGTTGACGGCAAACTATAGGTGGCTTGTGTCTTGTGTGTGTTTGTGTGTTGTATTATGAGATTTTCTAAGATTAAGTTTTTTAGTTTGTTGTTGTTGTATTCTATTTCGATGGTTCAACATTTGTATCAAATTTACAGAGTACGTAGTGCGCAAGATGATCGGATGATTGGATGATAGAAAGAAGGTAACTGTAGGTTTTTTATATAATTTGTAAATTTCTGTTAGCTTTGATTGAATCAACAAACTTGAAATGTTAAGAATATATAGTTATGTTTTGTTTTTTTTTTTGGTTTTGGTTTTGGTTTTTGTTTTTGTTTTTGTTTTAATTTAAATTTATTTTTTTATTTGTTTTTACTTTCAAAGCGAACAGAGTGCTCAATTAAGTAACAATGTATATAATTGGAAATTGTTATTTTTTTATATAACATTTTTTAGAAGAATAAATTTGATTGGTTAGTTTGTTTTGATAAGGTTTTAATTTGTTTTTGGGGCCAAAATTTTGTGTGTCACAATTAAAATATATATTTATATATTTGTACAAGTACATACATATATATACATATATATTTTACTAAAGAAGGAATCGTAAGGGTATAGGTTGGAGAGATTGAAGGGCTCTATACTTTTGAATACTTTTTTTTTGTGTAAGGTGATGTATAATATTGAAAACCTTGAAATTTTTGAGAATTTAGTTTAACTTTTTTTGCTTTTTTTTTTATTTAAATTTTAACCAATACTTTGTTAATAATGTTGAAGCTAGCAGAAAATCGGAATAAATATAGTTTTTTGTTTTAAATAATTTTTGTTAAAATATATACCAATAATAAATATATATATATAGATATAGGTATACATATAGGTATATATATATATATGTATATGAAAAGTGTTTGCAGAGAGAGAGAGAGAGTATATTTATGTATGTTATGATGATTTTTTTTGTTGTTGCTGCCTTTTGGTGTTATTATTTTTTGTGTTGCTTTCTTAAAACCAGCCACCGCCTCCAAGCTTTGAGCTTAGCCCACCTATGCCTTTTCCTAGGATGTTTCCAACTCGCCCTGCAACCATATTAGTGACATTACTAATATTTGTAACGACATTTCCATCTTCACCGATTTGTGGTAAAGCAGCTGTTGCAGCAGCAATTTTTGGCTTTTGCGCACCACCACCACCTCCACCACCACCAGCAGCTCCACTTGGATTTCCTTGTCCAGGCTCGCCTTCTTCTCCTTCGACTTCATCAAGCATTCTATAAAATTATTATTAATTCATAATTATATATACATTTTTTAATTTATATTTGCATTAAAAAAAAAAAAAACAAAAATACTTACTCTTCACCTTCGGCAACTTCTGGCATTGAAAGCGCGCATGTAGCTTCTTCGGTCGCCATTCGTTGCGCAACAGTTTGATAGGCTTTGGAATTAAGTTTATCTTCCATTACACCTTGTAGCTCGAAGTCAGAGTATATTTTCTAAATTCGTTAAATATGAAAGATAAAATTAAATCTCGTGAAAATAAAAAAAATCCTTTTTTAGGAACATGAAATATGGAATAAAATAGAAATGACCGTGATGGGCAAATTGGGCGTAAGACCAACAGAAATGAAATGTATACCAAATGAAAGGTTATTTTGTGAACATCAATTTTTACTATGGGGACAAAACCCAAAACCGCCGGAGAACAGAGATTCGAATGAACGCATATATACCCGAAACTATGTGCTTATACATATGTACCTAAAAAGCTGAAACTTTGGTCACAGAATGAGTTATGATCAGCAAATATAAAAACAATACTTTTACACTCCGGTTCAGTCGATTAGGTCTGTATACCTATATATTAAAAATTATTAAAATAAGGAACTATTCAATCTAACCGGGGTGTATGTCTTTATTTTTTATATTTGATGGCTTGTCTTGCCACTGAGGGCTAAGCCAAGCTACTCTCCGCGACCGAACAAGTGGTGCGAGCGGTTCAAATTCGGTCGTTGAATATAACTTTTAGTTATGTATATAGTGCGGAATTCCGAATTCGGCAAAGTAAAATGTACATTTTCTTCGTAGATTTCAAGGCAGCCTTCGACACCATAGATAGAAAAGCACTATACTTCAAAATAAATCAACTGGGAATGTCGACAAAAATGCTAAGAATATCTAATAAAAGAATTGTACAACGGATATCTACATAAGTCGGCAGTATGGGATGGAGCAAAAGCATCAGAATGGTTTGAAACTAAAACTGGATTAAAACAAGGATGTTTATTAAGTGCCATTATGTTTGTCCTTTTCATAGACGATGTGACATCTTATTTACCTGCCGGAATCACCATAGCTAATACAGTTATAAAATCTCTTCTCCATGCTGATGATCTGATTTTACTTGCTGAATCACCGGAAAGTTTACAGCTGGTGATTAATAAGTTAAACGATTATTGTAAATTTTGGAACCTTATTATCAACCTTGATAAATCTAAAATTATGAAAGCGGGATTTACGAGAGGAAGATATTCACAAATAGTGAAATGATATTGCGGTAGAGAGAATATTGAAGTAGTCAAAAGCTACAAGTACCTTCGAATAGATGTAACCCCAACCTTCAATATGAAACAACATCTTCAGCTAAATAAAAAGTGTATGAGGCGGTACTACGTTCGATGATGTGCTATGGAGCCCAGGTGTGGGGTTTTCAAGAATAAGAGGAAGTCGAAAAGTTACAAAGATTCTTCATTAAAAAAGTATTCTAGCTACCTAAAAATAACCAAACTACATGCTACATTTTTGAAACTGGATCTTTATATATTCACTTTAAAACTACCCAAGTAACATTTTTGCTCTCATAAGATGCTCCAAGAGTTTAACTAGACTAATGTAAGGGAGCTATGTAAAAATAATCTTGAAGACTACTACTAGATTGTTAAAATACTATTAAAAGCGTTAAATGGCCTAGTTATGGGAGGCTCTCACCTCAACTTAGTCTTGCTATGAGAATGCGTCTCTTCTAATGAGATGCGCTCAAAAGAGAACAATATTTGCATTTGTATTTGTAAACTTTAAAAAATTATGTATCCTTCTCTTAGAATAATATTGTCTTTCTCATTTTCTCAGAGAGCAACAAACTACTTTTTTATTTTGTGTGTATGTTGCATGTCAAAAAACTGATAGGCTTGTGTGAGAATTTATTTTGTAAGTCAATCAATTATATTATGCGTTATAATGGCGAAACTTTATATTTATTATTTTTCACACATGGGAACCAAAATGTATATGCGCAACAACAACAACAACAACGCGCCTCTAAAATAATGCATATTTAAATTATTTTATTTATAATTTTTAAATATTGATGATCTCATAAGCATCCTATTGCAAAGCTTTTGGTATTTCAACTCCCGATATTCTTGATATAGGAGGTATTATACTCAGATCCAGTAAGCGTTTTCATATAAGTATAGAATGACTAAAACTCTTATAATTGTGTTGTTGTGGGATCATGAAGTCTTCGAACATTTGTTTAGAGCTGAAGTTTCACAAAAGGATTATTATAAGACTATAAGTTTATAAAATCCTATTTCAAGAAGAGAAATTTATTTAAATTAAAGATTTGAATATTTTGAAGAGAGAAAAGTGTTTGACTCTCAAAATAAAAACGCTACGAGATTATTTTAAGCTTCATAACAAGATACTAGTTCTTATGTTTAGCAATGGGATATAAAAGAGTCTTATGCGAGTTTTTTCAGATTTCGAGAGCTTAGCTCTGGAGAGTTTGTTAGTTGGGTATTTACATGTTTATTATATTATAAAAGTAATAGCAACCTATAGTTAAGAGAGATTACAGCGCGTTGTAGGACTGCACGCTATTGGGAGGAACCACCCCTTTATACAAAAATGGAAAGATTAAGCTGACTCAGTTGGTTCACCTTTGGTTATAAATCTCGAAAGACCTATGTATATGGAACTAAAAAATCAAATGTATGAAAGAATAATAAATGAATTAGATATTAAACAGAGAGAAAACTATACACAAAAAGCATATGAATCAGAAAAACCGACTTATATAACCAACTTTAGTTCATAACCTGAACGAAAATAATTACTTCACCGATGCAAATAGTTGCAGAAAAATATCCTTGTTGTTTCGACCGAGAGGAGAACTGCTTAATCTAAATTGCACTTTTTTTTAACAACGCCGAAACCAAATACTGCACACTTTGTAACCAGCATGCAAGAGAAGACACGTTTCATTTCATAGGTATTTGTCCATTATTGAGAAACTGGAGGATCCAGTATTTTGAAAAACCAAAGTTAACCCTAGAGGAACTCAAGGAATTGCTAAATGGCCCACATTGGGATGCTATTTATGAATACTGCGAACAGCATCACGATATAGAAAGCTAATTATTTCAGAATTTATATAAATATTTAATCAAAAAAAATGTATTAATAAAACAAAAAAAAATAGTTACTTTATAAGTCCGAAAGACGGCAAATTTCGCTATTGTTTTCTTATTTATTTAAAGCATTGTAACAAAATCAGGTAAATTATAAATTAATAATTATTAATTGCTTAATAAATGAATCTATCTATCTATCTATCTATATAGTTCGGACAGCTACAAACTGGACATAACACCATCTAATCTGTCTTATTTTTTTAATTGCAATGTGTCTTATTGTAAAAGAAATATTCATATATAATATTATTATTGATTTGTATTTTAAGTTTTTTTTTTTTAAACTTACTTTGACTATGTGTGATAAAGACGTACACTGAGCATAGTGTAAGGCATGATCTAGTCGTTCAGATAGCCAATTACAAAGCATATTAATTTGCTGCGTGTACCATTGTTCGAAGAAATTAAGTGTCCATAGATCGTCACTTATTTTTCCACGTATTTGATCCATGTTATTGCGAAAAAAGTTCACATAACCTTGACCGAGATCCTTACCCGAACTCGAAACATTTGTAAAACTAAGAATAGATCCTATTAAGCTACCTTCATCGTAACGCGATAGTTTAGACAATGTTGATTCTAACACAGACATAAGTTTACCAATAAGGCCTTGTGTCATTGCAACATTGGCCTTGTCTATTTGATCATCAATTTTTGAATGATATTTGTACTGAAAATAAATGAGATTATAAAATATAAAATATAAAGTATAAAATATAAAATACAAAATACAGAGAATAAAACATCAAATATAAGATATCAGAAAGAAAAAACATACCAAGTCTACACCATCGATTGTGCATAGTTTAAAGCTTTGGTTTTTAGCATCTAATATCACATTAACCATTGCGCACATCTCTGATGGTATTATATAGTCTGTCGATATAAAGGCCACGTTCTTTTTAAGCCACGACTGAAATGCAGCATCTGAACGCTGCAAACACTGCTCCACCATGTCACATGCCATCAGTTTAAGACGCTGCTCCAAATGCTGCCGAAATTCTGCATCAGGCCAATGAAGATCACGTATGAACGATTGTAAGGCATCTAGTTTCCAAAAGAGATCTTCCGAAGTCGCACAACCATTGCTGTATTGTTTAGATTAAGATTTTATAATATTGGTTTGCTTTTTTTTAAATTAATTTTGGTTATGTATATACATAAATAAATATTTATTTAAAAACGAGCGTGGTATATAAAACAAAATAAAAATAATTGAAAAAATATTAATTTCATTCTTTTTTTTTAGTTTTTAACTTATCTTTAGGGTTTTTCAATAGTGACACATTTTTTTACTAAAATATTTTTCTTCTTATGTTGCTCTGTTGTAAAGCCCGCCACTGAGGTGAAACGAATTTTTTCTGTGTTTTTTTTTTTAACAGTTTCAAATGAAATAATGGAAATAAACGAACTGTTTTGATTTTTTTATTTGATTTTTGGTTTCGCATCAGCAGCGTAATAGGATTTAGTGAAGAAAGAAACTCTTCACTTTATATTTTTTCATTCGTAACATTTACGCTCTCTTGGCTTATTTAATGACCAGGGACGAAAATGAGTGGACTTAAAAATAAATGAAAATCTGAGGGTACTGCCACCTGCCATATAAATGAGTGCTTTATAATCATTAATTATAAGAAAGAGACAGTAGGAGGCAAAACAGAGCCTTGGGGCACGCCAGCATTTATTTTGTGAGAAAATATCTGACTGATAATAGTCAATCTCATTTACATAGAAAGTGAAATGAAAACCGCGGTATACTCATTGTATATTATTTTTTGAGATAAACTGGACGAGTTGAACTTGCGTTAGATGTGGCTTCAACTAAACTCCACAAAGTTGGTAAAACGATCTTTTTATTGGAATTGTAGGTTTCGGTCAAATATTGCGTCTGTCATTCTATAAATTGAAAAACCCTTAACGAGAAAAAAATGTAAATATCTTATTATTTTTTTTTAATTTTTTTTAAACAAACAAAAAATCCAAAACTTTAAAATAAAATTGTATTGAAAGTTTAGCTAAGTTAACTATATTATTTTTAAATAATAAATGTAAAACAAAAACAAATAAAAAAACATTATTCAAATCTAAAGCTGTTTATTTTTTGATAAATGGAGAGTTATAAATCAATGTGTTTTGGGTATTTTTTTAAGTATGTGTTTAGAATGATGTAATGTTAATAAGTTAATAAAGTTGTGTGAAATATTTTGTCCAAAATGTTAATTTTGATTTAAAATTGTAAAAAAACATACAAAAATTATTATTGCCGATAGCTGTTTTTTTTTTTTGAATACATTGGTTGGACAAAGGCTATAAGATGAAGATGAATATTAATACTCGCATTATCTTATTCTAAAAAGGTGCGTTTCTATTACTATACATGCAACGCACAATCACTGCAGGATTTCAAAAAAAATCCCTTCGGCCGCTTTTAGTTACTCGAATAACACACTTGTGTTTTCGTTCATGTGTATCTGAAAAGTTAGATACACTAAGAGAACGCACCGCCTTGCGTCTATTTTGTTCAAAAAAAAAAAACAAAAATAATATCAATATGGCGTTTTCGGAAACGTCAAGTCAACGTCAATTTGAATTTGACACATAGAAATATTGGTATCGTCATATAATACCTCTGTTTGGTAACGTGAGCTTGCAAAATTGCACAAATTTTCACAAATTGTCACAAATTCTCTAAAATTCGTGTTTGTTAACTCAAAACAGTTGCAACGAGCGAGCGCAATGAGAGAAATAATTTCCCCTCCATCGGATAACTTGCAAACTTCTGCTACACAAACTTCTGTATGCAAGCAGTGTAAAAACTGTCAAATACAAAGCTGTTAGTGTTAGTTACTTGAGATCGGCTAAGAATATTAAATAAAATTAATTTTGGTATTCGACATCTTAATTTTAAATCACCTACGGCCGAACTCGACGTTTCGCAATCGGCAGTTGTATAGTTTTGACCAAATTTACAATTTAAAAATTACAAGATTCAAAATAATTATTTAAAGTTTGACCGCCTTGTACAGAAAAGTGACATTTAATACAAAAGTTTTCCCTCTCTGAGAGTATTTTCTCCTCCCTTCTTTCAAAATTTGATAGGTTTTACACATTTTTCTTAAAAAACATACCAAACATTAAACAGACCTAATATTCAATCGTTTTGTTTGCACAAAACGCATTTGACGTTTATGAACACAATGAAAATAATACTTTTGTATTAAAAATTTCGATTTGGTTCTTCGCACATTTAACTATTTTGCAATTGCGTTTAAGAACATCTTGCAATATTGCATTGAGTTTTGTTTTCGATAAATGCCATTTTAGGTTTGGCAGCAAAGCAATTGTAGCATAATTAAATAGAATCATGTAGCTTACATAATGAATAAAAAACACGTCATTTCGCAATAAATTGCCTGTCGTTTTGGCTAAAAACAGTCGCTGTTCTCACAGTTCAAAAGGAAAATTTTCACCCAAACTTAAAATTCGTCTTTAACAATAGAAAAGACAGACATTTTTGTTATATTACATTTTTTTTAAATGGCCATATTGTGATGTACCTTGGGTTCTAAGGCTGAGGTATACTCGTTGGATCCAGGTTGGATCCGTTGGATTAGGTTATCTTATTACAGCTGAAGTAAAATATCAACGGCTTTTAACCGGCCTATCAACAGTTTTTAACCAGCTTATCTACGGCTTTTAATCAGTTTATCAACGGCTCTTAACCGGCTTATTAACGGCTTTTAACCGGCTTATTAGCGGCTATTAACCGCCTACTACTACTAAAAGCGAGACCCTTACCACTGGTGGAGAGAAGTTTTCATGTATAGTAAAATCACTAATTTTTTTTCTGGTATAATTACTTAAGTACCCACGGTCACTTACTCTTTAACTCTTAATATACATATTAATTAAAATGTTTACATTGCTTTTTCGTGGTTTTTGGGTTACACATTTGGTTGTCCATTTGCAAAGTGCAAATTTTCATACCATATCGCCTATAAATTTTTGTCACCCGTCTCTCCCCTACATTTGTTCTATACCTCTATTCGTGTTACGTCATGTTTTTGTTAGAATTTGTTAGAAATTGTGTTCAGGTATACCATTAGTTCTTGTATCAATTTGTAATTGGTTTATGTTTACCTCTATTTAATTTGGCAATTCACCATCGATGGTTTTTTCTATTTGTTATTTTGGAGTTCACCACACGCACTGGCGTTGTTGTTGTGATATATTTGGGTGTGAATGCATTGATTATTGATTTGTAAACATCTATGCCGGCGCGGCGTTTCGCCCGGGCCCCCGGTGTTCGGAGGCCCCCAAACCATATTCAAACACAATGGCGCAAAATTTTAAACGATTTAGTACGATGTTAAAGCCATTTTATCATACTAAAAAAGGCTTTAACATCGTATTAAATCGTTTAAAATTTTGCGCTAATATGTTTAGATTGGATGTATGTATATTTAAAGAAATATATGAGGCTGTGAGTGCAAAAGTGGTGTAGCGCACTCTTTTTTATCATATTTTTCATCTTTAATCGATCTTAAATACTATTTAATTTAGTATTCAAGCAGAAAAGGTCACATTTTTTTAATGTTTAGATATTTGAGAATTAAGAATTTTGGATTTAATGTATTTTGCTACATAAATGTAAAAATACCAGACAAAAGTATCATAATTGATTGGGACTTTAGCGAATCATTGCATCATCACCTATTATCCAATATTTTTGACAATTTGCGTCTCCGTGGCATCATGCGAAAGGAGCTTTTAAAATTGACCCAGGAATGTCTAGTCAATTTCTCCGTTTTATCAATTGAGAGAAAAGTTTGAAGAGAAATTGATTGCAACGATGTCGTTTAGGAGTTCCGCAGAATGAAGGCACGAAAACGTTTATGAAATAATTGGAAAAAAACTACTGTAGGTAAGTTTGGTTTTTAGACATCTATCTAAAATCGATGTTTGTATATATGTTCCTTATAAGCTCCAAAACGACGTGACCGATTTTGATGAAATTTTCAGGCAATCTTCAACTTAAAATCCTGTGATATAGCGATCGGATCAACAGAATTACGTTTTTTGGTTAAAGTAAAGTGCTTCCCATACAACGCCGGGGGTGGGTCGCTTCTATTAAATAAAAGCTCTTATTTTCTTTTCTATTCATTATTTTTTTATATTCTACCTGTTGGTTGCTTTGCCTGATGCTGGTATGCATTCTTTTAAGAACCCGTACGTGTATTATAATTAATAATTGTCGTAAAAGCTGACGTTATAAAAACTACAAAAATATCAGATCACATAAGGGGTCCCATTTAGCATTGCCGCCCCGGGTCTCTAACAAGCTAAGTCCGCCACTGATGGTAGGTCACGGACGTTTAGATTAGTGAAGTGCCCGAAAATACAGTGGTTGCCATCTGGGGTTATTTTCTCTGGTGGTTCACTTATGTACATACGTGTTTTCTTGGCCAGTGAGAGGGGTAAAATGTAATGCTTCATTACAATATCTTACAATTATTAGTTTCATTTCATTTTCATTTTAACTATTTACTTGTTTTTGTATAAAATTACATGATCTACAAGTTGATGCATAAACTTTTTGAATAGTGTCTACTGTTAAAAAGTTAAGTACGAAAAATCGATATTTTCGACAAACTTATATAACCCTGAGTAACTTTTTATGTAAGTCTGATATTAGAGAAATAATCTTTTTAGCCAGTATATTCCTTATGCGAAAACAAAGATAATAAATTGGGTTTAAAAATGTTTACTCGTTTTTTTTTCTGCAAGTTGGCCTTTTTTTGTAAATTTCTCCTGGGATATAATATGTAACGGACTTTAATTACAGCTAGCTCAAAACGAACGTTTAATGTTATTCTCTGAAATGTCTGAGTTTACTTTAAGAGAAATTAGACGCTTAACATAAAATTGAAACTGTGTTGACAGGATACTTTAGAAAAAATTTTAACAATTTTATATAAAAGAAAGTTTACGTTTAAAAAAAAAAAATTGGCCGACAGAGAACTTTCTTTTTAAAAAAAATACCCTACTGGCTGTAGTTGAAGCAGGTAGTTCGTAGTTGCTAAAATGAATATGAATGAACAATGCCGCGTCGACAAGTCTTTTTGTCGCTTCTTTTTTTTTAGTAAATAGATAAAAAAATTACCAAATTACGTAAAATGCGTTTAATGAGACGCTTTGATTTTTCTACTTTGTAAACAAAATGAAAATAAAAACACTAAAAATATACTTTTGAATGATAAAAAAATTATAGCTGAATGATAATTTTATCAAAATGTTGAGCATTAAAATATAATATTAGTCATAAAATATATTTGATTTAAATATATGTTTTATTATAAGCATGAAGGGGAAGGGCCCGGCTCAACGTATTAAAAAGAAAAACTCTACACAAAAAGCTTTATAATTGTTATCTCTCGCACTCTAAATACATGTTACAAAAAGAAACCATTAAATATATAGCGACATGAATAAGATTAATATATTTCAATTGATAAAAATTAAAATTTTCAAATTTAAAGAAATTGTTGGCGCTTTTTTGAGGTCACTATCACTTAAAAAAAAGTTTGTTTTTTTTCGATGCGTAGGATTTCTTTTTCTTCTTCAGAAAAAAAAATAAATAAATACAGATAACAGACTTCGCATCACTATAAAAAAATAACTATATTGCAAAAAGAGTGGCCTCAAATAAGCGAGTTGCAGTGTATATAAATTTGACATAATTTTCGCACAAAATGATATATTGGATCCGTCGATAAGGGACTGTGAATGTGATATTATGACACACGCTTGACCATAGATTAAAAAATTGGACAGCAAGACAAATAGAAAATAAAAGTTTAGTAAGTTTGTTGTATTTGTATAAATTGTACAGTCTGTATCAGAAGAACGTGTATACATGTGTTTTTAAGTTTTATTTCAAATAAATGCTGAAACATTACGACTTAGGTTAAACTTTGCCAAACTTTGTTTAAAACAAAACCTTGATGGGTATTCGAACCACTGTCTGAAGATCAATATTTAGAGCAGTTTTGTCGAAATGGTTTTAGTAGCATTATGTTCCTTTGCTGTAGAAACTGGTGCTGTTCTAGATACCAACAGTCGTATTTATTGGATTTTTGTCTACTTAGACACTGTCTGACTATTTTTAAACTGGTGGAAATACGCTTTATTTAATTAAAATAAATATCACATTAATCACGGTTAAGACAATCTACTCTTGTGTCTAAGTTAGGCAGCTGTAAGACAACAAAAACAAGGTTTTTGAACACATTTTCTAAAGTTGGACAGTTGTCTAAAGTAAGACAACGTTTATAAATAAGACCACAAGACTCCAAAATTTTCCAACTTGAACAAATGATGATAATTATTTTAGCGAAACTATGAACCCCAAGCAAACGGTGATCATTTATCAACGTGGGAATCTTGAAGTATATGTATAAATACCTACTTCAAAATTTGTATGTTAAAAAAATGCGAAGTATAGAGTAGACTGTTTAGTGGACAGTTTGGCGTTTTGTAAGTTTGATAATTAAAGGTGAAGAATTAGGTTGTATCCTTACTCCTTAGGACGTAATGAGGATATGGTTTTGTTTTTTTTCACTTCTGTCAAGGAATCTACGTTATTTAAATTAATAATTTTACCTTTACAGACGGCGCGCAACGTGAGGCCTAAAATTTATTAATTTTGGGAAATCAACTTTAAATTTAATTACTTAGCATTAGCAAATGAGTAAGTACCTCACCTTGGTTTCCCAAGATTAATAAATTTCAGACTCCACATTGGGCGCCATCTGTGCCAATGGTTAAACTAATTTAATAATTCAATTAATTTAATATAGCGTACATATTTTCTTCTGACAAAGACTGTTTAATTAAATTTATAAATTATTTTGAAATTAAAGTGATTGAGAAGCGGTGACAAGTCGTTTGTCGATTTTTTTTTAATATAAAGAAAAATAAAAAAAATAAAGCAAAGATTGATTCAGGAATGTTGTATTTAGGTTAAATGCGAATAAATGCTCAATGAGGTTTTTTTTTTTTGTTAATCAGTTTCGTAAAAAAAAATCTACTTTAATAAACGCGCAACCAAACGAAAATAAAACATTTTTAATTAATATTAATAGTTTATAGAAATTTGGAGCATCAAATGTTATAGCATGAGGGCCCAACGCGTACAAAGAAAACTCTACATAAAATTATCCAATCTATATATTTCATAACACAATTATGTGGGTATATTTTTTTTTAAAAGGGAAATAAAATAAAATAAAAAAAAAACAATGGGAAACTGAAAAAAGTGGCATAAATGCATTTTTAAAGATTAGTTTTTTTTTTTTATTCAAATTCAAAAACCTCGTTGCCTCTTCCTCGACATTACGTAGCTTGGGTATGTAAAAGACAATATCTTTCTCTTTTTTGACTAAGCTCAGTCTAAAAATATATAAATATATTTTTTGTCGGTTAATTTATTAGCCATAGCCGGTATAATGGTGTTTTTTTTTATTTATTTTGGATCCAAAGTGTAAGCAAAGAAAAATAATTGTGAAAGTAAAAACATAAATTAAATATGTTATAACCTTTTGTTTAATTTTGTTAAGATTTTTTTATGAGGACTATTTTTTTTATGTTTCTTTTTGAAATAATATATATGTAGTTATGTCAACATAAAATCACAACCAAAAGATAAGGAAATGAGCTAAATTTTGGATCCCATATTTATGTAAATTTGCCTCCGCTGATTCAATTTGTCAGAAAGTACATCGCAACCCGTTCAAATAATATCCCTGGCAGAAAATATTTCTAGACTTTTTTTCTTTTTATTTTCCTTTTCTTTTTTCAAAGTGGAAAGCTATCTTTATAAAATTCATGTGAAATTTTACCAGAAATTCATTCTATTATAACGATTTAGATATATTTTTGATACTTTTGAGCTGAAAATTTAAATTAGTTATATTATTTAAAAGCTCTTAAATTTAAATTGAAATAAAATCAAATATCAGTTTATTATTGAAATATTTAAAAAAAAAGAATATTATTCCTCCATATTACATCGATCGGTAAGGGGTTTATATAATTTTTAAACAAATGCTTCCATTAAAAATATGTTTTTTTTTTGAAAATGAAAAATTACGATTTTTGGGACCTCCTAATGTTAAATATATTAAATAGTCATATTTTAAGAAGCTTTTTAAGGCACAAAGCAATAAGTTTTTGTTAGTTAGTTTTTTTTTATTTTTATTTCTGAACTAAAAAAAAGTAGATTTTTTGACCCATTGAAAAGTGTGTTTTTTTTTATAAATTTTAATCTATATAAATAAATGTATATAATTAAAGCCAAATTAATGAACAATAACAATCAAAAGTTTTAATGAAAAAGAAATTTGGTTTTTATTTTTAAAAGTCCTCCATATTATAAAGTGAGAGTTTTTGTTTTCTATTAAATAGATCAAAACGCCGACATAAAATTTTCGGAGTGGAGGCATAGCCATGTTTTGAATATATTCAATATATACATAGATATAAGCTTCGTGATTAGGTATATAGGATTCAATCGTCTGAGAGAGTCATAGAGGGTTAAGACATTGATTTTGATCCCTAAATTCCTCAGACCTATCTAGAACGTACAGCGATTTTTTTTTTTTTTTTCAAGTTTTCTCGAAAACCCCTCGAACTGTTTTGATTCAACTTTGTACCTGTATTGACCAAAGTAGCTGTAACAAAAGTAAAAAAAGGCTTCTATTTTATAAAAAAAAAAATGCAAAAACGATTATAAATGGTTTCTCCTTTAAACCCTTTTTTTATTTTCGATTTTCTCGAAAACGGCTCCACTGATTTTCACCAATTTTTTATTGAAAATCTTTCAAAAAGTTTTAAAAGTAATGTAGGTATACAATATTTTTTTGGGAACATAATGATTCGAAAATGACTCGGTTGATTTTTATTAAACTTTGTATTCAGCAATTTTTTAACATTATTTAGCAGATTTAAAATAAAAACTATTCTTATGACCGAAAATATTGGTACCTTCTATATAAGTGTTCAAAAACCTGCAAGGAAAATCACATTTTTCTAAAAAACGGCTACTTTTTTATGTGAACTAATATTAGTACGATATACCATATTATTGGAAAAAAATTGTTTTTATCAATTAAAAATGATAAACCATAGAACCATTTTGTTTTGGTTTTCGATTACCTATCTCATTGTCTGTTAATCTGATTTTACTGATTTTTTGTATGCTCTTGTATAAATTTAAATAATATTAAATATCAAAATTTTCAAAAAAAAAAACTAATTTTTGATTTTTGAAAAAAAATGAAACAATTTTTTTTTTAAATTCGATTTTTGAAAATGGGTAGATGCTTTTTCAAAATTAATTTATAAACTCCGCTACAAATTTTTTTTTTCTTAGAAATGTTGTTAAAATTTTATATGTATAAAAAACAATTATACTTTTTTGAAAACCGCTGCAACGATTTTTGAAAGTTTTTTTTTTTAGAAATTGAGATTTGTGTAAGTTGTTTAATCAATTTATTTCTAATTATGTAGATATATTGATTTTTTAACAATTTTTCAGTCAAATGTTCCATGCATATGTGCATCACGGTGCTAAATTGTTCATATTTATTTACTCACATACTACATACTACCCTAAACTAAACTACGGTTTTGGCAGGCGGCATAAAATATAATGCCGTATAACTAATTTATTTTTTTGTTAAATCAGATGAATAGATCTAGACTTTAAAACCTGCGGCTTTATTAGTGCGTAGGACTATTACGCAAAAAGTCTTAGGTTTGATTCCCAACGTATGCCATCTGTCGTGCTACCCAATTTATTTATTTACCTAGAAGCACCACATTCCAAAGTTATAACAAAATCGGCCAAGCCATTCAAAAGTTATAAATATTTGATTAACTCAAAAACATTGAAATTTTCTCAAAAAAAAAAAACGTTCAAACTTTAAATCCTATATTTCCGTTATAAGAATTTGTTGGTTCGCTCATGACCGTTTATTAAACAACTCTCTGCTGTATTTTGTTCACGAGCGAGCATGAGCAGTTTTGAAAAACTCATGAGAGTAAGTGTGAGCAAACGTAGAGTAAATAAATGCTCACTCATAAGTAAATTTTAGAAGAGCCATATATAACACATTTTAAAAATAAACACAAACATTATTTTTTTAATTTATTTTCTTTTTGTTATGCAGTTGTGTTTGAGGGAGAAATTTTGCAAAGACAATAATTGGATGCTATATTTTTAAATAACGATGATAAAGAACTTTAAATAAATATTCAAAACATGTGACTGTATTTTTCAGAAACAAAACATGACCCACTCCTAAAAATTAATTGTCGGTATTTTTTTTAATATTTTGAAATGAATACGAGATTTATAATAATAAAAATATAAAATTAAAACTTACCCTTTGCTTTCCCATCTTTCCTTTTCGAATCCTTTATGTATAGATTGTGCAATTGATGATTCCATTAAATCAACGTAACGTACTACTAATGGAGCAAATGTATCTCGCAAATGTTGATGGAACCGACCATTTTTTAAATTATCTAGATTAGAGTTGAGAGTGGTTGGTTTTATATTAATAAAATAATAAAAAATTGTAAATCTTATAAATATATCAACATAAAAAAATAGAATACATTATGAAAAAATAAAAATAATAAACGTAAAAAAGTTCAATGACTCGTATTTCAAATTTATTTTTTTTTCAATCAAAAGAAAAACCTGATTTTTTCTATTCAAATGTCAAAATGAAATTATTTAATATTATGTGCTATAAGGGAGTTGTCAATTTGATGTATAAAAGTACGTATTTAATTTAGGCTTTTAGTACTTGCGGGTTATTCGCAAAAAAGTATAAAATATAAAAGATCAGTAATTGGGTCAAAAGAGGTCAACTTGTTTTAGAAATTGGTCGGCCATTTCTAATGATTTAAATTTTTTAAGGTCATTAGATATTTTCAACACCTAATTTGTGGGATTTTCGCAAAATCCACCAAATCTACCAACCAAATAAAATAAAAAGGTCAACTTGCTGTAGCAATTCGTCAGCTATAGGTTTTTTAAACGAATATTTAATTTTTGTTTTGTCAAGGTCATAGGGATTATGTAAGTACTTCTACTATACTTAAAAAACTATGACTAAACCAATAACTATAGTTACATATGCTAACTATTTTGATCAATTACTGTCATTTAAGATGAAATACTTATTTTTGCGAATATCCCACATATGAGGTTCTAAGACCCCTGAGTTTTTTTTTTACTTTTAAAGTATTTTTTTTCGTTTAACCATACATTTCAGTTAAATAAAGAAATTGATACATATTCATAAGAAATGTTAAAAATTAAGTTTTTCAAAAAATTTTTTGTCTGTATAAATTAAGGTACCTATATATGCATGTTTTAAGTTTTATTTTATGACTATTATAACTAATAAATGACAGCTCCCATATTAATATATATAATTTTTTAGTTTTAAAATTAAATAATTAAAAAAAAAAAATTTAAATACTGAAAAAGGAGTTCAGGTTTTGTTATTTGTAAGCTCTCATAAACCACTGGACAAATTTTAGCAGACAAACAAACATTTGAACGCATTCATTTCGTTTTGATTGAATATGTTGTAAATGTGTGTTATGTGCTTAATTATTGTTAAAAAAAATTATAATTGCCCATATAAATTCATTTTTGTTTTGTTCGAATGCGATCAGTATGCAAGATTGAGTTATAAGGTCAGTCGGTAGACATAAAAAAAGAAGATTTTTCATCACTCAGAAATATGCCGAAGAAATTTTAATGATTAAAATTGTGAAGGTTAATTCATCCTTGAGTATTCTAAGACACAAGAACTGAACAGAAAATGGCGCGAAAGATGCATTCTATTGCATTATATTTCGAGAATGCCTCTGAGGAAATATAAAATTTGCTTGAATCTTTCTTTTATAGGAAATTTTATCGACTTTCATTCATTTTTATGTAATTTTTCTTTTTCATTTATAAATAAGAAATCCTTAATTATCTTTTAATTCACAAATCAACTAAAACGTTGTTTTATAAATTAAATTCACGAATCAATTTTATCATTAATAAACAATAATAAACATTAACTGCTAACTGACGTTGAGTAGAAAATCTCGTCGAAAATCTACTATACATTCTGCTGAGTTTGCACACACTCTTACACACTCGGCTTGTAAGTGTCACTAGCGTTTTTTTTCTTTTTATTTATATTCATTTGAATTAAAATATATCCTAGTAATTTTTAACTTAATTACTTATTAATTAAAGTAGGTGAGTAAATTAGTTTATTAACATTTATTTACTTCATGTTTAATATGAGTTTATTAATAAAATTTTCAGAGTTTAAACACTTTTTAAGTGTTTTTTTTTTTTATTCATTTAAGAAGCAGCTGTAAGGAAGTTGGAATCTCCTTTTTTCGACAAGATTTCATTCATGAGATATTGGTAAAAACGTGTTTTTCCATTTGAAGTACTTTTGTGTTTCGAATACGCAGACACGACCTTGCAATTATATATAATCACTTAATTTAATGAGCACAGTTTTGCATGAGAAAAAAAACTTCTACCGACTGGGCCTATTGACACAGGGTTTTTGACAGCTCCAATTCGGACATGTAAACATATTCTGTGATCTAAATTGTCTCGAAACGCTGTCCGAAATCATTTTTGATTCTGGCCTATGTATACTTTTATACACTCGCATGTTTTTTTTTTTTAATTTATATTTAAGTGCATTTTTTTTTTTATATAACATCATCAGTAAGTGCAATTATATTGTTTTCTTTTTATTAAATACTAATTCCCTTTTTCGAGTCATTGCACACAATTTTTTTTGTTTGGTTTTTTGCTTTTTCTTACCATCCGTTCTTAAGTAATCGTTAAGTATTTGAAATAATGGAAATGAGTCCCATGTATCTTGGGGCTGTTCGGATAGCACACGATCCATGTCGACGGCGAAGAGGGACCAGAAGATCTCGGCATGTTCAACAAGTAGATCACTGAACCATGCAAATGCCTGTTGTTTTAATTTTGTTGTAAAAGCTGATTTTAGAATCTTTTACCAATTTTGTTTTAAAAGTAAAATCTATAATTTCTTCCATTTCGAAAAAAATAAGTATTTTTTTTGTTTAAGAAGAAAAGTTTAAAAATAAAATAAAAAAAAAATGTAAAATAAAGAAAACATTAAAAATTAAGCGCAAGACTTATACAAAAAATATATATGTATATAATAAATTAATAATAAAAGAAGCTGCTAATTTTATTTTGTTTTGCTCTTTTTTTAAAGAAACAAATAAAAGTGTTGAAAGTTAAAAATTTACATTTTATAATTTTAATTTTTTGTTTGTGTTTTTAAAGCATTCTTTAAATCAAGAGATAGATATAGTTTCAGTTATATAGAGTGCAAGTGAAGCAACATTTATATCTAAATTATTATGTGCTGCATGCATATAATGGTGATGCAACAAATTATATCAAATACAAAGCAGAAACTATGTTATAAAACAAATTATTTTTTTTGTATTTTAATTTTTCGGCAACATTAATCAATATGTATAAAAATAAGTATATTATGAATCTTTCCAATATAATTGATATAATGTCTTTTATTCTTTATACAATGAAAATAAGTTATATAATCCTTTTTTTTTTTTAATTTTCAATTTTTTTTTTTAATATTATGGGGGGAATATAGACAAACGCCATTTATTTGAAAACTTAATTTAGCTTAGTTACGAGTGATGATGGACTATTACGGAAGTGAAAAATAATACCAAGCCATTAATGTTAATATAAAAATGAAGATAAGTATTAATATAAAACGGGGTTTTTTATAGATTTTTATTTTACAAAAGGTTTATAATTTGAATCAACATACATAGGCGATATAAAAAAATATTGGAATATCTAGCTTTCGAGCGCGAGCAATCAGACTATATTGTGATTTCGTTTTTTTTAATTTTTTTTTTAATTAAAGGTAGATAATAATTATATATTTATATATAAAATATAAAAATGTTAAATAAGTGTTTATAATTTTAGTTATTAAAAATATTTCTTTGAAAAATGTTTTTTTTTTATGAATTCGTCAATAGCTTAATTAAAACGTCAAAACAAAAGTTTAAATTGTTTATTTTTATCAATTTTTTTTTAATTTTGAGTTTAATAAAATTACTTTAGATTGGTAAGGACAAAAAAATGGATACTAAAAGTTTAAAGCAGCCCATAGACACTACACTTGTGTCTGCACAGGTGTACTGACACTGGTGTGGCATTCCACCACACACGCCACACCGATCGAGACACCGACACCAAAAATCAAAAACATTTGATTTTACTCGCACCGTGTCTGACACCGAAAATCGGTGGCGCACCAGCCCACACACAGCACACATTTCCGTACACCGACACCGGTGCAGATACAAGTGTAGTGTCTATGGGCTGCTTAAGTGATATTTCATTGAAGTATACAACCTCTATTGGGCTTTTCCAAAAACTATATATTTATAACTATATTATATTTGGCAGTTCTAGTTGGGGAGAAAACAATCCAATACAAACAAACATACTTACACAGCCAAACACTTTTCCAAAGGCGCGACTAGTGTGCACATTGTGATTTATCGTTGTATATGTAAGCATATTTGTTTGTATTGCATTGTTTTCTCCCCAACTAGGCAATTTTCGTTTGTTGCTTGTTTCGCATTGTCACATTGACGTATGGGGGAACTTCCCAACAGGCTTGTAAAAGAATGCAATCTTTTTTGAATGCAATCTATAATGACTTCAATAATAAGATTGCATTCATTGATTTCACTTTGGGACTTCAGACTTCAAATTATGCAATCACCATTCACTCGTAGCAAAAAGATTGCAATCATTTTTTCCTCCCATTCATTTTACAGCAATCAATTGAATGCAATCTTTTGAGAATTCATGCAAAGATTCTTTTGCATTCTTTGCATTCTTTTGCATTCTTTGCATTCTTTTGCATTCTTTGCATTCTTTTGCATTCTTTTGCATTCTTTTGTAATCTTTGCAGTCGTTTTCAATCACATTAAACTTTTTCCATTTACGTGATTTGTTATGATTTGAGATGAGTAAGATTCAAAGATGCAAAGAATGCAAAAGAATGCAAAGAATGCAAAAGAATGCAAAAGAATGCAAAGAATGCAAAAGAATGCAAAGAATGCAAAAGAATGCAAAGAATGCAAAAGAATGCAAAGAATGCAAAAGAATGCAAAGAATGCAAAAGAATGCAAAGAATGTAAAAAGAATGCAAAGAATGCCAAAGAATGCATGGATTCTCAAAAGATTGCATTCAATTGATTGCTGTAAAATGAATGGGAGGAAAAAAAGATTGCAATCTTTTTGCTACGAGTGAATGGTGATTGCATAATTTGAAGTCTGAAGTCCCAAAGTAAAATCAATGAATGCAATCTTTTAATTGAATTCAATAAATGATTTTTAAAGACTGCATTCACAAAAGATTGCATTCTTTTACAAGCCTGCTTCCCAATAGGTTAGAAAAAAATAATTTTATGTGTTGCTATAAAAACCTTGCAATTCTTGGATAATTTAAAACATATCCTCGGAGCATTTTTGTTAGAGGTTTATAATTTTCGATTTGTGTGTGACTTTTATAAAAAATTATTTCAAAACAAAGTTTAGTTGAGTACATAGGAATATATTCAGGTACTGTCATTTGATCTGTCACAAAAGTAACAGCATTGCTGAATATTTCTTATCACGAAAATATATTTTCAAAAATCTCGAGGTCATTCGTGCGGTCGCGATTAAATTCAGCTTGCTAAAATTAATAACAATATGAAATATAAAATGAACCTACGTCTCACAAGTGGCGTTTTTTATTTTTAGTTCAGAGCAGTGTTTCTTTTTTAGCTCAGAGCCTTCAGAGCTCCAATTTTGTGTTTCTTTTTTCGCTCTGAGCATGTTTAGAGCATAAATAAATTGATAGAGCAGAGTGAGTTAAACAGCTAAACACAAACAACAATGTGAATGACAAATGAAAAAGTAACAGCTGGTGAAGCGTGTTTCTTTGAATAAATCTGAACTCTCAGAGCAGAGCACTCTCAGTTCAGAGATCGCTCAGAATATGTTTGGAGTGTTCAGACTCTGTTCAGAGCTCTACTCTGAACTAAAAAAGAAAAACCCCCAAGTTGTCGCAAAAGTTGTCATCACCTGTTGCTGTTACAAATGGCGGCAAACGTCAATATGATATGAAGCACACTATACAGCATATACAATACATCTTAGGACGATGTTCATTGTTCACATTGAACTATTTCCTCCGACTTTTCTTGACATCTGTGTACTTTATCTCACTCTCACTTTAAGTGGGAATTGAGATAAAAAATAGAGACTTAAAAAAAAAGTCGGAGGAGGCAGTCCAATGTGAACAGCGTCAATGGATCAGCCATTTTCTTCAAATTTCACAGATGCGCAGAAATGAAGAAAAATGAAAACGTGTATACTATACTGTGTAGGAGAAATTTGAGTGGTGTAAAACTTCGCTCTTCATTTACTGTCGGCTATATGTAGGTGTCAAAAAAAGGTTGACCTCTTCAAATAACGTTTAAGAGATCTAAGTCAAGTTTACCATTGAATTTCTTATTTAAAGTTACTACAAAAATGATCTTTAGGTTTTTTAAAGTCGTCCCGTTACTTTTTTGACACAACCTCTTTAGGTATTAGATATGAACGGAATCCCAAGTTTTCCCCAGATTTCAAATATATTATATGAGATTAGAATTTTATTTTAATTTAATTTTTTTTAATTTTTGTATACATATGAATTATACTACAATATTATAAAACTTTGATATGGTATGATATTTTTTTATTGCAATACGATGACGATGAGTTGAGTGGACCTTGAAAAAAAATTCTAGTGAATTAAATCATATCCCTATGCGCCTTATGCAGTGCCCAAAAGCCCAAAAATGTTGTATTAATTTAGTTAAAAAGACATTCTGAGTTTATGATAAAGAAAAATTCAACTGTTGTCCATATAATATAAGCAATAATAGATTATAAAAAAAAAATGGAAAAACAAAATAAAAAAAAAACACATAAAAGAGAAGCATAATAATTTTCCAAGAGCATTGTATTTGTGACTGTGCTGCATCAAATGTTATCTTTCGATTTTAAATTTAAATACATTTTTTGTTTTTTTTTTTTTTTACTTTTAAAATTACTATATTTTCAAAAAATCCTATAGACGTGCTAAAAGTTTAAAAAAAGCATTCTTAAAATTTATTTTCAAAACAACAAATTTTTAAAGCAAAAGTATTTTTTTTTTCTTTTAAGACAAAAAAAAACACTTTCCCCGACCCTCTCTAGTATACCCCTGCGCATCAACATATCCTACAAAAATAAATCAGCTATTTTCTAAAGCTATTTGCTATTTTTTTTTTGGTTGAAAGCAATATTACGTACAATGGTTGTAAAAAAAACAAAGAAAATTAAAAAAAAAAATGTTTTTTTTTTTTGTAAATAAAACTCTAGTACATGCCGTTGGTACTGGAGCAGTATAGACCGCATGAGTTGGCATGCAGTATCGAAATGGTGGCGGTTGAGCTCCTTGGGCAGTAGCATTTTGTCCGGATCCAGAAGCTCCTCCTGATGACGAGTTTCCAGCGGTGGCTGCGTTGGCATTTGGATTTGCTGGATCATTACCATCAGCTGTATTGCCAGAAGCTGCAACTGCAGCTGCATCTTTTTGATCCGGATCATTTTTGCGTAACTATAAAATGTATAGGTATACACACATTCACCCAAAAATAGTATAGGTATTTGTTTGTTTCATTTTTTTAAAACGAATATCTACAGGAAATGTTTATCGTGTTTTGGGGGTATTTTTTTATATCTGATAGAAAATCAGTTAATTTTATTAAGTATGTCGAGAGACTAATCAAAAATGAAATGTTGATATGATTTTTTATATAGCTTATAGCGAAATTTATATATATAATATATTTTTAAATTAATGACTTAAACGCCTGACTTAAAAAAGTACAAAGCCATATTTCGAATTTGGGTTTAACTTCGATTTTGATGCCAATAGGGTAGGTACCTAGTAAATGCCAATTTGGGTTTGTTTCGCGTTGGTTTTATGTAGTTCCGCAAAAAAAAAATCACTTGGGATCAAGCTAAATTTTTAATATTTTCCATATTTTGTTAGAATTTTACTTATTGCAATGAAGCATCGAAAACACTAAAACCTCAGAATTCAATTTATGTACTTTAAATAAATCTTTATCAAAAAACGCTTTTTTTAAAAACTATTTTTGCTGTATAACAAAAATGTTGATTAAATTGTAGTTAATATGCCGTTTAACTTAATCGACCACGCGACATAGACCAATTATTCCGTCCTACCCGACTTTAACGAAGTGATCAAGGTCAAGGGCGAAAATGAGATTTCATGTCATAAAAAATTGTAGACACAAGTCGGGGCGCTATCATGGACGATGTTTACATTGGACTGCTTTCTTCGACTTTTTTTTGACGTTTCTGTACTTTATATCACTTCCACTTTATTGCGAGAAAGAGATGCCTTTCTTGGCCAAGCACAGATACGTCAAAAAAGTTGGAGGGGGTAGTCCAATGTGAACAGCGTCATAGGACTTGTTTTATTTCATTCTTGAATGAATTGGGCTTTTCCAGAAACTATATTTGTCTTTTCTCTTTGAAATATGACAGTTCTAAATGAAAAATAAAAAACAATGAAATACAAACAAAAAATAACAATGTTCAATAGTCGCGCATTTGACGATGCGAGAAATGAATGCCTTTCTCGGCCAGCCCTTCCTCGCCATAAAATGGGAGTGAGATAAACTACTGACGTCCAAAAAAAAATCGTTCCAATTTGTACAGTGACAAAGACTGTTTGTTTTTTTTTCTCCAACAAGAGAGCAGCTGTCAAACTTTTTATTTTGTTGTTTGTTTTATTTTTGCTTGTTTCCATTGACGTATTCTTCAAAAATCTGTTCGCTTAAGAAGAACGATATTGACATAGTCGAAAGATAACTGGGCTTTTGTGATTATTTAAACTTTTAAGTTATTTGTCTTTGAAAAAAAATTATCCCAGAAGTGTTTTCGTTGATTTCCCATAAAATACTTAACTTATTAAATTCTGAGGTCAAAAATGCTTAAAGTTCTAAACTATTATTGCTTCTTATATATTCGCTGTTTTCGTGCACATTTTCCATTTCATAATTTATTTTTAACTAAAAAAACGAATAGTAATTATTTTTTTTTATACACGACAATAATTTGTAATCGATGTACCGAATTTGAATAAAATCGTAAGCAGAATTTCGAAAAACATAATTTTGCATAAATATACATAATGTAGTACATCTTTTTTAGACAGAGAATTTTGAATTTACAGTAATTTAAAATTTTTAAAAAATTTTGAGCATTTTGAATTAAAAAAAAATAAAATAAATTATGACCCGCTCCCCTCTATTATATAAATATAATGCATATGAAAACAAAAGATTTAATTTTTTTTAAATATTCACGAATTGTTAAGATTTCCTGCTTTTTACCATTTTTATTAAAGATTTTATCAGCCGAAAAATGTTTCATATATAGAGCATCAAAACATATTATAAACAGAAAAAGAAAAGAATAAAATAAAAAAAAAAACTTAAAAAAAATGCAAGATTAAAGCATTCCTATGGAATATCATTATACACACATTTATTATTTTGTTAAATATAAAAATATATTATATAATTTCGGCTTACAACAATCTAATTTAAACAAATTAATAAAAATAAAAAATCGTACATTAACATTCAAAAGGAATAAATATTTTCATTTTCTACAAAAACAAAAATAAATGATAAAAATGAAAATCGTATTTTTAATATGAGTTTAAGGTTTGGTATACAAATTTAACATGCTGTTGGCTGTTTATTAAATTATTAATTTTTATTGAAAATATAGACATAGAATTTTTTGTATTTCAATTAATTTCTTTTTTTTAATTTTAAATAAACAGCAAACGCAAGAAAATTTGTAGTAATATCAAAATTAGATATAATGTTTATTGTTTTTGTATAGCGATTCGCTTTCACCCAGATATACGTTTAACATTTAAATGTGTTTATAAAACAAAAAATTATTGTAAAACAAAAATTTTACTGAAACAGGTTTTTAAATTTAACGAAATCAAAGAGGTCTTATTTTGTTTTTTTTTTTTGTATGAAAAAATAAAAATCACATAAGATTGTATAGGTGTGTAAAGGATATTTTTTAATTGAGCAAGCGGTATCTAAACGACATAAACTAATTAATTTAAAACTTGCTCGTATATGTAGATTTGGTTGTGCATATCTCTCTTTATTTAACTATATTATCAATTTTTCGATTTTTGTCTATATTTTTTAGTTATTTATTTATTTTTTTTGAAAACCTCAACAAGATTTTAAATTAAACACTGTTTTCTATGACAGCCGATTTGACAGTTCTTGGTTGTTTTGCAAATCACCATGAATAGACTTATCGCGGAACGGAGCAACATTTCAAAAAAATTTCAGGTATTTTCTTACTTCCTTGCATTTTAACATCCATCATGTCTCAACGAAAAATAAATAAATAAATAAATAAAAATGACAAACGGATGAGCCGATTGAAGGGCATGCGCGTGACATATAGACGTTGTTCACACTGGTTCACGTCGAAGGAGACAGTCCGATGTGAAAAATGTCATAGTATCCGTTGTCGTATAGGGGTGTACCAATTAATACGTTGAGTTATTTTGACAGTTTTAATTTGCACAGATTTATAAAAGAAATTTTATGAAAAGGCAAACTCCAAATTTGGTAGGTTTTTTTGATATTGTCAGTGCATTTTATAGAACTGTCAAAAAGCTTTATTTTTTATTGTTTCATGCTTGTTGTAGATTTACGTGACTTAGTTTACACTAAGTAATATAATAACTGAAGATACCGAAAATGTCCCAGAAAATAATTATCAAAATCATTATTTCTTTATATTGTCATAGGAGAGACTGAGCTCTCAGTAGATATAATTACATATGCCAGTATAATGGAAAATTTAAACGTCGTCGATTTTTTAAATTATGAAATACTAGCAAACTTGGAAAACACAGCAGCACAAAAAATATGACCAATGCAATGCCGATATCGAACAAGCCTATGATTGACAACTAATGTCAACGTACCTGTCAGTTAGAAAAATTAAAAAAAAAAGTGTGAGTGTCGGAACTCACGGTGTGATGTGTCAACATCAAATTAAATATTCAAGTGCTAGTTTTACGATCTTTTGATTTAGTTTGAAGTGCGAACGAACGTATCCAATATTGAACGTATACAATTTACATCAACGTAACGTGTAAGATCACAGCGTAATCTGTCACAGAAATGTCCACGTTTTTAGTTCACCCTACAGCCAGCATAGATGTTTACACATCAAAAATATTGAAATTCAACTACTTTTTGTGTTGCGTCTGGCCACTGGCGTGTGCATTGCCTATGGGTCGCTTCCTATAAAAACGTGTGTATTTAATAGACGCATCCGACTGATTCTATTTGAAAAATGATAAAAGTTATTTTCTCTACCTATCTATACTAATGAGAGGTAGTAGGCGTGTTTTATTATTAAACTTCTTAAATTTCAAATACATACAGAAAATGTCAAAAAAAAATATTTTATACTTATATTGGATAGAGTTGCTTCGACATTAATAGTTCAGAGCTTCGATAGTATCGATATCGATTTTTTTTCCCAAATTATCGATAAAATCATTGTAAGTTTAATCGAAATTTTCCCAGTTAAATCTTGAAAAATAATTAAGATGCCGATTTAACTCTGGATTAACTGAATATATATTTCTGACAGATAAGTATTAACACACCATCAATAAAGAGATAGCGCCACAATATAAATCTCCCTTACCATACAGCCACATAGTGTCGCCCTCTTTGTTTCATTAGTAAAAGCGCACTTCTAATTTGGATTTGGATAGATTTTTTGCAGCTGAAATTAATATCACTTCGTTAATTCGTTTTTATTAATGAACAAATTAGAAAGTTAAATAAAACACGCCTATTTTTATTATTTGCACATACCAAAGCTCACATATTTGCGCTAGTTCCTTTTTTTTGTTCTTTAAAATAAATTATGTATAATAATAATATTTAGATATAGGTATGTATATCATATAATTATATATAATAAAGTCAAAATTCATAACACATTTAGTTCTAAGTTCTCAGATATAGCGATAGTATTCAGATTATACATTGGGAGTTATACAGAAAATACAGCAAGCTTTTTATATTATATGTAAACATATAAAGGTATTTGTAATTTTTTTTAAATTATTTTCTTTGTTATGTTACCTCTGCATAGTGTTCTTCATTTTGTTGCAATAAATCCACACATAATTCAGCTAAATGTATTAAATCTTCTAGCTTTTTTGCCGGTGATACAATCATTTCACCACGAAGATCCTCTGAAAACAATTAAAAACAAAAAGAATTTAGTAAAGTTGAGGAAATAATATATTTAGGTTATATAAAAAAAAAAAGTAAAAAGAGAGCACCAGTGAACGATGTGCTTAACCATTACAAATTCGGAGATTTTAGACTATCAAAATGCACTACCATTTTTTGCGACAGTTGAGTTGACAGTTCTCGGGTGCTTTAAGGTTTGTTGATAGTTTTGTTTGGCAATTTATCTTGAATAGATTCATGCTTGATTCACAATGCAACTTCGACGTGACGAGATCTCTTTGCAAATGTTCTCTCTTAACGTTACGTTGAAGTTAGAAAAATTGAAAAAAAAAAGATGCGAAGTTACGAAGAGAATTTCGTTTTTATTTTTATGTATTATTTAATTGTTATTTGGCATTAAGAGAGGAAAACTGTGAAGAGATCTCGTCACGTCGACGTCCCGTTTTCTCGTCGCATTGGGATTGGGAAGCAGGTATCACACAGAGAAATGTTTGCAAATTGTTCAAATATATTTCGAAAAACATTGTACAAATCAAGAGACTTATGGGGGAAAAAAATGAAAACAAGTGAAAAAATGAGAAAAAAGTGAAAAAATTAAAAAAAAAAAAAAAATTAAATAAAAAAAAAATTAAATTATTTTTTTTTGTTTAAAATATACATACATATGCAAGTACCCCAAAAAAACTTATAATGTTTGCAGATTCTATGAATTAAACTTACCCTCGATTTTCGCTTCTGAGGACAATCTTGTGTAGTTAACTAATGCAGCCGTTTCGAGACTCTTCTTAATCATCTGTCTAACTTCTTCTGGTGGAACTGGTGTCACTATGTCTTTCATAAGAACCCTTTCAAGTAACGATAAGGTTGCCTTCAGGGCACCCTCAGGCCGTCCAAATGGAAAACAAAATCGAAAATTTGTAATCTGATATTCAAGAAGGACACGCAATCGCTCTTTGATTTGCTGGAATTTTTCCTTCTCTTCGTGGGTTATGCTGCCAACGCCGTCTGGTCTGTTTTATTTTTCATTGATAAAAAAAAAAATATTATGTAAATAAATATATCACAAAAAAAATGCTCATAAGACTTTTCTTAAATTTTATTAAAAAAAAAAGAATAAAAGGAAGACCAGTCATTACCTATTCCCATGCACATGACTCGCACAAAAAGCAAAAGAATAATGAATTAAAGTTGGATCAATCATAAATTGCTTTTCGGCACGATCTAATAAATCAGACAGATAACACAGATGTCGGTAACATCCTCTTACGCCATACCGTGCACAGTATTCATCCAAAACGAACACTTGTCCGGGACTAAACCAACCCTATGTGTGTGTATTGAGAATTTAATTTTTAATTTTAATATTTTTTTTTTTTTATTATTGATTTAAAAGAAAACAACATAAAAAAAAGAAAATGGCCTCTTAAGATCGACTCGACATGACTAATAAATAGAATATCATCAATCAATATCAATCTGAGCCAGTTTAATAGTATACAAAAAAATAATTGAATAAAATAATCAGGTAAAATGGTATGCACAGGAAAATTTACTATTATCGTACTTTCTTTTTAATATTTTATCAACAAATGTCTATTTTATCTTTTTAGTATCATCCAAATGTCACTTTGACAACAAGAAATGTGAAAATGGTATGTTTGTTTACTTGTTTGCATGAACTGTCACTTTTTAAAACGTGTTCAGCTGGAGATTATTTAGAATTTAAAATAAAATAACGCTTTAAAACGCTTTGAAACGCCGCAGGTTCCCTACAATTACAATTCTAATAAAAACAGAAACCAAGTTTAATCAAAATCAAGATTGAAACACTAGAGGGAAAAGCAGATGTGATGAGGAAAAAAATGCATCTGAGAGGAAGGCGAGAGAGAATTGAAGAGGACCAAACGTGGAAAGAAAAAAGAATGCAATGGCTGATAAAGGAGCGAGCAGAAGAAGAGAAGAGAAAAGGGAAGTGGGTCAGGATAAGATATGGGAAACTGATATTTAATGGGGAAATATGGGTTTGGGATGAAAAAAAGGGAGGTTTTAATGAAAATAATGGCTAGAGAGGGAGAACAGGAGCAACAATTACAGAGAGAAAGTAGAAGTAGCGAAAATCAAGAAAGAGAAGGGGTAATAGAAGAACAAACGGCGGCGTCAAAAAACTGATAAGGGAAGTGGAAATGACAGCTAAAATAAGATTCAGAAGACAGATGGAAGATAGGTTTCTGGAATGTTGCGGGCCTAGCAAATAAAGATAAAGAGTTCTGGGAAGGGATCAAAGAATGGGAAGTTGTAGTGCTGATAGAAACATGGGAAGACGAAAAGAACTGGGAAAAATGGAAAACAAAATTGCCAAAGGGGTATAAATGGACGAGACAGGGAGCAAAAAAGAAGAACAAGAATGGAAGAGCAATGGGAGGGATGATGATGGGAATTAGAGAAGAAATGGCTATGGATGGTGATGATAGTCAGGAACAGGAAGAAGGAATAATGAGCAGGAAAGTAAAAGCAGGGAAGGACGAATGGGTAATTGTAGCAACGTACGTAAATGGCGATATAGATAAGAAATTGGAAAACCTATGAAGGTGGATGGAGAAGCAATCGGAAGAAGAAAGAGTGATAATAGGGGGGGACTTCAACGCGAGAACAGGACAAGAGGGTGGGAAAGTGAGGGATACGGAAGACGAAGAGGGCGGGAGAAGGTCGAAAGATAAAAAAATGAACGCCGAAGGAAAGAAGTTAACGCAAATGATAGGAGAATTAGGGTGGGAAATTTTTAACGGGAATATTGAGGGGGATGAGGAGGGAGAATTCACGTATACAGGAGGTAGAGGGGAGACAGTAATAGATTATGTATTGGGTGACGAGAGGGCGAGAGGCGGGATAGAAAGGATGGAAGTAGCAGATAGAGTAGAGTCAGATCACCATCCATTGGTGATCACGACGAAGAAAGGAAGAAGGAGAAGGAGAGAGAAAGTAAAAGATGCCAAAAGAATAAAAACAGGAAGGTGGTCAGAGGAGATGAAACGGGAATACGAGAGGAGAATGCGAGGAGTGAGAATAGAGGGAGAAGAGGAAGCACAAAAGGAGATAGAAGATAGGATAAAGAGGGAAATTGAACGAAGTGAGGAGGTAGGGGGAAGAGAAAGGAGACAAAAAATGTGAGGATGGTGGGATGAAGAATGCAGGCAGAAAAAAGAAGAAGTAAGAAAGGAATTAAGGAGATGGAGGAAAGGTAGCGGTACGAAAGAAAAATACAAGGAGAAAAAAAGAGAATATCAAGCGATTATTGAGAAAAAGAAAAAAAAGAAAAAGGAAGAACAAGATAAGATGATAAGAGAAATTGAAGAGGCCAATACTGAAAACAAAGTGTGGGAAATAATAAATAGAGAAAGAAAGAAGAGAAAGAAAATGGGGCAAAGGATTGAAGAAGAGGAATGGAAAAGATATTTTATGAGCCTAATTGGAGGGGTGGAAGAAAGAGTGAGAATGAGAGCAGAGGGAACAATAAGAGCGGGAGATGAGACTGAAATTAGAAAAGAGGAAATCAGAGAGGTAGTGAGAAAACTAAAAGAAGGAAAAGCAATGGGTATAGATGGAATACCGAATGAGGCGTGGAGATATGGAGGAGAACAAGCGATAGAGGTAGCATGGCAAATATGCAGAAAAGTGTGGAGAGGAGACGGTTGGCCGGAGGGGTGGAAAGAGGGGGTGATCGCGCCGATATTAAAGAAATGGACAGGAACAAAGGTGGAGGAATACAGAGGAGTAACACTCATGCCATCGCTATATTATATACGGCGGTTTTAGTGAAGAGGCTAGAGGAAGAAGCGGAGGAAAAAGGAATGATACCACCAAATCAAACGGGTTTTAGACGAGGAGTAGGAACGATAGACAATGTATACGTGTTGCAATCACCATTCACTCGTAGCAAAAAGATTGCAATCATTTTTTCCTCCCATTCATTTTACAGCAATCAATTAAATGCAATCTTTTGAGAATCCATGCATTCTTTGGCATTCTTTGCATTCTTTTTACATTCTTTGCATTCTTTTGCATTCTTTGCATTCTTTTGCCTTCTTTTGCATTCTTTGCATTCTTTTGCATTCTTTTGCATTCTTTTGCATTCTTTGCATTCTTTTGCATTCTTTTGCATTCTTTCCATTCTTTTGCATTCTTTCCATTCTTTTGCATTCTTTTACATTGTATTGCAGTCGTTTTAAATCACATTAAACTTTTTACATTTACGTGATTTGTTATAATTTGAGATGAGTATGTTTTAAGTTAAAATATCAAATCGTTCAAATCACATATTAAACAAAGTGTTGTGGCTGACATCAAACATAAGAAAATACATAATACTAAT